>JANJGK010000027.1:2783754-2791254 GCA_039081455.1 Macrobrachium rosenbergii | reverse complement strand
CCCTTATGTTTCCTCTATGTACAATATACAATTTATATATACCATTCAATCTTCATTTCGTCTCTTGGTTGTTTGTTGGTCCAGGGGTCCACGTCAGGCATCTTAACCCTTTCAGCAGCTTACTCTATCACATGGGCTTCCACAGAGAAAGATTCTGTGCTGGCATAAAGCCTACCAACAATACAATGAATTTTGAATCCCGTTTTCTATATATATTCACATAAAATATTTTGATTTGTATAATTCTAAAGTTTGATGGTTTTAGACTTAACTGTAGTTTTGTATTTGACTCTTTCACGAGCTGAATTTTTAAACAATTGTCGATATCTTTCCTTCTGAATAATAATAATAATAATAATAATAATAATAATAATAATAATAATAATAATAATAATAATAATAATAATAATAAGTAAATCATTACGGTCCTAATTCTCCTTATCTTCTATGTATAGAGGTTGTACATAGCTTTCTCATATATCAAGAACTTGCAATGAATAACATTCTGACCAGAAAAGCTAACGTGGAATGGAAGTTAACTGTCAATTTACTTTTCCGTTTTCTGTAAACCTCCAGTGAATGAGGGGAAACTTGTGGAAATTTCAAATTCCATAGATGTTTATGGACAGGATAATAATTTCATCATATATCTGCCTTGTTTATGAAGTGATAATTTTTTCTTTTCTCAGTATTGTTTAAGCAATTTAAAACAATGCTTGGGTATTTTTTACTAATTTTCTGGTTCTGTGTTCCTTAAACTCTTATGATTTACAGTCCGTGGATTTTGTGACTTGGCTGATAATCAGACTGATATGTATATCGCCTTGATTGAATTATTCACAGCCTCTTGAAAAATATTAAATATCTTAATTCTGTGAGAGAGTTCGAGATACGAAATTGAATACTTGACAAATAATATTCCATTATTTCGTATTTTTCACCCGAGTGCAGAATTTCTCTTTCAGAAGAGACACAACTGGGAGATGAAGACAGCATCCAGCCATTTGCAGAAAAGCAGATGAAGTATATTTGTTGGTGATCATGTACTCTGACAAAATGGACTTTGGATTATTAACCTGTAATAAAACGCATTACTCTCTCTCTCTCTCTCTCTCTCTCTCTCTCTCTCTCTCTCTCTCTCTCTCTCTCTCTCGCTTGACGTATTTTATCGTTAGCAGTATTGAAGGAAAACATTCTAGACAGCTTGAAATCGTGATTCTGGTATATATTGAGAACAGATGTTGAAATAAGAAACTTGAGTAAATGATTTATGAAATTGTTGTGACATTTTCACTTTTAATTTTCAGTTGCTGACAGAGACTCTTACTTAAAGTCAGTTTCGTTCTGAAATGCGATGAATTTGTTTATTTTCTTGTGGATCTCGAAATGATAATTTCATATTGCACACACACACACACACACACACACACAGAGAGAGAGAGAGAGAGAGAGAGAGAGAGAGAGAGAGAGAGAGAGAGAGAGAGAGAGAGAGAGAGTTACAGTGAGACAGTATCTACATTAATAACACTGGTCAAAGTTTATCACAATATTAATAATAATCTTTCATTTTTTTCAGAAGTTCTGCATCGACTCGGTTCTGGTGAGTGTTAATGCATTATTCTTTGACTGAAAGGTGTTCGTTTTTATTATTATCTTTTCAAGTTGTTTATTGTTAAGTATCTCTGGGGGGTGGGGGGTTCTGCCTATTTCCGCTGTGATTTTCTTTTAGTTCTGTGACTTGAACTTCTCACAAAATCTTTCGTATTCCTAAATTTGTTTTGTGTATTTTTGGTCCAGTGTGGCTGGGTTTCTTATGCCATTATTATTATAAATATGAATTTGAAAATGTTATTGGACTTAATTTTTTCTTTACTGATTCTGTAATATCATTACAAACACAGCAATGTTCTTTCACAGAGTATTTATGAAGTGCTAAAAATACTTCTTTTCTTCAATGCTGAGCATTCATTTTCCATCTTTTTCACTCATCTTTACTAATAACTCACCATTGATACAACACAAGGCATTCAAAAATAGTCCCTTGAAAATGCCTTTGCAATTTTAACAACCGGTTCTGAGGAAGTGTGAACGCATCAAAAGCGTTTATTACTTATTATTTTACATTTCATGACGCTATAACGTTTCCTGAAAGTCTTTTAGTTTTCTGCTCTGGCACAGGAATCCAGAAAACATTTGAAAATCATTCAGAGCTGAACATTCAAAATTTATTGGGCTTTGAAAATTGCCACCAATCCCAATTTTAAAATTTTTAGATAATTTTAGTTACATCGATGTTTTTCCATCGCAATGTACAGTTCATATGGATCAGCACTGAGAAATTTGTTTATGTACCTATTGAAAATAATTGAATTGCTGTCGACCTTTTCAGGGTTTGAAAACTTTGAATCTGATTTCTGTAATTTTACTTTTTTTTTTTGCTGAAATTTTTAGATAATTTTTATCGATTTTTTTTGCAGTGTTAATATACAGTTTATATGGATCAGTTGTAAGAACTTTGCTTAAATACCTTATTGAAAATTAGTGAATTAGACTTTTCCGGGTTTGAAAACTTTGAATCTGATTTCTGTAATTTTATTTATCTATTTGTTTATTTATTTATTTTTGCTGATAGCGACCCTTGTTGCTCGGAACTCCTCGTTTACAGAAACTGAAACCCCATATAATTCAATACATAGGATCTTACATATCACTCGGGCAGGGTATGGGCCTAGCAGTCTCACCTCATCAACATTTGCTGAAACCCAGTAGGATAGCACCTTCTGACGTTTTTCCTACCAAGGGGAAAAGTTTGTGGTGAAAAAAGCCTTTTTACCATGGCTGGAACCCACCACAATTGACCAACCATCAGTGTAGTAGGAGTTTTATTTGGCTACAACTAAAATGTGGAATAGTTTGACTAGCTCAGTTGTGGAATCTTCTGATCTCCATATGTTTCAGCGAGGACCTAATTCGTTCCTGCTTTCTGCTGCTGCTGCTGCTGACGTCTCTTGAATTCAGGGGTATCGGTTTTATTTTCTATCATTTATTATTTATTTATCAGCTTTTCCTATGACTTGTCTCTCTGCAGGCTAATTTCCCTTTGAAGCCCCCACACACACACTCTCTCTCTCTCTCTCTCTTTCTCTCTCTCTCTCTCTCTCTCTCTCTCTCTCTCTCTCTCTCTCTCTCTCACTGCAGGTTGATTTCCCTTAGGAGCCCTCCTGGGTTTATACAAGTCTGTTGACTCTACAGTCCATAATAAGAATTTTCAGCTGAAGGTTTTAAGAAAGAAAGAAAGCTCATGAGACCTGCTTATGTCAACAGGGCGCAATGGATTTTTCTGGAAACTGAATAAGTCGATTTTCAAAATAGGAAAATGAACTTTGAGATGGCATCCTAGTTAATTCAAAATTTTAGCCATTTATTATTATTACTGATTTGTATTTTCAAACGCTCTAGGGTTGAGAAATGCCTTTAAAAGTGTAGTTTCACAGAGTCTGCCTCAGAACAGGCAACGAGTGAAAGGAACAGAAGACTCCTTCTCATGAAAATTCAAAAGGTGTTTTGGGGAACTGTCAGGGTGAAGACAGTCCGGACAAACAGTTGCTGGGAAGAACTGCCACAATATTTTGGTCTAATGAATAATTTGTATGGCATTAGCGTATGTATGTATGTATGTTTGTGTGTGTGATATACATTTATATAAGTTAAAGACATAAGCTTAATTATAACTCTACTGGTAAACAAAATGATAAATACTTTCATGATTTCTTTACTGAAAGTAAATGAAACTATAAGCTATCAATGGGTGGATAATGGATTGTTAAATCTTGACCTCAGCTGCAGAAATAACCCTGTCCGTAATTATTGTTTAATTAACCGTTTTTTGACATGGAGGGATCAATATCTTAATTACCATATGTGTAAGAAACAAGATCAAACCATCATTAGGTAACTTATATATAAGTGAACACTCCACTTAACTGTAACTGGCTATCGATAATTAACTCATAACACGTGAAGCCTTGTCTTTCAAACAGTCTTTCAAACAACCGTACAGAACGCAGTGATTTATTTGCCATTTGACGCAGAAGCAAAAATGAAAGAGTCATTTTTACAAAATGTTTAAATGATCCGGAAACTGATGGCCTTGGCAAGCACTAATAATTGGCAGTCAAGATTTATTGGCATTTATATTTCACGAATTTTGTTGATCTTTGGAGGTTTTTAAAAGAGCAGTCGAATGCTCTCGAAAACAATTATATAAGTCGAAATATACTGTAAGTCGAATAGAAGTCATAATTTAAACTGAACATTAGTTGAAATATTAAGCCGAACACAATTCAAAATAAAAGTCGAAATATAATTCGATATATAAGTCGAATATAAGTCCAATTTAAGTCGAATATAAGTCGAAATGAGTCGAATATAAGTCGAAATATACGTTGAATATAAGTCGAAATGAGTCGAATATAAGTCGAAATATAAGTTGAATAAAAGTCGAAATGAGTCGAATATAAGTCGAAATATAAGTCGAAGATTGAACACAAACCGGAACTGAATACAAAGCAAGACACAAGGGCCCCAAAGACCACCTGGTTGGAATAGGATTCCCAGATATTCCTGAGTATTCCATTCCAAATTTTGTTCCTCCAGTCAGGAAGGAATTGTTATAGGCGACGGGACGCCCAAACCACGTCCAGTGAAGGGAATCTGCTTTTCTCATAACCGGGTAATGTCTGAACAAGGTGACGAGAATGAAATGATTCAATGATATCAAGTATTAGTTCTGTGAGTTCTTAAGAGTGATTACGTATGACGAAATACAAAGTTAATGACAGACAGGGCATCTTGCAAGTATTCTACTCATACACGAGAGGAGGTCTGTGGGAAAGATTTCTTAACTGGTGCTAAAGTATTTTACTCTTGAAACACTTTGGTAGGACATAATCCCTTGGTACCGAAACCCAATTCTTTTAGACCCAACAATAGTCTGAAGAATTTGTTCAAAACTCACTCACACTCACATACATACATATACATACACAAACACACATAAACACAAACCCAGGTCAAGTAAGGGGAACTGACACCACAAGACTTCCTCCTCTTCAACGTATGCCAGTTGCAGAGGCTGCAATAATTCCATCAGCAGAAGAGGAATGTCTGACATATCTCACTTGCATATTCTCTCTCTCTCTCTCTCTCTCTCTCTCTCTCTCTCTCTCTCTCTCTCTCTCTCTCTCTCTCTCTCTCACTGCCTTTGATGAGGCCGCCTGCCTGGTGGCTGGCCTTCTGTCTAAGTGTGGACACGAGGTTGATTTTAGTGTGATTGTTGCGTCATAGAGAGAGAGAGAGAGAGAGAGAGAGAGAGAGAGAGAGAGAGAGAGAGAGAGAGAGAGAGAGAGAGAGAGAGAGAGATTCCACGCTTGCACAGCAGATGTAAGGGGAGAAATGATATGTTCTAACTAACTTTGATCACAAAGCCTTCGGTCTTCTTATCTTCCCCATTTCTTATGGCTTTTTACAGAATGAATTTTAAGCCAATAATTTGGCCATAATTACTATGAAAATTGTGAAGCTTAAGAACGAAGCAATTTAAAAAGTCACAGCATTCTGTCACTTTCATTTGGGAATATTATATAAAATAAATAGAAATAAATATAAAAAACCATTAAATGTAGAGTAATAGTCCATTAAATCGAGTGTCTATTAAAACATTTATCTCCTGGTCTTTTGGTTGCAGAAAATCTAACGACCCTAATACAAAGTCAATGGAAGCCTTCAAGTGTGCTGAGATTATTATTATTATTATTATTATTATATTATTTGGATTCTAGCTTCGTACTCAGCTTTATTATCGAATTACCACATAATTCTCAGTCTTTTTTATTTTATTTTTTTTTTCATGGAATAGGAATTTGTTTTGGAAGGAGTCTGTCTATTCCAGGGATCGTTTGAAAACGTTTGATTTTTCATTACTGTTAGAAGAATGTCAATTTCAGCTTTACATAATATATATTCCCTGGCCATTTACTCAAAGCGACACCATAAACTTACCGCAAACACACTCACACACACACGCACACAAACACGCATATATATATATATATATATATATATATATATATATATATATATATATATATATATATATATATATATATATATACATACAGTATATTGTGTATATATACCAAAAAAAGAAATATATATATATATATATATATATATATATGTGTGTGTGTGTGTGTGTGTGTGTGTGTGTGCGTGTGTGTGTAAAATCGGTGAAGGAAGTACAGATAACTAATGACAGACGTCAGTATTTAAATAAATACAAGCGAAAATTACCTTCACTTGTTTTCCATTTAAATATTTGTGTGTCACATCAGGATTCCCCCATAAATGGATAATATAGGTATAGGTTCCATTACAGTTTATAGATTAGTATGCACCAAACTGGCATTTATTTAGTCTTTTACTTATTTATTATTTATCTCTATATTTTACTAATTTATTTACAGGAAAGTGTCTTATATGAAAAATTATCTATTTTGATACAAAGGATTGTACATGAACTCATTCCTTTCATTAGTGAAATTAGGTATACTCTACACAGTGCTGAAATAAATACAAACTCCGCTCTTTAGGAGTGTGTGTGTGTGTGTGTAATCTTGCTTTAGGCAGTATCTACAAGCATATCAGTCACGATACGTTTAAGGAAAGTATCCATAAAAAGAAAGCATTATTTTGTGAGTAAAACAACAGGAAGGATTCAGAATCCATTACCAAAGTTGATGCTTTATACCAGGCAGGAGGAAAAGCTCTCAAAATCATTCACAAGTTCTGAGATGTCACAGAGTTTCTTCGTAAGGGGAGAGAGAGAGAGAGAGAGAGAGAGAGAGAGAGAGAGAGAGAGAGAGAGAGAGAGAGAGAGCAGAAGAAGAAGAAGAAGAAGAAGAAGAAGAGAGAGAGAGAGAGAGAGAGAGAGAGAGAGAGAGAGAGAGAGAGAGAGAGAGAGAGAGAGAGAGAGAGAGAGAGAGAAAGCAGAAGCAGAAGAAGAAGAAGAAGAAGAAGAAAAGAGAGAGAGAGAGAGAGAGAGAGAGAGAGAGAGAGAGAGAGAGAGAGAGAGAGAGAGAGAGAGAGAGAGAGATTTGGGAAATACAGAGTAATACACAGTAAGAAACAAAGACAAAAGAGCAGTTTACCTTTACGGGTGAGGATTACGGAATTCTCCTTAGTTCTTCTGTATCCAGAAGAGAGATTCAAAGAGCAACACTCGTGTCCTTTGTTCTCGAGTATTTCCTGTTTGTCCCTTTTCCTACTTTTGTAGCGATGATAGACAAAGAAAGACAAAGAAAGACAAAGAAAGACAAAAAAGCGCTTCTACATAAAGACACTCGGATGCCTCCCTTGTGGGAAAAGTTCATTTCCCTGCTTTCTTCTTTCTTTGAAAAAACTAAAAAGAAAAGTGTAGAAAAATGCTCGGTATTAAATCTT
>JANJGK010000027.1:2768754-2781254 GCA_039081455.1 Macrobrachium rosenbergii | reverse complement strand
GTAAGAATGGTGTGTTTAGAATTATTCATAAAACTACGTAAAGTCTCATTATTTTGCGCCTTAATAGCCCTTTTTGGTGAAATTCAATGAAAATTAGTCAGATAAGTTTCATATTTGGAGTCATCAATGCTCTATAAATTTCGCCAAGAAGGAATGAATCCAGCCAGTTTGATTCGTGTACCTTTTACCAACTACAAAAAAAAAGGGTTTTTTAAAAGTCCCATTTGGATATAATAATTCCATATTAACAAGCTTCCTTTTACGTGCATGAAGACGCCAGTCTCTAAAATTAGGTAATTCAACAACTCTCCATTAAATAAAGAAAAGAATTAAAAAAATATTCCTTAAATCCTGGACTGCATTTTCATCTAGTAGCGAAATGTTTTGGGGCTGAACTGACACATCCCAGAAAAAATGAGCATGTGGTGAAATGAGCTTAGGTCATAAAAAACACCAAACCTAAAAAATGAGTTTTTTCGGAACCGTAAAGATTTTCATAATTGCGCTACAGAATTTTCCACGTCGAGCAAATGGAAATGCGGTTGAGAATAAGAATGGAAATTTAGGCTCTGTTTCAAGATAAGAAAGCCTTAGGAAAAGAAATAGCACGAGATTTAATTTATCTATAGTATGTGAATAATAGAATAATAATAATAATAATAATAATAATAATAATAATAATAATAATAATAATAATAATAATAATTATTATTATTATTATTATTATTATTATTATTATTATTATTATTATTATTATTATTATTATTATTATTATTTCTGACAATATAAAAGTAAAATCATTCCTTTATCCATCCTATACTAAAGAGCAGAAAAGAACCATTAGATAAAAGCATGCACTATAATTACCTAACCACAAGTAACCATAAACATCACTTGTATATATCTGAGGTATTTATCCAATGAAGGCAAAATACAAATCCCTTTGCTAAGTTCTGATTGGTCTCTTTGATACGACATCTTCTTTGGGGCGTCTAAAATCTTGACCTAAGGAGTGGTTATGATACAGGAATGAAACCTGCAGCTAACGACTAAAAAAGAATCAGATTTAAGTATTTTGTTGGTTGAAGGTTTTTAGTGTTCGTGATGAAAGCAAGGTACTGGTGCATTATTACTATGTTATTTCTAGGGTTTTGCTGTTTAATGCCAAAAAATAATCTTAATAATATTTTGATACCGAAGACATTTCTCATTGGAGGTAAAAGACATGACAGTTGGATTGCAAATCATCATCGTATTTAGCTTTTTCTGTTAAATAATTTATACTTTCATTTTCGACTCTCTTTCTCTCTCTCTCTCTCTCTCTCTCTCTCTCTCTCTCTCTCCTGCAGAATGGTTTCCCCTTATGGAGAAGCTCTGAGACTTCTCAGAGCTTGTGAGTGATTTTGAGAGCTTTTCCTCCCGCCTGGTGTTTTATATACGGCGTTCACTTTGGTCGTAATGGATTCTAAATCCTTCCTGTTGTTTTACAGCAAAATAATGCTTTCTTTTTATGGTTATTTTCCTTTCCTGTGTCGTGACTGATGTGCATGAGGAATAAAATAATCTCAAGCAAGATTACACTCACAAACACATACACAACTAAAGCGCTGAGTTAATGACTATTTCAGCATTGTGTAGATTATGCCTAGATTTACTAATGGAAGGAATGAGTTGATAAAGCGACTTTGCAAGACCTACTTCAAAAGCGATGCTTGCTTAAAAAAACTGACCACTGATAAATAAACAGTTTGTAACAAAATGTAAATACTTTACTATAGACACTGATATTCCTGTACAAATACATATTTAAAAAGAGAAACCAAATACTGAAGCATATTTGAATAACTGCTCTTGACAAATCAAGATCTGGGCGTTACGGAAGAACAGTTAATCCTGGCAACCATAACCGTGTTGGGTTAGACATGAGTCCGTTTTAAAAGTAGACGATTCAAAAGAATATCTGTGCACTGATTTCTTTTATTCTGGAAAAACGAATTTTTAATAAATTTCGTCTCAAAAAGAGGAAATTTTTATTAGTTTCTATCATCAAAATGACATTTGACTTCTTTATTAAAAGAGATTAATTTGGGTGAAATGTGAATATATCAGCTGTGATATCTTTTCATATTGATAAGAACAATTTTAAGCTCCTTTGCACCCATTTTTGTTGTTGTTAATCTGTATGAGATTAATTTGCATATCTCCACTTACACAATTGTATTTTGGCGCAGGTTGATGGAAGGTGACTTTGAAAGAAAGATTTGCATGTCTGATTTGATGCTATGTTGACTGACATTCCACTGACCAGAGTCTGTTATTTAAACACCCACAGTGATTCATTTCTCTTCAGTCTCAGAGACTTGTCAGATTATGACTTGGTAGTCTAGGCACTATGCAAGTCCTAATTTTAGACTTGACTAAACCAACTACCTACCTTCTTTCGGGTGAATATCATCATTAAATTTTATGTTTATTTTCTCTAGCTTGAACTCTTTGTTCTGAATATTCTGCTCATCTCATGTTCTATTTATTTTCTGTGTTTCTTCTTAACTAAGTTGTAATATAAGGTGGATGCTGAGCCTTGATTAGAAGTTTAAAATTCTTTCTTTTTAGGAAGTTTGGTCGATTTCTTTCTCCAGCGGATTGGGACTATCAATGACCACTAACTTTCTCCGGCTGCTGTCTCTGAAATGGAAAGTATCGGAGCGCACGCACACACACACACACACACACACACACACACACACACACACACACACACACACACACACACACAGAGAGAGAGAGAGAGAGAGAGAGAGAGAGAGAGAGAGAGAGAGAGAGAGAGAGAGAGAGAGAGAGGCAAAAGCAGGCATGTAGGATTAGTCAAACAAGTGAAGAAACGCTGCAGGGAATAGCGAAAACGTTTGAATTTTTTTTCCAGAGGAAAGGTTAAGGTTTATTTAAAAAGAAAGAAATCTTCCCCAAGCAATTCTCTCATTCAGAGTCAGGGTTTAACCACTCATGATAATGTCATTATTAATTGTTAGATATAATTTCAGCAGAATCATAAAGAAATATGAATATATGATAATGATTTACCGAGGGTCATACTCAGTGGAGAGAGGAATAGCTCAGTAAACCTGTAATTAGGATTTAATTCATTACAAAGGTATTTCTAGGATAATGTATTTAACCCTTGGGCTGTTGGATTTAATGACTGGACCTTCTCTCAGGTTACAAAACTTTGTAATGCATAGATACATATATTTATATCCATATCTATATATACAAGGTGTTTCGAAATTAGAACTCCCCCCCCCCTCTACAGCATAAACTAAAATTGGTATGGACAAAAACAAAAGTAATGCAGAACAGGAATTTATTTGAGTTTCTCTCTGAGTATTTAATATTTTGTGCAGCCTCCATTTGCCTGTACCACAGCCTACATTCTTGAGGGGTATGACTTCAGCAAATTGCAAAAAAGCTGTGACTCAAATTCCATTTCCCTGAGCACTCGGTCACCTCTCTTCGCAGGTCATCGAGGCTTGATATACCATCATAGTTCACTGTGCGTGCTTCAACACGATCCTTTAAGATACTACCAATGTTTTCACACACATTAAGGTAAGGGGAGCTACCTGGAAATTCACTTGACAAGAAGAAATCGATACCACTGTTTCGAAGCAGCTCCTGTATCTGAAGAGCCTTGAAACATGGTGCCTTATCATGCAAAAATGTGACTTCTTCAACAGATAACACATTTTCAGGATCTTTGGGGAAAGGAAATACTCCACCACTAAGCACAGTTTCTCTGAAGTATTCGCCATTCCATGACTGTCCTTTTTCTTTGATGATCCACATTAACTGTTTGGCTGTGAAACAGAAAAATTCCCAAACATTCAGGAAATTTCACAAATTGGCGATAGCGCACATCATTGCTGATATCATCCAACTTTGCAGCCCAAATGATGTCATTTTTATGATTTGGCTTCCTGACTGTGTAAATGAAGAATTCATCTGATGCGGCAACATAGAGAAAGTCAGCTTCATCCCAATCTTTAAGAAATGAACCACAAAACCATGCACGGTCTTCTCTCTGTTGCTGAGTAATGTTGGGCTTGCTGATAACATGAAATGGCTTGATACCAGATTTTTTCAACTCATGATATACAGCACTATAACCTCTTCTTTTCCCTTTTTGTTTCTAGTTCAAGCGCCAATTTATGTAAAGACTTTCTTGGTCTACCCACTGCCTCAGCTATGATGTCTTTTGACTCCTGAGAAAGGACTTCAGGCCTTCCAAGATTCTCACTCTTTTTGCGATGACAGTCACATGGATTTTTGTCCCAGTTTCTTTTAACAAAGGATTCATCTCTTTTAATGTATTTAGCTAACCAGGAACATGAAATGAAGGTGCGCCAACATCCCTGGCCTCTCTGAAGGTTATAGCCCTGATTCGGTCAATCTATCTGATTTCCTCCGAGTCGTTAGCCATGGCTGTACCTAACTCCGTCACTCAGTCTGAAAATACAAGAAGTGTAAAATGAAAAATAGCTTAATAGAAACTTGAAATAATTTACTTGGAGATAGGCTATGGCAGAAAACTTCATAACTTTCCATTTGTTCTGTGGAGGGGGCCTCTAATTTCGAAACACCTGGTATATATGTATATTTATTGTAAGGTTTAGAGTTTTTTTTAAACAGTTGTTCACAGATTGTCCCCTTCTTGTGGGTGTTGTCTCCTTACCCAGTGGTGTTTTGTGTGTGTGTGTGTGTGTGTGTACGAAGTTAACGTCTGTTGTCTTCGTGTTGATAGCGGCAGTCAGGTTTGGGATAACAGAGAGTCAGGTCCTATCAGCACAGCAGCTTAACGATGATCCTATCATAATCATCTGTGTGATGGCTATTTCCTCGAGAGCATGGCAGCATGGTGGCTTTGTTAAGCAGCAGGCATGGGCTGCCTGTTGACTTCAGGAGTTTGATGATTCTACTGTAATCACCTGCGTTATGGCCTTTTGGACAGCAGTGTCTGACCTGGCGTTTCTACAGAGATCGTCTGTTTTTATGTATGACACTGCTTGGTGTTGTATTTATACCATATTGGTATTTATTTGAACCGATCATTGTTTGTGATTATTGTTGAAGCCATGTGTTTGCTGATGGGTGTCATTGTTATTTACTACTATGGTGTGTGTTACGTGATTTGATTATTGTTTGCTGCTTGTTTATTGCTTTGTGTTAAGCTTGATTTCTATGCTGTCGAGAGATTTAGCTAAAGTGTTTATGGATTTGTATATTCCTGTTTACAGCAGTTAAATTAATGTTTTCTGTATGTGCACTGTTATTTTACTTTGATGTTGGTATATCGTAAAGTAACTTTGGTTTAGCTACATCAGTGTTATTTTTATTTTGAACTGACTCCTGTTATGTATTTGGTGATGTATTGATATTTTGAATTGACTCATCATGATATCTAAATTAACTGAATTGCTTATTATTACTTTGAATGTCTGCTGCTGGTAACTATATTTCATTGATGGTAATATTGAGTATGTTATTTATTTGATTTATTTTGAACCAAACCTGACTCACTTGGAAATATGTACAGTATATAAATTATTATAATAAATTAGTTTTAAGGTGCTTCAGTGGTTTTGTTACGCTCCTTCCTCTGTGGTTTGTCACGACTGCTGCCAGTCAGTCCAGTCCCATTCTTTTGTTTTGATTTTTGGAAGCTGTGGAACCATGACCGGTTCATCACACTATTATATATATATATATATATATATATATATATATATATATATATATATATATATATATGTATGTATGTATATATGAATTTTTATCACATCGCCGTGATTTATATACAAGTATAAAGCTACAATATATATATATATATATATATATATATATATATATATATATATATATATATATATATATATATATATATACATATATATATATATATATACATATATATATATATATATATATATATATATATATATACATATATATATACATATATATATATATATATATATATATATATATATATATATATATATATATATATACACATATATATACATATATTAAATACTCATTAACAATATAGACTCTAATATAACCACGCAATTAGCAATTCCTGTGAGCAGTTCCCGACAAGATGAAGAAGGCTTAATAAAAGCTTTATGAAGGTAATTCCTGGAGGGAGATCTCATCTCCCCTTCATCTCTCTTGATAACAGTAATTACATTTTATGTGTCATCTGTTTCAGTTTAAGTGAGTGCGGAGTTCCGTTATATTCATTTTTTCTTTATGATGTTTCTTTTTACAATTTTTTTCCTTTCGAATGAAAGTGAATAACTTGCTTTTTATACATATTCTCCTTATAATGAAAGTGAATAGCTCTTGTTATTCACTGTAGGAATTCACAATAATTATTTTTTTACGTATAGTCAGTTTCAGTTTAAGTGAGTGGAGAGTTTGTTTTTATACATTTTCTCTTTATAATGAAAGTGAATAACTCTTGTTGTTCAGTTAATGTATTTCACTTTCCTTATTTTGTTCTTTACTGAATAAGTGTAAATTGAATGGTTATGACGGATTAAAGTATGGAATTAGGAATCGAGATTTCAAGAAATGCCAGAATATTCCTCAAAGAATATTCTGGGCTGCTCTTCTCTATCATAACTTCTTCATAATACTACTGTTACCGAACACTCTCAGCCTTCATACAAAAAAAAAAAAAAAAAAATAATAATAATAATAATAATAATAATAATAATAATAATAATAATAATAAGTACTAGGGAGGAGACCTTATTTGAAGGCAATAGCATTTAAACAGCTATTATTTTCAGTAATAATAATAATAATAATAATAATAATAATAATAATAAATCATTGCTATTACCATTGTTAATACCAAACAGTATAAATAAAACAAAACAAGATTCTTTGTTCAGAAAACCGATGAATGAAGAAGAGAAATAATAAAGATTAAGCAAAACGCAAATCTTACTAAGTAAAACAAATAAAAAATGTGTTAAAGTTCTTCGAGTTTTCTGTACAGCGTATAATGCTGTATGAAACTCTCAGTCACGGACTATGAAATTCTCAGCCGCGGCCCATGAAAATTTCAGCCACGACCCGAAGGTGGCCTGTGCTGTTGGCACCTATAGCGGCGCAAGACCGCACGGTCATGGTCAACTTTAACGTTACATAAAATGAAAACCACTAAGGCTAGAGGGCTGCAATTTGGTATATTTGATGACTGGAGGGTGGATGATCAACATAACATTTGCAGCCTCTAGCCTCAGTAGTTTTTAAGATCTGAGGGCGGACAAAAAAAGTGCGGACGGGCAGACAAATAGCCGTCTCAGTAATTTCCTTTTTCATTTTAGCTTAGACAAACGTTTTACAGAAATTTGCTTCGTACCTCCACACGAGTGATTCACTGCGCGGATCCCCGTCACTCGTAAGCTCCATTCATTTGCGCCTGTCTCTGTTCTCAGATATTTCTTCCCAAAACGAGTAACCTGATTAATAACTTTGACTAATACCTCCACGGACGATATTTATTGCTGGCATATAACCGGATGAAGTTTACCAAGATAAATTTGTATCTTGTTCACAAGTGTCTTCGTGCCATCTGTTCTTATATTTCGGTTCTGTGGAAACAATTCTCTCTCTCTCTCTCTCTCTCTCTCTCTCTCTCTCTCTCTCTCTCTCTCTCTCTCTCTCTGACAGATCTGCGTTTTCTGATGATCGTAGTTTTTTATTATTATTATATTTTCGTGTCCTGTTCCTGTTCCGGCTGATTGTTCCCATCTGTTCCATTGACGTGGTCTATCCAAATGATTGTTGGTCACACGATGAAACGAAACGATTGTATGACAATCGTATGACGTCATTTGTTTATATCAGCTGCGTTTTTCCGAAGTCTCGTTGATGTATGATGCTGTTATTCCTGCTGAGATTAGAGTATAAAGATTTCTTTTTTATTAGTTTTTTAGTGAAAAAATGCGTGCATGGTCGGCGTATTTTCTTGGTTTATCATCCATATACAAATTTTCATGTTGGGTGCATTTATATTTTGTCTAATTCCTTTAAAGTATTGACTTTTTATCTATTCATTAATTTTTAAAATCTATTTTATTCTTTTAATGAGTGAGATCTCTTCTTTCTGTATTTCCTTTACCTTCTATAACTTCTTCCTAATGGGCAACATATTCTTTGGAAGCTTGAATTTCAAGTTAGTGGTCCCTTTGGTGGGTTTGTTCCATATGAATAGGGTTTATTCTCTGAATAATAATAATAATAATAATAATATAATAATAATAATAATAATAATAATAATAATAATAATAATAAAATAGATACCCTAATCCATACTGTAAGGATTGTATCTGGGGACATCAGGATGGAGTTTGGAATAGGAAAATGCGCCTTAGTCAGCACAGTAACAAGGACTGAAGGGATAAAGCTACCAGACGGGGAATAGCACCAAAAACATAGATGAAACAGGATACAAATACCTGGGATAGTAGAAGGAGAGGATACAAAATACCAAGAGATGAAGGACACAATCAGGAAAGAATATATGCAGAGACTTAAGGTGATACTCAAGTCAAAACTCAACGCCGGAAACATGACGAAAGCCATGAACACATGGGCAGTACCAGTAATCAGATACAGCGCAGGGAGTAGTGGAGTGGACGAAGGCTGAACTCCTCAGCATAGACCAGAAAACTAGGAAACACATGACAATACACAAAGCACTACGCCAAAGAGCAAATACAGACACTATACATAACACGAAAGGAAGTGGGGAGAGGGATACTAAGAATAGAGGACTGCGTTAATACCGAGAGCAGAGCACTGGGGCAATATCTGAAAACCAGTGGCTAAGGAGTGCATGGGAAGAAGGACTGATAAAAGTAGACGAAGATCCAGAAATATGCAGAGACAGAGAGAATGATAAACAGAACAGAGGTATGACACAACAAACCAATGCACGGACAGTACATGAGACAGACTAAAGAACTGGCCAGCAAGGAAACATGGCAATGGGCTACAGAGGGGAGAACTCAAGAAGGAAACAGAACGAATGCTAACAGCGGCACAAGATCAGGCCCTAAGAACCTGATATGTTCTTAGGGAAATAACATCTCAGCCATATGCAGGAAGTGCAATATGAAAGACGAGGCCATAAACCCCATAGCAAGTGAATGTCCGGCGCTTGCACAGAACCAGTACAAAAAGAGGCATGATTCAGTAGCAAAAGCCCTCCACTGAAGCCTGTGCAAGAAACACCAGCTAGCTTGCAGTAATAAGTGGTACGAACACCAACCTAAGGGAGCGATAGAAAACGACCAGGCAAAGATCCTCTGGGACTGTGGTATCAGAACAGATAGGGTGATATGTGCCAATAGACCAGACGTGACGTTGATTGACAAAGTCAAAAAGAAAGTATCACTCATGATGTGGCAATACCATGGGACACAAGAACAGATGAGAAAGAAGAGAAAAAACTGATAAGTATCAAGACCTGAAAATCGAAATAAGAAGGATATGGGATATGCCATTGGAAATTGTACCCATTATCATAGGAACACTAGGCACGATCCCAAGATCCCTGAAAAGGAATCTGGAAAAAACTAGATGCAGAAGTAGCTCCAGGATTCATTCAGAAGAGTATGCTACTAGAAACAGTGCACATAGTGAGAAAAGTGATGACTCCTAAGGAGGCAGGATACAACCTAGAACCCTGCACTATGAAAACCACCCCAGTCGAATAGGATGACTGTGATAGAATAATAATAATAATAATAATAATAATAATAATAATAATAATAATAATAATAATAATAATAATAATAATAATAATAAAATAATAATAATAACTAAGTTCCAAACACTTACTATGTCTCTGACAAAAGTGCATCAATTTTTTTACCAACGCTTTCCCCAAGTCCTGAAATAATGCTTTTATTAATAAGTATCAGATATCCACCAGGGTATGTTAAGTGTGTTAAACATTACATCTTTTTCATGAATACAAATCCATCTTATTCTATTTTTCACTAAAAGCAAAACCCTTATCAGTGATTTTTCAGTGGTTTAAGATACTGACATTAAAAAAAAAAAATTCCAATGTTTATTTACATATAGCCTATATTTTTAGGTCATTTATAACAAAAGATCTAGTAGATCATGTTAAGAATGCTTGCGTAGGTTGGTGGGGATATATTGACATTTACCTAAAAATTTAAATAACGTTTGTGTGTACATATATTTCTATGTCACTTATACACAAGTCTAGAGGTACATGAGTTTTTATTTATTTGTGATTAAGAATGAAAAGTAGAGAAAAAGAAACATTTCTACCAATACAAATGGCGATATTTGACAGCACTCAAATTTAGCCAAGTTTAATAGTTAATATATATCTAGGTCATTTAGACACAAGGTCTAATGGTCAGTGAGTTTTCGGTTTTCTTTTTAAATATTAAAATGAAAACTAGAGAAAAGATGCAGTTTACGTCAAAACAAAACATTGAAGCCGATTCTTCAATGCTGAATTCTGCGCAAACTTTCATTTTGAACGCGCAAGGATCATCAGAGGAATCCGTTGCCGATTTAGACAGGAGAGAAAAACAGTCCCTTTATAGTGCCCACTTACTGTGGATACAACACCCCACCCCTCCCTCCCCTCAAAAAATACGGCGGTCCCTCAATCATAGCCGTATATATATTTCCGGTGAAGAACAGACCTGTCGTAACGGCCAATCATTCTCTAATGCTGCAGTTTACAGATAATTGACGGTCTTGCAAAAGAACGGGATCTATCTCTCGTGGCTATAAGTGGTAGAGGAGGCGGACGCCAGGTAGCACAGGTGACGGAAGGAGAGGAGAGAGAGAGAGAGAGAGAGAGAAGAGGGAGAGAGAGAGAGAGAGAGAGAGAGAAGGGGGGGGGGTGCGTTCTTTGAGTGAGTGTAATTTGCATTAGCGTCTCAATTTTCTGTTCGTGTTTACTCCATAAATTGGCTTCCTTGCAATATTGCAGTATTGCAGTTAGTTAGTGAAACTGAATTTTCATGTGAACAAGATGTTTCTTTGTTGTGAACTCTCTCTCTCTCTCTCTCTCTCTCTCTCTCTCTCTCTCTCTCTCTCTCTCTCTCTCCCCCCTCTCTCTCTCTCTCTCTCTCTCTCCTCTCTCTCTCTCTCTCTCTCTCTCTCTCTCTCTCTCTATAATAAGTGATGAATAACTCTCTCTCATAATAAATGATGAATAACTCTCTCTCTCTCTCTCTGTCTCTCTCTCTCCAGTTTTGATAAAGTCTCTTCAGGGAAGCATTACCCATATATTGAGCAAACAGAAGCCCATTTCAAAGGTCAAGGCTGGAAAATGGCAGTAGTAGCGTGATATTTGGGACGTCAAATCTGTTGAATGGATTCAGTGAATATTGCAGTGAAATGTGGAGCTATTTCCCGATGCGAAATTGAAGCGACAGTAGTTCAAGGTACTGCAATATAAAGAAAACACTGTGTATTACAATTACTGTTGTTATTATTATTATAAGAAATTTAGCTACTATTACACAACTCAATTGCAAAATGAAAGCTGCAATACCTTGTCTGTGCTTTAGAAGACTTAGGTCAGTCAATTGCAATTCACCTTGTATTCTAAATCATTTATCTATATTTTCATCTGTTTCTTTATTAACTTTTCTTTTTTGTTCTTATCTGATAACTGATCTCTTCTTTCTGCATTTCCTATTTACCTTCTGTTACTTCTTTCTAAATGAACACCAAATTCTTTGGAAGCTTCAATTTCAAGTCCGTGTCCCCTTTGGTGGGCTTGTTCCACATGAATAGGGGTTTATCATTTGAATAGTAATAATAATAATAATTAGCGCGGGCAAACCACTCAACGAGCAAACATTATTCTAAAGATAAATATTGAAGCTTTCTAAATTTGACACTCGGTCGAGTGACATGAAATTGCTTTGTTATATATTCATTTTTGCAGGCCTCTCTCTGTCTGCCTTTATTATCCTTGTTGTTCAATTTTATCTTTTCTTTTTTCTGATCTATATGTGTGTGTGTATACATACATACATATTATTTATTTACTTATGTAGGCCTCTCTCTAACCTTGTATATAACTAACTTTTTTATTATATCTAGTGTAGGATTTCCTACTGTTCAGTTTTATCCATTAATTTTTGTTATACACAAACACACACACACACACACACACACACACACACACATATATAATATATATATATATATATATATATACTATATATATATATATAATATATATATATATATATATATATATATAGGCTATACACATACATACATGTGTGTGTGTGCACATCTGTTGCTTACAGCCGTGTATTTTATACAAAGATACAGCATCATCACCATACATAAACACAGCCCTGCCTTGTGATAACACGACCCTGTTTCAAGGGAACATTATCTGGCAAGAA
>JANJGK010000027.1:2713351-2768654 GCA_039081455.1 Macrobrachium rosenbergii | reverse complement strand
GGCGCGGAGGGGTGGAGGGGGCTGGGGGGATCCCAGCTTCACACTTCAACTCACTCCAGAAGGTGGAGACGACGCGGAAATCATTCATGCCAGAGCACATCTAAAGCGAAACACCATTCATTCTAAGTATATTGGACAGGTAACTCGTTATACTGCTTAGAAGAAAAAAAAACAGGTAAACTATACAATTTAAAGGAAAAGGGGAATATATTTGTTGTAGAAGATAGACATAGCCTGTAGATTTAGAAGAATGTTTAAATCTTTTAATCATTTGGAAATTATGTCTATCAAATCACTGGTACTCCCTCTTGGTTAAGCATTTAAAAGTGCAAATACATTGTATGGATACACATTACGTTTTACAGGGTAAAATAAAAGTTACAGAAGTCTCTTACAAAGCATACTTATTTAATCTTTGGATGAGGACGGATAGCCTCACCTTTTGAGGAGAAAATATCCTACCAGACACCCTCCAACATCCTAGAGGAACAATCCAGCATTTAAAACTTCTTTAAGAGGAATTCCATCCTATTGTAACAAACGCCCACAAAGCAACAGATTTTGAATACAAACAAATTGTCATACAATATTTCAGAGTGAACGGTATTTTGTTTCAGCACAAACGGAATTCTGTCACCTGAATGAACAGCCTTCAGACAAGCGGAATCAATCAGCATTACAGCAACAAACAGAATGATTGACTGACAACAAAATCCGTCAGAAAATAGAGATGTCAAAGTGATGGCAGTTTCCAACAAAGGCAGTGTTGGTAGAGAGTTCCATCACAGAGGGAAGTGATTATCTACGGCAGATTTCATCGCAAAATCTGCCCATAATGATTTTCTGCAAAGGCTTCTCTCCGAGTAACCAACAACTAGTGAAAGATTCAGTCGATTTCAAAGGATCAGATGAATTAATTCCAAGACTGGTCATAAGATTCAGCTTCGACTGATACACACAGAAATGTTTGGGACATTCTCAGTGAAAGACTGTTGAGAATAATTTGTTATTTCTCTTGATATTTCTATGATATTTTACAGGATGTAAAATATCACAGAAAGTCATTACTCCTTCCCTGTGTAAATTTACTTCAAGCTTTTTATCCTACTTCTTTATATTATATATATATATATATATATATATATATATATATATATATATATATATATATATATATATATATATATATATATATATATATATATACACACACACACACACACACACACACATATATATATATATACACATGTATATACACACACATACTGTTCACTCTCACTTTTCATACTTTCCTTCCTGTTCTGAAAACTTCCCCCACATTAGTCATTTCATAAAATATACAGAATGATCATTAGCAGCACATCAAAGCCCCAAACATGCTGCAATACTCACTTATATTTACGACACACTGCCCCAGTAAGAACATTGCTGTATATTCCATTTGGCAGGGCATTCCAGTGAGACCTGAGAGCCGACAGAGTAAGAAAGAATAAAAGGTTTGAGATCATTCTTTGGTCTTCATTCAAAGGTCCTCATGAGCCCTCAAAAAAAATCTTAATTAGATGAAAATCCATCTGCGAAAGATCTTTCTCGGAAAGCGCGATTGAAATTACCTTCACGGGACAGTTGTAAATATTACTCATAATTATTTTAATTATTCTGATTGAATGATAGCTGCTTTATCAATAGAGTTCCCAAGTTTTAATTACTCTTATCAGAGGGAATCGCATTCGTAATGATATTAATGATATGCAAACTGTATCTAATGGCCGTTTTCTACCTGGGACGTTGAGTTGTAATGAGAGAATATTTTCTGTTGTGTTATTCATTAGGGTTAGGGGACAAAAATACATTTACAATCTCTGGTTGAAATATAGAGGCTGGATTAGGAAATATTGGAGTTTGTAATCAGCCACCTCGAAATTTTAATTGATCCTCATCAATACTTGTGTAAGTAAATGTACAAAAACCACTATTTTAAATGATTTCATTGAAATGCTACAGTATATCACGTATCTCATTGACTGTTGTAGTTATTGCAACATTATTTTGGATGTATTATAATTATGAAATCCTTTTACTGTACCTCCGTTCATATTCTCTTTCTTCCATCTTATTTTCCACCCTCTGCTTACAATTTTTTAATAGTGCAACAGCGAGGTTCTCCTGTCACGCCTTTTAGACTTTTTCGCTGTCAATTTCCGTTTCAGTGGTGAATGTCATCATACGTCACAGCGCTTGGCCTTTGGCTGAAATTCTATATTCTGTTCTATTCTCTTACAATTACAAAGCCTAATCTATTACGCAAATGCAAACTGCATAATTAAGAATCATTTATTATCTTGTATTAGTTACTATGTCTCTTTCCCTTTCAATCCAGGGTAGCTTTTAGGGGTATGAAGAGCCATTCGAATATTTGCCTTTAGTTGTCAGGAAACCACTTTCTTGCTTTAGTACTAAGGTTCGAACACAGTAGTACATTAATATGAGTGACTGTATGTGAATCATAATAATTACTTGTGATTAGTCTAGAATATATAGTGCAAAAGAGAATGGTGACGAAATTTTATATAATGGTTTAGTTTAGCTTTTATCAAAGATATTCCGAGTTATGGTGACTTTTTTATAAATGAGTATATATATATATATATATATATATATATATATATATATATATATATATATATATATATATATACAGCATATATGTATATGTATGTATGTATGTATGTATATGTATATACACATATATATGTACAAATATATATGTATATACACATGTATATATATATATATATATATATATATATATATATATATATATATGTGTGTGTGTGTGTGTGTGTGTGTGTGTTATATATACTGTATATATATTTAATATATATGTACATATTATATATATATATATATATATATATATATATATATATATATATATATATGTGTATATATATTATATATACACACACACACACACACACACACATATATATATATATATATATATATATATATATATATATATATATATATATATATATATATATGACTGTGAAATATTTTCTGTTGAAACAGAATTCCATCAAATATAAAGAGCCAATAAAAATGCCAAAATGTAGAAAGTAAATGCTATATTTCAGAGACCAAACTCTCTCTCTCTTCAGGCAAATAACGGATGAGAAAAAGTTACAGAAAAACGGTAGTTTTACCAGAAGGTCTATAGGACAGCCATTACGGCGCTCCAGTTGACAATTTCTCTTTATTCTTAATCACTGGTTAGAGGAAGATTTTTTTTTATAATATCTGAGTCCCAGGCTCCTTTTGAAGTCATCGTATTTCTTTGCTTAATCAAAGCTAATTCCACCATCTGGCTTTTGAAGTGCCAATTGGTGCTACAAATTATATGTGACAAATTCCAGATATTCTGTGATTATGGTTATGTATGTGGTTAAAAATAGTTGAGCTCTCTTGCCCGTACCTAATTGAACGTTTATGCTGTATTAATCTTTGGGGGAATGATTTACCTGTAAACTGATATAAGATTGGTCACAATCAAGGCAAGGGATTTCGTAAACTGCTGTGTCTTTGGGGAACTGGCTTTTGTTGGATGTCAATCAGGAATTTGGCTAAGTAAATGGGTTAGTGTTTCCAAGTGTCTGTGTCAACGTCTTAATGCTGTCCAGGTGTGAGATTTTTATTTTATTGTTGTACATTTCTCTAGTCTTGTTTTGAGGGGGATGGTAGAAGATTATGTTAACTTTGTGGATCGCTTTCTCAGTTATATGGTCAGGGTACTTTAAAGATGACAGCTGCTTACAGATTAGTTCAATTTCCTTTTCCAGGAAACCTGGGAAGCAAATCTGTAAGGCTCTTAAAGATAAATTACTGGCTACACCAATCTTGATAGAGATATCATGACAGCTAAAAAAAGTGGATGTATGCAAGTGAAAATTTTGGTTTTCTGTATAAGGTAAATTTGTTTTCTGCCATGTCTTTAATTATAGAGCGGCAGCCCGGACCATTCAGATGCAACGAACGAGATACCGACTGTAACCCCTACCGATATTTAGGAGTAGACTTGTAAAGGGTGAAACTGACCGTCTGCCGAAAATATATGGGTGGCTTACTTAACAAGCACCACTAATTGCTTGTTAGATTTTGGGTCTAGATCCAGTATATGAGATACCAGATGAAACTAATATATAATATATCCCTGGACTCTCCTGATTTGATTATAGAATGACCAGTGACAGACGTACTAGAGGGTGGGTTCCCCCTGACAGACACACTGAAAACGGGGGGTTAGCTGGATCTAGATCCAACTTAGGAGATACCAAGTAAAATTTACACTACAATAGCACTGCACATCCTAGAGTACTATGGTGGTCATGACAGACATTTTAGTGGGTGGTTATCCCCGGACAGACACCCACAATGAGTGGGGAGGGGGAGACAGGATCTACATCCAACATTGGAGATACCAAGTAAAATTTGCACTACAATAGCACTGCACATCCTAGAGTACTATGGTGGTCATGACAGACATTTTAGTGGGTGGTTACCCCCTGACAGACACCCACAATGAGTGGGGAGGGGGAGACAGGATCTACATCCAACATTGGAGATACCAAGTAAAATTTGCACTACAATAGCACTGCACATCCTAGAGTGCTGTGATGGTAATGACAGACATTTTAATGGGTGGTTATCCCCTGACAGACATAACCTATGATTGGAGGTGAGAGATGGGACACCTTGAAATGATTCAATATGTATCATAGGCGATGTTAATATTTAAAGTATTAAACAAGAAAATGGTAACTTTCTGCAATTCGTGAGCAAGATAAAATTGAAAAAGCAAAAATATTTCATATGATTTATTATTCACATAGGCTACACTAGGTTCAGTGACTTCGAACTTATTTCGGATGTATCTCCACCAGGCAAGAAAACTCACAAGATATAATTACTATTAACGAAATATGCCTTAAATCAAAGTACTAACTATAGGCCCATTACAACAATCACTTACATTTGATTCTCAAAAACAAAAATCACAAATAAAATTATTTGTATGTTATGTGCATACGTACAAGTACAGTTCCACTGCATTGTCAAAGGTTTGCTTTGGAAGAATCATGCATCCGTAATATTTATTGGAATTATTTTTGAAAAAGAAAGGCAAAAAACAAACTTGTACGATATGTACGTACTTACAAGTACTGTTGTATTGTCAGAGATTTGACTTTGGAAGAATCATTCATCGGTAACATTTAATGAAAATATATATTCTTGAAAAAGAAAGAGGAAAAAACTAACATATGAACTTTGAGCATAATATCGATACATTAAGTGTTCCTATAGGCTACACGTTTACTGCAGATTTAACAAACATGAAGGTATTATAGTTTCTTATGCCTTACCCACTGATTTAATTAATAGCACAAATACATTTCCTTAACACTTACTGACCAATTCTATTTGAAAATAAATACAAATCACTCATGAAAATAATCTGTCCACATTTACATGTAAGTGTATAATCTCATATTTTAACCATGGTAAAAAATTTATGAAACAAAATGTCTTACTGAATGCCTACATTTCAAGTTTGTTTGTCTCACTTGAATATAAAACAGGAAGAATAAAAAGTATAATTATTCATAACAGTATATATACCAAATAAATGTCTGCATTTCAAGATTGTTTGTCTCACTTCCACTTAGAAATGGGAATAATAAACAGTATTTATTCATAACAGTATATACCAACTTAATGGTACTTTCCAATATATTACGGATTAACATATAGGAAAATAAGAAATCCGTAACATTTAATAAAGATCCCTTTTAGAAAGTGCAAACAAATGTATAATACAAATAAATATGCGCACAATATCATTAAAGGTATACAACCGGTATGTCTATATACATTTACCACAGAAAATAGTCATATACATTTACCTCAGATTAACATATAACAAACAAATTTCATTAACAATTGTTACTATCCACTGCTTTGTAAAAATAAAATAAATAAGTAAATACAAATTACGCATTAAAACCTATAATGTTCATGATGTATTTATACTTATATTATCATGGCATCATAATGATAAAAATCTGCAAAAATACACTGCCTTGACAAATATCTGTATTTAATATGTGCCTTCATCACTTGCACTTTCATCATCTGTCCATTGGTCATCACTTTCATCATGATCAGTGCAGGTACCAGTTTCTGCCACATTAGTAGTGTTCTGGATGAGGACAATTGGCGCTGAGCTTCCCTCAAACCATTCCGGAATAAAAGCTTGATCATCTTTATTCCAACCAAAGTGAGTTGGGTCTAATCCGTCACTGGGATTTTGCATATCAGCTCGGTGCCAAAGAATGCTAAGATACTGAGCACGTTGAATTTTCTTTTTGAGAGTTGCGGTACAAAGTGGCAGGAGTGCACAGTTGACACGCTTCACATTCGCTAGAGGATTTCTCGTGTTAACAGATCAAGTCATTTTACTGAATATGACATACCTGGCTTCATTAAGGTCACTAAGGTGTGGATGGCCATATAGAGCACATACAAAGGAAGACAAAGACTCTATGTCTGGATCCTGAGTGGATGAGAGGTCCTGGAAAACTTTTACAAATTTTCCTGTCATCGTTTGCCATGATGTTAAATGGTCTTATTTTTCCTTTCCTGTAAAATGCTGCTGTGACATCTGAGCCTGTGAAGGCGTGGAATGCTGGTAATGCGGCTAATATTCCAGTTCTTTTTAATTCCAGAACATGAAACAGCTCATTGATGTTGATATATCTGCGATTGTTTCCATATCCACAGTCCATTATGATACTTCACTCATCTTTCCCAGTAAACCTAACAGAATTACTGCAGTGTCAGTATCTGAAGCTCTAACAGTTATATTCCCATGCACTTTGGATACATGAAGAGCAACGAAAGTATCTGCCTACTCATGATGACCTTGGAGATTTTCTGGTTGATCAGTGATCATATACTCTTGTTCACTGTTAAAGGAATACTTCAAGCAGTAACCGCCATGTGACACTACTAAAATCTTACCTCCAATGATGGAACCATAGTGATTCTTACACCATTCCACGAGAAGGAATTTTGCTAGTTCATCTTTGGAATTTCCATTTGTCAATAACTGGGAGCCTCTTTGTCGTGAAATTTGTTCTGGTCCGGTGATTGTAAATCTAGTATTATTATCTGCACCTCTTAATCTTCTTTCATTATCTTTAAGTGAAGGGTTGACGTACTTATCAAAGAGAACATGAATTTGGCTTCCTGGAAAAGAGCAGATTTTTATCAAAAGTTCCTTTGCTATTGCTCCATAACATCCATTTGTCTGCTGCAAGATTGTGTGGATTAATAAGCCTCCATCGATAATGGTTGCTGCCACGTTACGGGTGACTCACAGTTGATAAAGAGCTGTCTAGATTCATTTCCAGTAACCGTAGTAGGGCTGACTTTTCGGTTTTTAGGGGAGATCCATTGCTGTGCGCCTGTGAAAGGGGAACTTCTGTCACTGGGAATGACAGAATGTGTCTCAGGACCAAGGTAGTATTCTGATGAGAAGCAACTTGGATTATACGTGCAAATACATCTCTTACTCCTTCTGCAGCTGACTTGAGAGTAGCAACCATCGATTTCCTTTTATTGTTATTCTCCATGGGGAAGTTTTTAACCTTTGTTCTTGGCATGGTCTTTAGAAATCTAGACTTGTCAGCACTGCACTCTTGTAGGAATGTCAATCGACATTCATGACCTCTTGAAAGTGACCCAAGCAGATAAAGCTTTGTTTCTTGATCAGTAGCTTTTCCATATGAAATATTCAAGAGGTCAGGTGAACTACAGGCAGGGTCCCCGGAGGGACTGCAAGTTTCCTTCAGTAATGCACTTAGGACTCCTGTACTCTCATTATCTTTCTTGATTCGCCACTGACGAAGCTGAACAGATGGCTGCACAACTACTTCTATGCCCAGTATAGTTCTTAATTCTAAAACAGCCAATCCTCTCTGAGTTGTTGTAATGCTCCATCTGCGAAATGTGCTTTCAGAGTTCCTAAAGGCAACAATACCTTTCAGAGGAGATGCTGCATTTTTGTTCACTGTTTGTTCCAGACACATATCGACTGTAGTCGTAGCATAATTTTTGGTTGTTCTACGAATGGAGAAGGCTCCAAGATCAAGACGTTCACGGCATTCAGGTTGGAGGGACTGAAGCTTCTGCAGAAACAAACATCCCCAACGAGCATAACTGGGTCGATTTGATCCAAAGAAAATGTCCAATACGGTTGGTAAAACTGATACATAGAGATCTACATCATTTGTGTGTATGGCTTGTTGTAGTTGTCTGTAGACTCTGTTTACCTTGTACACTTAAGTACTCCAGTGTGCCGCAGTTGGTCCTAGCTTCCCTTCCATAACTTGTTTAAAAAAAATATTGTAGGATTTCAGATGGCCATGGAAACTCATTCACTGCAAGATACTCCTCAGTTGGTTTTGCCTCAAATGGCGCTTCCTGAAGAACACATGACATGTCAGTCCGTGCTTCTTCACTAAGAGTGCACAGAAATCTCTGGAACAAGTTAAGTAACCTTACTTTTACCAGACCACTGAGCTGATTAACAGCTCTCCTAGGGCTGGCCCGAAGGATTAGACTTATTTTACGTGACTAAGAACCAATTGGTTACTTAGCAACAGGACCTACAGCTTATTGTGGAATCCGAAGCACATTATAGCGAGAAATGAATTTCCATCACCAGAAATAAATTCCTCTAACTCTTCATCAGCCGGCCGGGGAATTGAACTCCGGCCCATCGAGTGACAGTCCCCAGCTCTACCGACTCATCCAACGAAGAGTCTGTAAGAGAAATCTCTGAAACAATAATCTTTCCATGACACAGGCAAGGATTTGATGTATATGAACACATCTGTTGTAGAATTTACCTTTGATAAATCCTGTCAAGGATCCTTCAGCAAGGATGCCAGATTCAGTAAGCATGTATTCTACTCCTGAATCATGAATATAAGTTCCAAGTGCACCAAAAAATGCCATTTCCAAGTGAAAATTGCCAAGTAAAATCAGCAGTCTGTCAACCTCTGGTGATTCAATTGCTTGAATTGAGTAAGCCTTGATGGCCACAGCAAGGTCGTAAGTAACAATAGCATAGCTTTGGTTCACCTCCTTTGTTACATTCAAAGATCTTATCATTGTATCTCTGACTACATCATTTCGTGTTGGAGGTAAGGAAATAAGATCCATATAACATACAGATTGTTGTGGGAAGTCATCTGTAACAAATTGGGAATAAAACCCTTGGAAAAGAGGTAGCTGTCTGTGTAGTGACTGCCAGTTCCAGTAAAACCCCAACAAGGTCTCTTCAAAAACATACTGGGCATCATTTGGAGATGCAGAAATGTCAAAATGGACACTTTTCAAGGTTGCCCTAAAAGGAGGAATGTCTCGATCAGAACCTTCATATCGTCTTCGCTTTCGTCTACAAATCATTTCTATTTCTTTTGTGTCATCTTTTGAGGATTTGTTTTGATAACAGATGCCGACAGTTGAATGAAGAGTGCTCTTACCATCTAACGTTTCAATATTTACATCATAGTTATCCCAGGCAATAGCTGTTGCGAGGTTGGGTTTACACAAAATTCCATCTGGAGTTTCCTGATTATCATCTGACACTGTGAAGGCAAATTCAGTCTCTAAAGCTTTAACTTCATCATAAGATATTGAGTGCCCCAATCTGTTAAGTATCTGTACTACTGTCTTTGACCCAGTCAATGTTCCCATACCAAGGCCTAGACATGTGCTTTTCCAGGGGCGAACTCGACCTCTTGATGTAATAAACACAGCGTCAGATGCACTTGACATTACTCGTCGTTCAATATTTTCCTTAGGAACCAGATTAGTGTCTGAAAGAAGACCACAATAAAGTGTTCGAAAAAAGAACTAGTGGTTCTGGAAGCATTGGGGAAGTCTGTTTCAGAGTATGAACTGATGTTGGACTAGGAGATTTGGATTTAGGCATTGATAAGGATAATGCTACGTAAATACATAGCAACAGCACGTACTTGTTCATACTGCTTGAATCACTGGTTTTCATAAACAAATGCTGCTCTAGCATCTGGCTCAGACATGGATGAGCTGTGAATGAGATTTCCTACCCGCCTATTAAGTAATAATGTACGTGTCTCATTCGAATAAGCCTCTTTAATTTTACACAGCAGTGAATAAACAGTGTGCCGATCAATGTCTTCTTGAGAACCACCCCTGGACATGAACTCTGTAGTATATAAATCAAACAGGGATGTTGATAGAATTACTTCCTTTTTATCAATCACATGGTGCTGCACATAGTCGCAGATGATCCGAAAAGTTTCTGCATGGGTATGTTTGACTGATTTTTGCTCTATTTTAGGTAATATTTCTGAAGCCTTAAGATATTTACGACGACAAGGCCTATATATTTGACTCTCCTTGCAGCAAGGTCACCTCCACTCATGAATATCGATATTACACGATGGTCATTTTATTTTTTTTTTTTTTTTGAGCAGCTTCTAATATTGATCTGCAGCCTTCCTTAGTATTACACTCTGACAGTACCTCCAGTAAACAGAGTAGGCTAACTTCCCTGAGCTTGTTTATGTTCTCATTTTTCATTTCTCTTGTTTTCTCTACATTTATGTTAGGTGATTAATTTTTTGGTCTAGTTTGCTCTTATATTTATTCATATTCTTCTTGAGAGAATGGAAATGTTCGGAATAACTTGTGTGTGGGGAAATTGATTTTTTTAAGAAATAGAGATCATCTGCGTCCTTCCTCAGCCAGGTATCATGTTTGACGAGTTCTACGCCAGGCGAAAAAAAAAAATCGATTATGGTAACAACGATATTCATTCCTAAAACTGATAATACACAATTTGAATGTATCCACGAGTTCATTAGTATGCAAGTCAGTTGAAACCAAAAGAAGGTATTCCTACTTCGATAAAACAAACTGAGTAGGCAATAGCGCAATTGTTATGCTTTGTACTCTGACTATAGCGTATATCTTACATATGTATTACTGTCTATTCAATAGTTGCGTATTACTCTATTTAACAAGCGTTATGTACAATCACTCAAAAAAGTTTTGCAACATACTTCAAAAGTTTTCGGACAACTGCTTATAATAGCGACATCTGGCGCTATTTGGCAACTCAGTAGTAAGCGTGTGAAACAACTGAACACTGTAGTGATGGGTCCGAGAAATTACCTGCAGTTTCCCTTAAACAGGGCTTTTTCTGATACTGCTTACTGTTGCCATACTTTACTTAATAAAAGGATGTAACTATAATACTTCAGAGGTCATCGCTGTTCTTATATTTTAATATTTTCATCTCCAACTGCCATCACTATCGTTGTTTTATCTCCTTCATATGCGTGAACTTTGTGGACATAGGCCTACGACTGTTATAAGTTGAACTATTAGTCTTATTAACATCAACAAATACGACTTTTGTAAAGATTTGCTTGCACATTATTATTAATAAAATTTTTTAATGACTAATCCTGTGTATATTGTGAACTAGTGAAACTTAATATAAAATATACTGAATTAGACTAACAGATTTCACGACTGTTTCTGTAATACATAGAATATAATCGCGCAGGCGCACGCGTGCACACACACAAACACACACACACACACACACACACACACACACACACACATATATATATATATATATATATATATATATATATATATATATATATATATATATATATAATGCCGTTATCATGTGTAATTTCTCATTTCTTTCATTGCTACTTAGGCCTATCATTTTGATGCCTCTTATGAAGCTAACCGAATATATAACGCATATTTTTGTATTTCTTATTATCTAAGTTTCTAAAGAATTAAAATTAGCAAGAAGTTCAACATTAATTTAGTTAATGCTAAACGCTAGCAGTGAAGAAGACTACCTTGCTCATCAGTGGAGAATGTCTCCTCCTGTTCGCAAAAGATGATTCTTACAGAAATCATCGGCCACTGGATTATGTTATAACGCAAACCCTAGCCTCTATTCTTTGTGTTTCGCTGATATGAAGTGTTTCTTGGCAGGAGTATGATGAAATAATATTTTGGTCTCATGTAGCCTGTTACGGATGGTTTGAGCAGCAACTTGAAGGGACAGTGTAATGTTCTCTCTTTATGGCAACACCGGCTTGTCAGGGGAGTTAGGCGGAGCTCCTTCAGTGATCATCCGATGATGATCTTTAACAGTAGTGCATTAATGTGGTCGTCCTCCACTTTTTACAATGAATTTATCATATTTCCTCGTTCTCTCTGTTGTTTTATTCCTCTATACATGGTTGTTTTATTTACGCTAAGCTGCCGAGCAATATCTACAATAGAGACATTAGTCTTATGCAAGGTAATGATTGTGGTGCGGCAGTCTGTTGCCCATCTTATCAGTGCAAGTGACGAGACAGTTTAGTTTAATTTTCCTGCCCGAATGTGGAGTCACACGATAACATACGACGTTACGAGATTTTTTTCTTATTTGTTTTTGACAACAATAATGGTTGAATTCTTTCTTTCTTTATTTATATATAATTTCATTGATGATTATTCAATATTACTTTATTAGTCAATAAGCTTTTATCTGGATTCCAAATATAGTTTCTTTTTTTACTCTTTTCCCCAATCATCTGAAGTGAAATTTTTCAAAATGTTTCTTCATTTTTCGTAATGTGAATTTTTCACTCACCATTCTTTTTTATATTGTTAACCGTATGATTAATAACCAAAGTCGAATAAGAAAATTACATTTCCTTGTAAATATCAAAAGAACAAATTAATGTTAGGTGAACGAAAACTTCTGGAACATGTTGCAAAACATTTTTGAGTGACTGTACAAAGACATTTTATAGCAATAAATCGAATAATGATAAGAACTGACATGCTGCTTTACAGTGCCAGTCTTCCAGCCTTCGCTAATATCAACGTTCATCTCGTAAACAAAGATAATATAAAGCGAGTAATGCAATTGAAGTCAGTTGCTTGCTTGACAAAATAATATTACTGAATTATTATAGGCCTACAGATGACTGCTATTTATATGAAACAAACAAATAATATTCGTATAAAATAAATACAAAGTATATAGAAAGGAGAAAAAAGATGTATTAATACATCACGATAATGTATATTACTGGTGAACAGCAGCCTACTATACGTAGTCTATACAGATATTAATTATCAGGGCTTGCCCTTCCCTCTCCCCACCAGTTAGGGTGTGTCTTTCAGGGGGTAACCGCCCACTGAAATGTCTATCATTGCCAACACAGAACTCTTGGATATGCAGTGCTATTGTAGTGCAAAAAAAGTTAAGTATACCTTAGTTTTACCAGACCACTGAGCTGATTAATAGCTCTCCTAGCAAATTTTACTTGGTATCTCCAATGTTGGATGTAGATCCTGTCTCCCCCTCCCCACTCATTGTGGGCGTCTGTCCGGGGATAACCAACCACTAAAATGTCTGTCATGACCACCATAGTACTCTAGGATGTGCAGTGCTATTGAAGTGTAAATTTTACTTGGTATCTCCTAAGTTGGATCTAGATCCAGCTAACCCCCCGTTTTCAGTGTGTCTGTCAGGGGGAACCCACCCTCTAGTACGTCTGTCACTGGTCATTCTGTAATCAGGAGAGTCCAGGGATATATTATATATTAGTTTCATCTGGTATCTCATATACTGGATCTAGACCCAAAATCTAACAAGCAATTAGTGGTGCATGTTAAGTAAGCCACCCATATATTTTCGGCAGACGGTCAGTTTCACCCTTTACAAGTCTACTCCTAAATATCCGTAGGGGTTACAGTCGGTATCTCGTTCGTTGCATCTGAATGGTCCGGGGTGCGGGACTATTACTAAAATGTCAAGAAAAGGAGTTGTGTTGTCTGTTTCCCATTCAACGTTAAATTTAATGCTAGGCACTAATGCATTCAATTTTGAAATAAATTAATTGAAATTGCCCCACATATTATCCCAAAATGTTAAGATATTATCTGCATATCTCATCCACAGCATATCTTTAGATTTAATGCATTTATTTTTATAGTTTCAAAATATCCCTTGAATAGATTGGCTAAACAGTGCTTAAAGGGCTACCCGTGCTAAGCTAACATAATCTTCTACCATCCCCCTCAAAACAAGACTAGAGAGATGCTCAACAATAAAATAAAAATCCCACACCTGGGAAGGATTAAGACAACACAAAAGCTTAGAAGCTCTAACCCTTTTGCTTTTAAATATCCAAATACCTTAGCCAAATCCCTAATTAACATGCGACAAAAGCTGGTCCCCAAAAGCACAGGAGTTTACACGATCCCTTCTCTCGATTGTGACCAATCTTTTATTAGTTTTAAAGGTAAATCACTCCCCTGAGATTAATATACCATAAACATTCAGTTAGGTACAGACAACAGAGCTCAGCTATTTTTAACTACATAAATAATCATAATCACAGAATAAACTGGAATTTGTCACATATAATTTATAGCAGGAATTTTCGGTTCAAAAGCCAGATGGTGGAATCAGCTTTGATTAAACAAAGAAATGCGATGAACTTTTCAAAAGGGGCCTGGGACTCAGATATTATAGATAAAATCTTCCTCTAACAAGTAATTAAGAAGATAAAAGAACAAATTATCAACTGAAGTGATGTAACGGCTGTCCTATGGACCTTCTGGCATAAATACCACTTTTCTGTAATTTTTTCTCATTCATTATTTGCCTGAAGAGAGAGAGTTTGGTCTCTGAAATATAGCATTCATTTTCTGCATTTTGGCACTTTATGGGCTCCTTACATTTGATTATATATATATATATATATATATATATATATATATATATATATATATATATATATATATATATATATATATATATATGAAAAACATTTTGAATGATTGTTATATAATTTTTTTTTTTTTTAGCTAAGTATTTTTCTTGGAGATATTCTGGGCAAGGGTAAAATGAAACAGTGCTTACATATTCAGCGAGTCAGTGCTGACGAAGGCCCATCGTCAGTCTGGCTTCCCATGGAGACAAAGGGCATTGTGCCTTGGGTGATGCTCTGGACATGTCATCAGAAGTCTTCAAGTTTTGGTAGAGCGTTCGTTTGTTTGCGAGTTCGGCTCTCGTGGGCGTGTCATAAGAAGTGTGAATTATCCAATTTGAGTATGGGTTAGACATTTCGGAAAGAGATTCCCGTGCGACCAGATCCGCTTTCCTGGAAGACTTTGTGTACTGCCTGTGAGGTGAACTGAAACTTTATTTTCAAAAACCCTGGATGGGCTTTAATAACTTTGTTTAACATGTACTGATTCTTTGCACTGATTACCAAGCTTTGAATATCTTTTTGTCCATTTATTTTTATCTGCCATGCCGCTTTGATTTTTATTTATTTTTCTGAATTTTGATTTTACCATGTTTAATTATGTGTATTTCTTTTGGTGTTGGGAGCATGGGAAATATCCCACATTTATTTTTCTCTCTGCTTAAATTTAAAAGTTGTGTTTTTCCTTTGTTTCCTCAGATGTATTAATTTAGAGGTCAAATAGATGGAGGGGAATGTGACTTATCATGACTACGGTCATGTTTGACTTATTTTGACTCTTTTGTTGTAGAGACTCAACTGGTGGACGTTGATAGCACTATGTTATATTGTTACTTGGTTATTTTGGGGTAACAATTCTGGGATGCTGATATTCCCATTTCATTCCTATTTTGATTCCAAACTATTTGCCATGATAAACTACTGAATAAATTGTAATTTTGTAGACATGTTTTTGCTGTTCTTCCTTAGTGCGGTTAGTGACTTGCATAACGAGAGAGAGAGAGAGAGAGAGAGAGAGAGAGAGAGAGAGAGAGAGAGAGAGAGAGAGAGAGAGAGACACACTTACCCAGTAAGCAGGCCAGCTAACACGACCGTGGTTTCTTTGAGATATAAGTTAATTACGCCATTGATCTTATAACAGATGTGGAAGGAGGTTATGACATTATCTGATAATCAGCCTTTGAGACATGTATAGATGCTCACTTAAGATGTGTCCCCAAGACATCCATTTCCAAATTAGTCTCTTAACGAAGCCCAGAGCCCGAAACTTGCAAATTCCGTCTCTAGAAGGTCTTGACTGCAGCACCGGCCCGCGTCGTCCCAACTTCAGCAGAAGAGTCCAAAGATCTATGACGCAACTTCCTGGGATTTATGGCCTGATATTAAAAAAAGTAAAGATCCAGCCATTTTGCGTTAGGTTACCTGTGTTTAGTTTAATAATTCCATTTCTTGTTGGCAGTTCATATTGCTTTGAATAGCATTTATTTTCATAGTATATGATACTATGGGATTTCTCTACTGGAATATTTTAATAACACATTTATAAATAATAAAATGTCAACGAGGTAAAATCAGATTACAAACTTAATGTATCATATCTCCTACGAACTACACGCTACTGTCTCTCTCTCTCTCTCTCGCTGGTCGACAACGAGAAACAAGTGTAAAGCCACCATTGCATATTCTGAAGTTTTATGCAAATTCTGCGAAGTTTCTTGTAAAATAACATTGTGTCATTCCTGAGGGTGTAAGAGGAGGCTCATCTGAAGCATAAATGGACATATCCTTATCCTCTTCTTCTTCTCCTTCTTCTTCTCAATTATTCAGATGCTTCCTTCCTTCTTTCTCTCTCCGAAGACGTCTTCGCTGTTTGACGGTGCAGGAGGGACTCGTAAAAAGACTCTTGTCGGACGGACATAATGCACACATACACAAAGACACAAACATACACACACACAAACATATGCGCTTACATTACATGCTCACTCACATGTGTCAACAGAGCCAAACTATTCTCTCTCTCTCTCTCTCTCTTGCTTTGCTCTGGAATATGGAAATGAGTCGTCTTCTCGCGTTCTGGGGTATGTTTCTCTGAGAGAGAGAGAGAGAGAGAGAGAGAGAGAGAGAGAGAGAGAGAGAGAGAGAGAGAGAGATACAGTGTAGACTCAATGACATACGATTATAACAGTTGTCAAAATTTATAATATTATTTATTATTAATATTTATTATTTGTAATATGATTAATAATCTTTGGTTTTTTTGTATTTTCAGAAACTCCACATTGTCGTCGGTTTTGGTGAGTGTTAATAATAAATTTTTCTTATTAATTTGCTTTTTGTAGTTCATTGTTGATAACTTTTTTATTTGTGTATTGTCATTTATTCTATTGCTTCTGCTGCTTTCAGAATCTTGGGAATTCGTAATGTTGTCGTTTTCTTTGTTATTGTTGAATGTGTGTGTGCATCTTTATTATAAATTTAGTAATTTTTTATTAACATTGTTATTGCTATTATTGTTATAAATATTATTTGGAGATGCTGTATTAGATTTTACTTGCTTCTATATTGATTCTCTTTGATTCTGAATCAAAAAACATTTCCTTCTCATAAATTTTTATTCTATCACATCATCATGCGTCCTAACCAAAAAAAAAAATGTTTAAAATTTATTCAGGGTTGAAAAATTTATATCTCATTTATTTACGAAAACTCCCCCTCCATTTATAATATAAGCAAAAGTTTTACCGTTTCTTAATGTTGAGATCTAGAAAAAGTAACGTACCTCCTCTGAAAATAACTGGGCAATTTTTAATGTAAACTACCCTTGTCGCTCGGTTATCATATATATATATATATATATATATATATATATATATATATATATATATATATATATATATATATATATATATATATATATATATATATATACATATATGTATATATATATATATATATATATATATATATATATATATATACATATATGTATATATATATATATATATATATATATATATATATATATATATATATATATATATATATATATATATATATATATATATATATACACACATTGATACGCTTCTGCCTTAGACACTTACTGGATTCTGGGCTGCATCGGATAATCAGAGGGAGTTCTTTTACATTACCAAGAAACTACCATATTTTAACTAAAATCTGACTAATAAGACTGGTTAAGGCAGATCCATAGAAGAATCAATCAAAGGAAAATTACTGGTTTAGTGCTTCTTAATGTGAGGGAAAGATTACATAAACTCAAAGGGTTCTCTTAATTAATTATATTTACATAACAAACACAGATCAGAAGAATGACAAATTACAGGGGAGATAATGATAAGGTCCTGCTAAATTAATGAATCCTACTCGAGAAATCTTCTATGCTGATGATGTCTTCATAACAGAAGCATCACAGATGGGTAGACTAAATGGGTGGCATAAGGCACTGCACATGGGATAGAGCCAAGATTTGGTTCCACAGCCAAGGCTGATCTGCAATGAGATGCAATATGGTTACTTGCAAAAATGATAACAGCTCAAGGGGAACTGAAGGAATGCACAGATGGTGCCAAATAACTCAGTTTCAAACACTAAATGAGCAATTATGTTAACATTTTATCACTGAAGGTACTCGCCAATGAACTGAAAATAAATCAGGCAGAGGAATAACGGAATCGTGACTGATTAAAGAAACCTTATTCTGGTGCATTACCTTTGTCAAGATGACAGTATCCTGGTCCAATAGGGTGTAGGCAGTGGAGGGAGGAAAATGAGGGGATGCCACTTACAAAAGTGTACTGGGTTGAGACTCGAGGTTGAACATGTGGAGGGAGTACAAGGGACAGGCAAGAGGGATGGACAGTAAGTGTCCTCAGGGAAGTTCTGAGCGCTTCTCTCCTCAAACTGCTGTTTCATGGTCCATATATAACGTCAGGGGATTAAGCCTGAACATCATTGCAGATGGTGCTGAAGTCAGTGCCCGCTCTGTCTCTATAGGGTCACACATGTGGGGTCACCTTCCCAGGTGTCATGGCAGCTGGCACATGTTCAGGAAGTATGTGCTGGGTGCTTTCTCTTTTGGTTCCTCCTTTGCCAGCTGTCAGCCACTGGCAAAGATTAGCATTTTCGAAGGCTGCACCTAGGGATAAGGATCTCAGGCAGTCACTTTGAACAGGAAGGTATTAAGGGCTTACCCATACAGGGAAAAAGGGAGAGAACTGGTGAAGGGGCAAATGAAACCCACAGTTCTTTTATATAAAAATGAGTTTTATTCTTTTATCTCTTACATTATAAAAAGCTAGTGAGGTTGCTTGGAAAGAAGTTTCCATCATTGAAATATATATATATATATATATATATATATATATATATATATATATATATATATATATATATATATATATATATATGTATATATATATATATATATATATATATATATATATATATATATATATATATATATATATATATATATATATATGTATATTATATATATATATATATATATATATATATATATATATATATATATATATATATATACACACACATACATACACACACACTCACACACACATATATATATGTGTGTGTGTATGTATGTCTGTGTTTATATGTATACATGCAGTACAGGTTCTTCTGAAGTAGAATTTAGAGAAAGGCTTAAAAAGGAAAATCAGAAATAGCCAGGCCAAATAGGTTCTTGAAATTTCATAAGTTGAAATTGTACTTGAAAGTTAGAGTTTTCATAGGTTTAGAACAGTCTCTCTTGCTTTATGGGCAATTATCTTGTGGGAAAATGAAACTATATATTAAATATCTTACTGATTTGAGAATAATTATTTAAAATAGAATATTATTAGGAGTCAGAAGGCAGGATAGAGTGAGAAATTATAAATTAAAGGAAATGCAGATGAAATAATGACGAAAGGTAGACGGAGATGGCTTGAACACGTCCTTCGCATGGGAGACCAGAACTTGATGGAATGAAAAAGAGATTCCTCTGATGTGCTATTATGGATAAATTACTCTCAACATCATCTCCATATAATGAAAATTAAACTGGTTGGTTTATTACAATATTCTCTTCATTGTTAAAGAAATCACAAAGTTTATAAAAGTCTGAATAACTTTGAAATACTTAACGTAGAAGTTAAAGCCTTTATCTAATTTCATGACTTATAGACAAGAGGAAGTGTGCATTAGGCAGACACAGCTCTTCCAAACTCTTGGCGTCGTAAAAATGCTTAAAACTTCTCACCTGGAGATTTTTCTTTGAGCGAAGAGGAGGAGGAGGAGGAGGAGGAGGAGGAGGAGGAGGAATAAGTTCGACCTCCTTTCTGCAAGAGGGAGAAGAAGACTAATGGAGGTTCTCGGATCCTCTAAAGTCTTTATTTAGTCAGCGCCTTCAGACACATTCTCTCTTCCTTTTATCCCCTTTAACTTTTTTTCTAATTTTATTATTGTGGGAGAAAATTGGACCATGTTATGGGTTCCCCTCTTCTCTAGCCGACGTGTTACATATAACGTCTTGTTTACGCCACAGAACACCGAGGAATGAATGAACAAACAAGGAAGTATTATTGTAGTATTGCCACTTTGAGTCACTTAGACCAAAGTGCTTGAGTTTGAATCTCTCTCTCTCTCTCTCTCTCTCTCTCTCTCTCTCTCTCTCTCTCTCTCTCTGAACATTCCCTCACTTATGCCAATGTGCTTAGAACTTGAATCTCTCTCTCTCTCTCTCTCTCTCTCTCTCTCTCTCTCTCTCTCTCTCTCTCTCTCTCTCTCTCTCTGGGAACATTCCCTACACGTGACACTACATCTGGTGCTCGACTAAATTCCTGCAATAACACGAAACAGGAATTCCAATCCCATTATCCTTACCTGTTCATCCTCCAGTAAGCAAGCGGAAGCGAATTCAGGCGACTTCTGTCGCCCTTTGAGGATGATTGAAGAAGCCTTTAACTCCTTATGCCCTAAACAGGAGGCCCTCCACCCCCACCCTAGTCCCAAAGAGGTTCCAAGGTCTTAGTTCATAGAAGAAGAAGAAAATATTGAATAATCAAACCTCGGCACCTGCGAAGTGTTGAAATAACGGAAGCATAAGAGAAATTCTTAAATTCTCCCAGATCTGAAACGCAGTCGGAGAGAGAGAGAGAGAGAGAGAGAGAGAGAGAGAGAGAGAGAATATGGGGAAATAACCGTAAAAGGGGCATTCGTCCCCCTCCCCCCTTAAATGAATGACTCACTCATCGCATCCCCTTAAGAAATATGCAACTGCAAATCAGCTCGATGTTTTATCCAATTTAGAGGAGAGGGAAGTTGATTAAACAACTACGAAGTATCGATTTCTTTAAGGCAATGTTATAGAGATGAAGTCGACTCTCTCTCTCTCTCTCTCTCTCTCTCTCTCTCTCTCTCTCTCTCTCTCTCTCTCTCTCTCTTATTGTGCCAATGTCACAACTAAAAGCATAAAATAATATTTAAATCCACCGTCACTTGTCCAGCACTAGAATCCACTACGGAACCTCCCACTAAGATCCCACTTTGTCGAGATCATTCAGAGATAACAACTGATCACTAACTGCAGTATATTGATGTTTTTGTCTCAGCTGGCCTTGTGCCAACACGGGTTCTTGCTCTTGGGCAGCCCCTAGTATCAATGAAATAACGATAAACACTTCGGAAATGTTAGAAATGCTACTACAGAAAGATTCGTTTTACTTTCATTATATTTCTTCCAAAGTCTCTTGCTTAGTTGTTCGTGTTTTCTATTCTTCAGCCGAAAACTCCTTTTCTCTCTTGTCAGACGATTTTATCTACGTACCTTTTCTCTTGTGTTATTCAAAGGTAAATGAAAAACAGGATTTGGTTTGCCTGGTTCAGTAGATAGTTGTCAACACCCGATATATGTCGTTAGTTATCAAAAATAATCTCAGAAATTTGACTTCATATGATATCATTTTGCTTGCAAATATCATGTGAGAATAATAATAAAAACACATTGAACTGGAAAAATTATTATCTCTTTGTTTATTTTTTTAGAATTTCAAGGGGGAAGATTAGTGACTTTTATATCATCCATTTTACCTGAAGAAAAATGATTCAGCTGAGAGGGATAATATTTCTGCTTTTCCTTTTACTTTTTTGAAGATATATTTAACAGTAAAAGAAAAATTAACTTTACATTTCAACATCTTATTTTTCTTAAAGTCTGCGTGATTGATTATTTTTTTAATAGCTTACAAGTCTGCTTAATCGATAATTTTTTTAAGAACTGACCTTAAAGTCTTCCTGATCGATTTTTTTTTTATTATTAGCTGACCTTAAAGTCTGATTGATCGATTATCTTTAATTAATAGATGACCTTAAAGTCTGCTTGATTGATTATTTGTTTTAATAGCTGACCTTGAAGTCTGCTTGATTGATAATTTTTTTTAATAGCTGATCTTAAATTCTGCTCGAGCGATTATTACTTTTTTATTAATAGCCGACCTTAAGTCTGCTTGATCGATTATGTTTTTTTTAATAGCTGACTTTAAAGTCTGAGTGATCAAAAAGTCTGCTTGATCGATTATATTTTTTTTATTAATAGCTGACCTTAAAGTCTGCTTGATCGATTTTTTTTAATAGCTGAATCTAAAGTCTGCTTGATCGATTATTTTTTTTTTAATATCCGACCTTAAAATCTGCTTGATCGATTATGTTTTTTAGTTTATGACCTTAAACTCTGCTTGATCGATTATTTTTTTATCTGATCTTAAGGTCTGCTTGATTGATTATGTTTTATAATAGCTGGCCTTAAAGTCTGCTTGATCGATTATGCTTTGTACTAGCTGACCTTAAAGTCTGCTTGATCAATTATTTTTTGTAATAGTTGACCTTAAAAGTATGCCTGATCGACCATGTTTTTAATAGCCGACCTTAAAGTCTGTTTGATCGATTATTTTTTAATAGCTGACCTTAAAGTCTGCTTGATCGATTAAGCTTTGTAATAGCTGACCTTAAATTTTGCGTGATCAATTATTTTTTATTAGTTGACCTTAAAGTCTGCTTGATCGGTTAAGTTTTTTAATTGCTGACCTTAAAGTCTTCTTGATCGATTATTTTTTTAATAGCTGACCTTAAAGTCTACTTGATTGATTATGTTTTTTAACAGCTGACCCTAAAGGTTGCTTGATCGATTATTTTTTTTAATAGCTGACCTTAAAATCTGCTTGATCGATTATGTTTTTTAATAGCTGACCTTAAAGTCTTCTTGATCGATTTTTTTGTATTAATAGCTAACCTTAAGTCTGCTTAATCGATTATTTTTTTTTTATTAATAACTGACCTTAAGAGTACTTGATTGATTATTGTTTTTTAATAGCTGACCTTAAAGTCTGCCTAGTTAGACTTTTAATTTTCTTTTGCATGTAGCCAATGTTAAAGTTTCCCCGGTTCGTTTTATTGAAATAATGATCCAGCTTTAAAGTTTGCTCTGTAAGTTTCCTTGAATGAGCTGCCGGCAAAGTTTGCCCAATCGACGTTTCTGTCGTATTAGCCGGCCTTAAACTTAGTTTTTTTGTTCATTAGCGAATATCAAAGTTTGCCTAGTTAATTTGTTTATATTAGTCGACCCCAAAGTTTGCCTAGTAACTTTTTTCTTAATTAGACAACGTTAAAGTTTGCCTGCTTTTTTTTTTATCAGTCGACCGCAAAGTTTACCCGATTAGTATTTTTCCAATGGGCTGATCTCAAAGTTTGCCTGGTGATTCTTTTTTTTTTTTTAGCCAACGTGGCAATTTGCCTGATCAGTTATTTCAATTATCCGAACTCATAGTTTACTCAGTTTGTTTTTTAATCAGCCAACATTTTAATTTCTCTTTTTTTTTTTTTTTTTTTTTTTACATTAGTCGACCTTAAAGTTTGCTTGGTCAGTTTCTTTTCATAAGCAGAAGTTAGTACTTACCCAGTTATTTTGCTTTTATTATCCAACTTCAATTTTTCCTTATCCTTTTTGTTAATTAGCCAACGTCAAAGCCTGCCTGATCAGTTTTTAAGCTGATGTTTGCTTGCCTGGTCTGATGTTTAAGCTGATTAAGTTTGCCTTGTCAGTTTTTTTCTAAATTAGCTAAGCTTATAGTTTACTCAGATGTTTTCTTTTAATTGGCCGACTTTAAAGTTTGCTGGTCAGATTTTTTTCAAATTAGCTTTTCTTAAAGTTTGTCCAGTCTGAATTTTTGTATCAGCTTATCTTACAATTATTCCAATTAGCAGTTCGATATTTTACTTAGCCGACCTTGAAGTCTGCTGTGGGACTTTTATTTTAATTCTCTGTCCTCAAAGTTTCGTCAGTTATTTCTTGTCTTTAGACGACATTAAAGTTTGCCTGGTTAGTTTTTTTTTTTATTAACCGGCCTCAAGGCTTGCCTGGCCAGTTTTTTTTTATTAACTGACCTTTAAGTTTGCTTGTCAGTTTTTATTTATTAGCAACTTCAAACTTTGTCTGATCAACTGTGTTTTTTTTTTAGTTAACCAGCATTAAAGTTTGCACAGTCAGCTTTTTATCTTTTCTTTATATTGACCATAAAATTGCTTAGATTAGCCGATCTTAACTAAATTATGTCCAAACAGATTTTTATTTATTTTTCTAATTAGCGGGCTTTAGATTATTTTATTAGACGACCTTAACTACAGTTTGTCCGGTCAGCTGACCGTGACTAAAGAGTTCCCAGACAGCTCTTTATTTTTTTACAATTACCTGACCTTAAAATTGTTGTTATTACCTGACTTTAAAGTTTACCTAGTGAGCTTTTTATTTCTTTTAGGTTAGCCAATTCTAAAGTTTTTTTCCTAATCGGCTCAACTAGCTGACCTTAATTTTTTTTATTAGCCGACTTTAGCTAAAATCTACTGAGTGAGCAATATATTTTCTTTTAAATTACCTGACATTAAAGTTTGATTTTTTAATCAGTAACCTTAATGGAAGTTTGGGTACCTTGTGCATCTAACCCTGATATTCCAGTGGTCAAAGACTTAGTCATTTTTCAGTAGAAAAAAAGAAACCATTTTCCCTTTAAAGAAAAAAAAAGCCTCAACAGGACAGTAAAACACAGAAGCGTAACATCAAAAAACTTCATCTTTTATATCACAAATCACAGTACAAAAATAGTTTTTGGAAATGGTTCGACCACTCGTTGACAGACGACAATGTTATAAGGATAGCCTCCCATCATCCGACCTGGCCGCTGGATATATATATATATATATATATATATATATATATATATATATATATATATATATATATATATATATATATATATATATATATATATATATATATATATATATATATATATATTTATATATATATATATATACATATATATATATATATATATATATATATATATATATATATATATATATATATATATATATATATATATATATATATTTGAATCTGTCATCGAAGGAATTCTGTGAGTATCAAAGTATCATATAAATACGGAATCTTAATTTGTGACTTGTTTCATTCGCGTGACGGTACGTAATGTTTTGCCTCTCAGAGTTCTAACGTGAGAAAGGCGTATTTCATTCCTTACGGGGAGGGCGTGAAATCTCAGAATACGCAAATATAAATAATATATATAAAGACAGTGATAAAACAAGATCAGTTTATATTATGGCAATAGTGTTAAAGGAAACATTTGGATGCTGTTATTTGTCGTAGTGAGACATTTTGCTCTTCACAGTATTGAGAGAGAGAGAGAGAGAGAGAGAGAGAGAGAGAGAGAGAGAGAGAGAGAGAGAGAGGAGGCATGGAGTGAGCACTGTTTTAGACTTGTGAAAGATGTTTTTGAAAGATGATTCAGTTTCAGAATCGCTAAGATTAGGCTAGTTTCCTAAACATCTAAAGCGTTTGTGAAGTGTTACTTTGGTTCCTGGAATGTAAACACGTTCGCCTATACAGCAGCACTCGCCTTCACCTGCTCATCCAGTTGCTTTTATTATTAATAATTTGTTGATTTGTCTGTTTTTCTCATTACTGATCTGCTCTTTCTGTATTTCCCATTACCCTCTGTTGCCTTTTTCGAATGAACACCATATTCTGTGGTAGCTTGAATAGAGTTCATTTTCTGACTAATAATAATAATAATATTAATAATAATAATAATAATAATAATAATAATAATAATAATTTGTAATTCAAGATTTCAGTTGATGGTTATCACAGGCTTTGACCATCAAATGTTTGTCGCGACACTATTTAAATCTCTCTCTCTCTCTCTCTCTCTCTCTCTCTCTCTCTCTCTCTCTCTCTCTCTCTCTCTCTCTCTCTCTCTCTCTTTTCAACCAAATTGGCCAGCGTTGCCCCAAGCAGTGAATTACGGTGTCTTATTGTGATGTCACTGTCGTCTATTTAAAAGGTAAATAATTCAGTTCTTCGGTAAATTGAGCCACAAATGGTTTTTAATGGAGCTTGCCCTATTGCCCACTTTTGCCCAGGAATCGAACCTGGGTTTTCTCGCTTGGCAGGCGAAAAACCTATCAGAAATACCACAAGGCAGCAAACTTTTAGACATACTCATATACTGTGTATATATATATATATATATATATATATATATATATATATATATATATATATGTGTGTGTGTGTGTGTGTGTGTGTGTGTGTGTGTGTGTATACACCTGACCTTCTTGTGGTGTGATTGGTAGCATTCTTGCCTAGGAATTGGGAAGTCCCAAGTTCGACTCCTTAGCAAAAGTTGGCAGACACCCCTACCATATGCCTTTTCCATTTGGGAGATGGTCCTAGAAGTAGTTAGCCTTAATGCTTTGGCAAATATTTTGATTTGTGGGGGGTTGAAGGTGCTAACTCCAAACCCTATCCCACTGAGATTCTAGAGGCCTTTGTGCAACTGGTCACTCACCCAAGGATTGACCAGACCTAACTTTTAATTGATGTTGCAGATCGAACAGCCAGTGGCACAGCAGAGTATTGAGACTGATGTCCTCTATACTTTCCAATTAGACAGGCTTCAGGCTTCTTTTTATCATGTTAACCAGTCTTAACTTTGTACATCAATTTCTTCAATACTTGACCAGGAAAGAGAGGTTTCTTTTAAAACCTTCTTAACCTTTTCCCAAGTGCTGCTGTTTCAAGGAAAGTAGCACTATCAAAGATGTGAGTTCCAATGGGGTGGTGGGGTCTTCATGATATCCAAACATGAAAATCTAGAACCAAAATGCCAAGTCCTACAAGTGAAGGTAAACAGGTGAATGTGTATTGCTAAAATTGCCTTTTTATAGTTGATGTGGTCATCATGTATGACAGCCTCTCGTGACCTGAAAGGTTGCTTATATATCTTCTCATCTGGAGATGATTCTAAGGTCAAAACATTGGCCATGCATCATCCTACAGGTCCACAATACAGGGAAAACCTGCAGCCTGTGTAAATTGTGGATAGGGAATTCATCAGTGAACCCAAATGCATGTACATCCAAAAGGGTTAAACATCATCATCAAGTGAACCTAGCTTTTATCGTCTCGAAATTTAAATCCTCATCTGAAGATCTATATAAAAATAAAACATTTATTTTTTCTGCTGTAGATGCAAAATTTGTAAAATGAGTAATAAACAGAGAAATTGGCACAGTAAGAATGCCACATTCTAAAAAAAAAGAATGACATGAATGATAAGTCAGATGAGAACAGGTATTGTCACTCAGAGAAAGTCAGGTAACCTGCAAAAATCTGGATAATTTAAAGTCATACTGACAGAACTTTCACTGAAAGTGGAAGTGATGGCAGTTGTAGTGTATCTGCCTCTGTGCAAGGCTGATCTAGTGATGGAATTTCATGGTATTTCTAATTTCTGGAAGCTGGGGCAGCAGATGCTGTATCTTATTAACATTTGTTGGTGTTCTGCATATCTAAAGGCAAATCTGACAAGATAAGCAGTTACTGTGTCTTCCTAGAGGAACATATCTACGAGGAACATATCTACTTAAGATGTGGATTTTTTCATGTAAAAGGAAAGAGTGCAAGTTGGGAGCTTTCTGTGCTTCAGCAGCTTCAGGAAAGATTCTGGTCCCTAGAAAATGCCAGATCCTTCCAGGAAACAATAGAAATGTCAGCAACACATCTAGCACATGTATGTACCAGAAAAACTGGTCCAGAATTTAAGATGGACTCTCATAGACTTTCCTCCAGAACTTCTGCAATTGAAATGTTATTCTGCTGTTAACCAAGAGAGGGGTCATTATTTACATTGTACAGTGGGACTAAGATTCTTTGAAGCATCCCGTCTGCCTAAGCTGTTCTGCTTCCAGCCTTGCGTTTTTCATTTGCTCCCGATGAGCTTGTTCCATTTAACTGTCTAGCTACTTTTGCTCTTACCTTGTTCCATTTTCAATTGTTATTTACAAATAAATATTTCAGGCAAACCCATTTGAGAGTCTAGCAGTGTAACTAATTGGTTATATTACAGTAATAATAGTGATAGTAATATCCTCTTTTCTTTATGCTCTCTGCTAATTCTCAGAATGACTGATCTTTGCTCTCAGCAATATAGTTCAATGACCAGATGAACATCTTTCTTGGCTCATTTTACTTTGAACATGCACACTAATCTGCCAAGTATTGCAGTTCTTGGCAACTCCAAAAGGGTCCAGTCCTAAGAATAGATAAAATATCCTGATCTTTGTCGTTATCAGAGGGATTTCTGATCCTTAACTATTTAAATATGCTGAACACTTTTAGTCAGGATCTCTGTATCTCATTTCTCATCTAGTTCTTGCTAGTTCTTATTCTCCCTTTCCTACTACACTGCCGCTCCTAATCTTGCACACTTGCCTACATTACCTCTGTGTCGGGTTCCAAAGATTCTTGCTAAGTGTAAGGCCCCAAGGTCTTTGATGTCTGCCATATTCCAAATGGAATTTACATATTAAATGGATCCTCTATTTTAAACCATTAAATTGTTTATATTATTGAGAATACAGTTCTGGCTTGAATCTTTGAAATTAACATTTGGTTATGTTAGTTTCTAACAGTGGTAAAGTATAAAAAGCTTTTCACAGCTCTAATTTTCTCAAACACCCTGAATCCAACTCTTAATATCGAGACCACCAGTTTAGTACTTGCAAGACCGTATCCACTGTGGATACCTTATTATGTCGATGCTTAATATCCTCTGTAAGAGTTGGAGTTAGAAAGTCTATTGCTATTACCCCTGATACCCCTGAGGCCTTTTACATCTAATGGCTTTATTTGATGCTGCTATTCATCTATTTTCCATCCATTGTTGATGATGGCACAATAACGGCTTCCCCTCCTTTGTTTTAAGTGGCATTCTTTAGGGTTGTGTCTGTCATTTTCATCCTTGATGTATTCCAATACAATCTCTTTTCTAACTATGACCAATGATCCAGCTGCAACTTCTTGCCTTCCCCCTTTGTCTACCCTCAATCTCTAATCAATCATCGGAAATTCATCACAACAAAACTTTTCTAGACCTCAGTAGGAAAGAATAGTAATAATTGTACTTCAAAAAACTGTACCAAAATCGTAGCAAGCTTTGGGCAATGATTCCGCTCAACGATAATTGTTGCAGAAGACAACCAATGGAGTAGGAATCTTAGAGAGGCATTTCCTTCCTACCCAGCCATCAGAAACAGCAACGTAGCCAGGATGTAAGGGCAAAATACACGTAGTAGGTAAATACTGCCCTAAAGTGGAAGACTGCAGTATCTGCAAAAGTACAAAACTGAGAAAAATGGTAGATACTCCCTTGCCGTACTACTGATTTTGCGGATACAGCAAATGGGACCCCTAAATACTCGTGGAAAGCATTGAAGAATCATTCTGAAACTGCAGTAACATATGTATTAATGTTTCACAAGCCCAATAGGTGGTATATCTCAATTTCGAAAATTTTGCAGATACTGCACTTTTCCATTTTAGGGCAGTATGTTTCTCCTTCGAATAAATACATAAAGAAAATCTTAAAATTTTCAAAGTAATTCATAACCAACTACACAAACATGGTCGCTTAGTGTGGTAGGCTTGTTGTGGACTTCTGAACTCTTCAAACCAACAGAAACCTAATTTGAAATGTGAGCGACTCAAGTAATTTGCATTACCTTTAAAATAACATTACGCAGGACAAATATTAATAACAGGGATTTTCATGCATAAAGGGATTACGCCCGGCTAATCATGTAATTTTACCTAATCGCCTTATGCAGCGTGACTAATATTGGATCACCCGGGCGTTTAGTCCGCTCGCATTAGCTTTGTAATTTGCTTTCATTTATTCATAGTAATTCGCTTCTGTCGGGTTTGTGGTCAAGCTTTTGTTGTTGTAAATGCTATCACACAGATATAACATTACATATATATTTAAGAGCTTGTAAATTGGCTCTGCTGCATTGTAAATATATATATATATATATATATATATATATATATATATATATATATATATATATATATATATATATATATATAATAATATACATACATGTATACACACACACACACACACATATACATATATATATATATATATATATATATATATATATATATATATATATACATACATAAATATACCTACAACTTCCGGAGCAACAGGTCGAAGAACAATCCAAGGCGGGTCAGGGAAAGGCACTGTCCTTATGCATTTTATTATAATATGCCGACGTTTCACAACTCCTCATAGTTGCATTTTCTAGGCTGCAAGCAGCGAACATGGCAATCCGTAAACTAATAAAATCAGAATTACAAATTAAAATTTATTCTGAATGCTTATTGTAATTTTAATTTGTAATTCTGATTTTATTAGTTTACGGATTGCCATGTTCGCTGCTTGCAGCCTAGAAAATGCAACTGTGAGGAGTTGTGAAACGTCGGCATATTATAATAAAATGCATATGGACAGTGCCTTTCCCTGACCCGCCTTGGATTATATATATATATATATATATATATATATATATATATATATATATATATATATATATATATATATATATATATATATATTTATATGTTTGTGTGTGTGTGCGTGTTAATATATAAATTACGAATTAATGATGAAAAAATTCCTTTACGTTTGATGACAATATATATATATATATATATATATATATATATATATATATATATATATATATATATATATATATATATATATATATATATATGTATATTCTCACATAAAAGACAGCAAAACGTGAATTTTATATCTTTCTACATCTGTTGGATGGTAAACCTACAAGTTTGTTAGATGGTAACTTTACAATTTTGCAGTCCAACCGACATAGCAAGGCATAAAACTTACATATTTTGTTACTCTCCATGTGGGAAAACATAAACATAAAGGGTGTTCACAAAATATTTGCTTGAGAAAGGAATAATTTAGTGCCAGTAGCAAACAAGGTTACATATTTGTGACATCATTCTTATGTGATCCTGACGAAACAACGTGGCTTAGAGAAGCAAAGACGACCAATTGTATAACTTTTAACGAGAGAGAACAGATACTCCCTTGCCTTCATACCGATTTGGCAGATACTGAAATGGGACCCCTAAATACTCGTGGAAAGCATTGAAGAATCATTCTGAAACTGCCTTAACTTGTGTATTAGTGTTTCACGAGCCCAATAGGTGGTATATCTCAATTTCAAAAATTTTGCAGATACTGTAGTTTTCCATTTTATGACACTTTAGGTCACGTGGTGTGGAGAAACAAAAATTTTCCGCATGTAGCAAACTAAATTTGGCAAAAAAAAAAAAAAAAAAATAAAGCATATTCTTAAACTGATCGCAGGGTCAAATTTCATGATACTCGACAGCCTCTTCAATCAAATGCAAAAAGCAAGTGGGAACCAGTATCTTATGTCTGGCCTCTGCCTGGCCAGTAGTGCCTCAGTAATGCATTCGAATCATAAATACAATAAACCCGCCGGATAACGCATCCCTAATTCGCGCAGCCTGCGATGCTTCATTTATTCCATTTACAACGCAAATTGCACGAGTAACACGAGTACTTTCGACCGAACGAATACTTCCAACTTAGTGTACCTTCCGCAGTGCCATGGCAAATGCCGAGACGTAAATTCAGAGGATGAAGCAAATACGTCATATATTTGTAATGCTGTTTATGTTTTGTTAACAGGCATTAATAATCATGTTCAATTCACAGCAATATAAGTAGACAAAGTAAACTGTATTTACACATTAGGCTAATTACTACCTGTTTTTTTAATACGCAATGAAGATCAGTAGAAATAAATGTCAGTTACTTTTAATTACATGAGTGTCAATGATTCCTGTGGGCACCAGAAGAGTTAGAAGACCTAGACCTACTTGGATGAGAACTAAGAGATGATAGGCAGGAGATGAGTGGAGATTTGTAAAAGTGAAAGCACAGGAAAGTATGGCAGAATTTCTCAGTTTGCTTTTTCATAGTATTGGATGAAATGATGATGATGATGAGTGATTAATGGTGGAAGAATGGAAGGTACTGAATGCAGGATACCTGCCAAGGATCTGAAAACGTAGGTATCCAAGGAGGCAAAATTTGGGATACATTGTGTGGCTGTTGAGCTAATTCCTATTTATGGAAGTGATCAGAACAAAACTGTTTTATCACTGGTCAGTCATGTGGAGAGACCAAATATCAAAATGTTGGGTAAAGTCTGTACAGTTTCAAAGTTTTATTGGTCAGAAGAAGGGGTCTGAAAAGGTTTTGGGTAGATGGGAAGGCAGAGGTACTAGAATGAAGGGGCCTTAGAGTGCATGTAAGATACGGTAGCGCTATGTGTGTCTGTAAGAAGGGATCGATGTACTGCTGATACGAAGTAAATGAAGTTGTGTTTTTCTGCACAGTGTCTCATGCTTGATTTCCCCATAAGGGGTAGTGCCATCAGTGCACCTCATGTGATGCACTGTAGGCATTACTCAAGGTTCTTTGCTACATTCCTTCGACCCCGTAGCTGCAACCTCTTTCATTTCTTTTTCTGTATCTCTGTTCATATTCTCTTTCTTCCGTCTGACTTTCCACCTTCTCCCAACAATTGATTCATAGTCTAATTGCAAAAGGTTTTCCTCCTGTTACACCTTTAAAACCTTCTTACACAGTTTCCCTGTCAGTGCTGAATGACCTCACAGGTCCCAGTCCTTGGCCTTTGGCCTAAATTCTATATTCAAATTCCAATTCCTCGTGCTTGATTCAACAGTTAACTGATGAACATAACAGCAAGAAATTTTGTTTCATCTGTGCCAAGAAAATTACCCTGTGTAGTGTAGTCAGCAAACAGTTAATGAATGAGAAAAATATCACAGGAAAGAGAGAGAGAGAGTTTGACCTACCTCTGTAAACATCAGGAGTCAGATTGATGATGAGGGGAGCCGAGAGGTTGACTGTGTCGTCGTCGTACGTTGTGTGGGATCTGGAAGACGTCGGCGCTCCTCCTAGGCTGTTGTACAGATGGGTCATCAGCGTCGTCGTGTAAGCACCTACGGTCGTGATCGTCGACGAAGTTGGTGGCGGATCGATGATTGTAGTGATTTCTGAAGGGGAGAAGTTTCTTACTCTGAATTACCCTTCCTCACACCATGGAGTGCTCAGTAATATTCTTACAGGATCCAAAGGCAACATAGTGAAGACTCAGAACGGCCTAAGCTGTTATTCCCAGACTACTGTATAAACTGAGTGCAAGAGAATTTCTTCTACTACACAAGCACACACACGAGTCGCTCTTAGAGTATAGAGTGCCATTCTTTTAACGAAGGGTTTTGGAAATTAATATCAAGCCCAAAGTTCCTTAGAAGTTCAGCTGTGTCTTACTATAAAGGTTAACTTTCTTATTGCTTGCTTTCACAATCTAACACATACTCTGCATGCCAATAGAAATTGTAATTCCAGTGTAGGTATATATATTTGTATGTAGTGGGCTTTATTGTACCCCAGTGGATCTAAGCAAAGGGGCATTCTAATTTCAAGAAAAAAGTTTTGTCAATATATTTGTTTTCTTCTGTTGCCTGATTTTGTTGTCAATATCATTAACATTGGGACAACAGTTTAACATTTTAAATAAATCAGTTAATCGCTGGATTAAAGCAAGTTAAAGGATGGAAGAAAAGTAATGTCACAATGAAACACCGGAAGGAAAAACTGGGTAAAAACCACAAGACAGCAAACGTTAACCTTAGGAGACAGAATGTCGTACAAGGAGAAAGAAAGTCCTAACCTCTTAAAGTTGTGGTGTAGGAGCCTTGACCTTCCTTGTTTCTTATCGAGCAAGTGTAGCGCCCGAAATCCCCTGGAGTAAGTTTTCTAATCTGCAAAGTCATATTATGCCTGGGAAAGAAGGAACATTATGTGGAAAATTAATGAACTGGGTTCCAGTCATATGCATTCAGATGGGAGCAACAAGCAACATCTTACTTTCCACCCTCTCCTAACAATTGATTCAAAGTGCAACTGCAAAAGGTTTTCCTCCCATAACACGTTTCAGACCTTCTTACCTTTAGTTTCCATTTCAGCGTTGAATAACCTCAAAGGTCCCAGCGCTTGGCCTTTGGCCTAAATTTCATATTCCATTCCATTCCATTTCTTCATTTGTATTCAACATACAGTACACACTCGAATTTTGCAAAGGATAATTGTTCTGTAATCTCTTCAAGTCCAACATTGGCTTGTGCAGTCTCTTCCCAAGCCTCAGGGTGCGCCCACTCTACAGTAGGCTACTTAACTCACACACATCACAAAAGTGGGAATACAAGTTAACAGTTTATTGGAAGTCTGACCAGTGCTTCATGTGATTAAACAGCATTGGTCAAAGAATTGTTCCCCGCTTACAGGAGTTGACATTTTTCAACCTGAATGTGATATGTGATAAGATGCTGACATATGTTTATGAATGTAGTGAGGATGCACCCTTAGCATATGCTCTGCTGCCTTCTTTGCTGATTATATGCTTTAACTCCTCTATTCTCTCACCTACTGATTCCATTCTGTGTCTATCCATATTAGCATTAATTGCCCCTTCTTCCTGGTATTCACTCATATTTACTAGCAACTTTCTCATCATACTTACATTTTGCAGCTCACTAGTTTCAGCAGTTAAACTGCCATGGAGACAAATACTTGGTCTCAGACACACTATTATGCCAAACCAGACATTCTCCTGTCTATATTTTCTTTTGCTCCTGTATTGCTTCTGTCATAAAAACTTTTAATCGGTATCAACAACTTATCTTCTGTACTATTGTACTATACAATCCTATTTATCAACTGTATCACTAGTTTTTTTGTAGGTTCATGTATGCCACACACTTCTTTTATATCATGACTGTTTCTTAGTAAACAAATGAGTCACACAAACTCTTCCTTTTTTAAACTAACATTTCCTCCTTTATCAGACATTAGAATGTTCAAAATCCCTTATCATTATAACCATTAATCCACTGTAATTGGAGATACTGATGAATATGTTGTATCAATTAATGTAACTAAAATTCAACAATGTGCAGTAAATGCTAACACTCAGGAAGTTAATGAAAACTTACGTGTAAGGTGGATGTCCATCCTGTATAGTATTGGTGAAGTATTCTTCCGTAAGACGTCGTAGTCCCAAATGATTCTCCAGGATCCACATGACATTAGGAGCTGGGAAAGCGGCGTAGAGGCAAGTCAGGCTCACTGCCTGCCCAAGATGGGCCCAGATTTGGCTGCCAGGCCCCCTGACCTTAGGCGCGAAGTACACGTTCAAGACGACTCTTTTGCTCTTCGATGGCGGATAGCCGTTGCTTGCGATGCAAATGTATCCCCCAGCGGTCTGTTGGTTTACGTGTTCCAGTATAAGCTTTCTTTTCTCCCAGCTTTGAACTGAGGGACAGGGAAGTCGGAATTGTAAAAACTGGTTTTTAGTAACAATTGTGGGTAACAGTGAAAAGGAGTTGCTCATGCTATTTACACGAGTCCTGGCCTACTTGAAAGGAGATCAAAGATATAATTCAAAAGGGATGCATCCTAACTTAACCTATAAAAGGACACCGTTGCCTGTCTTGGCCAAGGTGGGGCTTTGCCCCTCGGGACACTCCACCTCAATGTGACGACATACATAACGTAATAACGTGTACAGAACTTTATCATATGTCAGTATACAGTACTTATCATCATTTGTCAGTATAAATTTATCATCATTTGTCAATATAAATTTACCATTTGTCAATATAACTTTAATCATCATTAGTCAGTATAGCTTTATTATCAGTTTTCAATATAACTTTATCAATTGTCAGTATAACTTTATCATCATATGTCAATATGCTTTATCATCATTTGTCAGTATATATTTATCATCATTTGTAAATATGAATTTATCATCATTTGCCAATATAACTTTTATCATCATTTGTTTTGTCAGTATACTTTATCATCGTTTGTATAACTTTATCATCATTTGTCAACATAACTTGATCATTCGGCAATATAACTTTATCATTTGTCAATATAAGTTTAACATATGTCAATATAACTTTTATCATCATAATTCAATATACTTTAGCATCATTTGTCAATATCACTTTATCGTTTGTCAGTATAACTTTATCATCATTTGTCAATATGACGCCAGGTAAATTTTCACCAATCAGTCAATCGTCATTTGCCCAAGAACAGCTGAAAGACGAACGCCTATTGAGGTCAATTTGGCCTGAAGAAATTCCGAGATTCAGCAGCCCTCATCTCCTGAACAAGTGAACTCTTTTATTACCAGAAAATAAATATGATTGAATTGAATTGAATATAGAATTTAGGCCAAGGGGCAAGCACTGGGACCTAAGAGGTTATTCAGCTCTGAATCAGAAACTGACAGTAAGAAGGTTTGACAGGTGTAACAGGAGGAAAACCTTTTGCAGTTGCACTATGAATCAATCGTTAGGAGAGGGTGGAAAGTAAGATGTAAGAAAGAGAATGTGAAAGGAGGTACAGTAAAAGGAACGAAGGGGGTTGCAGGTAGGGGACGAAGGCACACTGCAAAAACCCCAAGCAATGCCTACAGTGCACCGCATGAGGTGCACTGACGGTCTACCTTCCTACGGGGGAAAAATAAATATGTACGAAGAATTACTGTGCAGTTTTCGTAACTGGGATGGCGTTTTGGAAAGAACTGTTTGTTTATTGTTCCCGGCTGATGTAATCCGCTAAATCAATTTATCATCCAACCGAAGATTTAAAATTTTTCCAGTTATGTAAATACTCAATTGCATAGTTAATGTCCTCAGCCCCATTCTTTATGAGTTTTATTCATTGCAAAAATATTCATTTTCCTTTCCTTTTGCTTGCACAACGCAATATGGAATAAAATTATGTCATATCAAAAGATGGGTGGGAGTATGGGTAACACTAGTGGCTGAAAAAACTACACGTTACTACAACTTGCAACAGATCTATGGGGCCTGGTGTGAGCAGCAAGAGATTTTATATGTATATATATGTGTATATTTTATATGTATATATATACATACATATATATATATATATATATATATATATATATATATATATATATATATAAAACTATTGCATGTATGTTTAATATATATATATATATATATATATATATATATATATATATGCATGTGTATATATATTATGTACACAAGGTCAGTTATTTTAATAAATCAGCAGAGAAGAAATAAACACCAATTACGCGCAAACCAAAAGAAGCAAAAAAGGTAAATATAAAAAAAATCAAGAAAAGAGCTAAACATCCAACCATAACCTCACCGTACGTGGAAGAATTGAGCCTGATCCAACTGTAGTCTTCTCTGAACCACTTGTAGGAAGGGGTTGGGGTTCCGTGGGCGGAGCAGCTGAGGACTGCTTTCATTCCCTCCATCACCCACAGCTCCTCGTCTTTGTCGTCCAACACTGGCGCTTCTGGAAGGGCAATGTTTGTAAATATATATATATATATATATATATATATATATATATATATATATATATATATATATATATATATATATATATATATATATATATATATATATATATAATATGTAGTCTACTGGTCACTTTTTACCAAATACTTAAGTCATTGTAATAGCCACAATGCTCTCTTATCTTTCCAAATTCTTCATGCTTTTTGGATACACATGTCACTACAAAGCCTTAGATCCAAGTGTTAGAAATCTGAAGGCACTATGATGTCCGGTAACGGGAAACGAACCCGCAGATTTCTTGCACTTGGATCTAAGGTTTTGCAGTGTCAAGCATATCCAAAAAATGCAAAAAATTTGATAAGTTAAGAGGGCATTGTGGCTATTGCAATTACACATACACACACACATTATATATATAGATAAATACACATACAAACACACACACACACCTGTATATATGTGTGTGTATGTATGTATGTAGCCTATGTATGTATGTATGTATGTATGTATGAATGTATACACACACACACACATACAGCCAGACATTAACTCACAAATAATCCATTAGTATTGAATGCACTCTACCTTGGTATAACTCACACTGCAAGGGAATTAATGTTATAATAATAAGTCCCCTAACCTGACAGGATTCGAACCTGTGCCTTTTAGGGTTAGAAGCAAGAAGCCAGTGAGCATGTGCACTCAGCCATCAAGAGAACTCTAAACTGCTTTCAACAATGTTGAAAATTTTCCCATCAAATTGATGTTCTGGGACCAGACACGAAATCAACCTAGATTTTGTGTCCCTTAGTTTGCAAGAGCATAAGCTTCTATCCTAATTAGGAGTTATACCATAAGTGGGTAGTGCTGTCAGTGCACAACATGCGGTGCACTGTAGGCATTACTTCAGGTTCTTGGCAGTGTACCTTTCATTTCTATTACTGTACCTCCGTTCGCATTCTCTTGCTTCCATCTTAATTTCCACCCTCTCTTATCAGCTGTTTCATAGTGCAACTGCTTTGAGGTTTTCCTCCAGTTACACCTTTCAAACCTTTCTACTGTCAAGTTCAGTTTCAGCGCTGAATGACCTCATAGGTCCCAGCGCTTAGCCATCGGTCTGAATTCTATATTCTGTTCTATTTTATGGGGATTTGGTACTGAGGAATACATAGTTAGAAGAAAAGTCGCCTTTCAGATTATCTTTTCGTGCTATGTCTTAATCCTGGTGAACACAGGGAAATACTTAAAAGATCAGATTCTGAAATCTCGTCAGATTTCATCAACTCCTTTGAGCAAAGGAAGAAGAAGACTCAAGCAAAGCAGCAGTAGTAGTAGTAGTAGTAGTAGTAGTAGTAGTAGTAGTAGTAGTAGTAGTAGTAGTAGTAGTAGTAGTAGTAGTAGCCTTATAACGGCTCCACCATCTCCGTTTCGATGAACAAAAATCACGCAATAACAATGAAGACGAGATTAGTTACAGTTTGCACGAAGCGATAACAATGAAACCTCGAGTAAGTACTGCACTCTCATCAGTGTTGCTTGGATTAAGGGTTCGATATTCCATTGCAAATTGATATTCACGTAATGGTTATAGATTCCCCATTTCAGCTTCGAGGCTCCTATTTTATATTTCGTAATAATCTCACTGGGTAATATCCTGCGGTTTATTCATGCAATTATTGCATTTCAAAGTTAATTGCACATGCTTTAGGTGTACCTTTTTTAATGTCAGTATTACTTACTAATCCTGTCATTGACTACTTTATTCTGTTCTTTTTTTTTTTACACTGTACAAGCATTTGATGCCCTTAAACTAGCTTTACAAATTATTATTATTATTATTATTATTATTATTATTATTATTATTATTATTATTATTATTATTATTATTATAACATGCTTTCTCAGCTCCATTCATTCCCTTACCGAGCAGCGGACTGGAAACGAGGCTTTCGTAATCAAACCTTTCTCTTCAGCTAACATAACAAAGAACTCTTAAGCAAGCAGCGCTACTTGAATGAATTCAGTCCTTATGAGGACGGGACCTCTGTATGAAACCCAGAGTGTCTAATGTCCACGGAAACTAAGCAACCCAGGGAAGCGATTAAACACCCTTGGCTCCCTGCGCACCTACGACGTTCAAGAACCCGTGGATGGACGTCGGGGGCAGAGTGTTTATGTTGCAAGTGTAGTATCCATGGTCCTTGATAGTGACGTTGGTGATTGTGAGGATCCAGGTCGACCTCTGCTCTCTCTGCACGGACATCCGGGGGTCCCTGATGATCACAGCTTCGCCCATTGACAGGACGATGTTGGTCACTTTTTTCATCCAAGCCACCTGGTTTGGGAGAAAGAGCAGGTAGCATGAATCGTAAAAATAACAAGAATAAAGATGATGATAATAAATGGAAACCTCTGTTCCACATGAAATGGAAAGTCCCCTCTCCAGTATATAGAAAACCTACTTTGTTGTGAATCGAATACTCTTCTCTACAGCAAATGGGGAGCCCTGATCTTTAGGAATTGGAAAGCCTCATTCTATAGCAAATAGAAAGACTACTCTACAGTACAGTGAAAGCCTTCTCTACAGCAAAAGGGCAGTCCTACTCTTTAGGAACTGGAAAACCCCCTCTCCAGTATATAGGAAACCCTACCCTGTAGTAAACTGAATGCCCTTCTCTACAGCAAAATTGGGAAAACTGTTCTACAGTACGGTGAAGGCCTTCTCTACAGCAAATGGGAAGCCCCTTTTCCAGTAAACTGAATGCTCTTCACTGCAGCAAATGGGCAGTCATGCTCTTTTGGGAATTGGAAAGTCCCTTTCTGCAACAAATAGAAAACTACTCTACAGTACAGTACAGTGAAAGCCTTATTTACAAAAAATGGTCAGCCTTGCTCTTAAGGAATTGGAAATCCCCATTCTACAGCAAATTAAAAATTACTCTATAGTATAGTGAAAGCCTTCTCTACAGTAAGTGAAAAGTCCATTACCGCATGAAGAGGAAGAGCCCTGCTCTATGATTTAAGGGAATTACCTGCTCTGCAGAAAATGGAAAACCCTACCTTGCCTTACAGAGTACTGAAATTCCTTCTCTACAGTAATTAGAAGGTACTGCACAACAGTAAATATAAGACCCTGTTTTACAGTATATTGAAAAACCTTCTCTACAGCAATTGAAAAGCCTTATTCCACAGTAAATTGAAAACCTTGACCTACATAAATGAAAAGCTGTACTATTCTGTAAATAGAAAGTCCTGCTTTACTGTAAATGGAAAACTTACTCTATATAAAATTGAAATACCTTCCCCATTGTAAATAGAAATCCATGCTCTACAAGAGATAGAAAAGACTGCTCTAGAGCAGATAGAAAGTATTTCTCTATTTCAGGTGGAAAGCTGTTTTCTACAGGAGATAGAGAACTCTACTCTACAGTATATAGAAAGTCTTTCTCTACTCTAAGTGAAAAGTCCTATTCTACAGTATATAGAAAGCCTTACTCTACAGTAGATAGAAAACCTTGCTCTAGAGTAAATTGAAAGCCTTTCTGTAGAGCAAATAGGATACCCTGCTCTACAGTAAATGGAAAGCCGTGCTCTGTAGGAAATGGAAAGTCCCATGCTACAAAAAAAGATGGAAATCCTTGTTTTACAATAAATGGGAAATCCTGCATGATAGTAAATTGAAAACTGCTCTTCAGTAGATAGAAAGCCTTGCTCTTCAGTAATTTATGCAGAGTGCTGTGAAAGTTAGTTTTTTCCAAGAAAACCCAAATTTCAGAATATATAAAATAATCTTGGTGATATTTTCTGAGGTATCAGGTACGTTCAAATTCACTTTTCTGTCAATGCACCCTGGTCATTACTTTTATAATGTACAATGGACTAGTTGCGAAATGTGAGTGAATATTGGTGGACTTTTGACTTTGATTGTACACCTAAAAATAACTCAAAGAACCCTCATTACTAGTGTATTTACATTTTACAGGGGCTCTAGACACATATAAGAAACAGCTTCCATATTAATCTGTATGGGCATCATACAGCATAATGCAAAATCTTGGCAAGAATTTAATGAGCTAGATTTCAGATGGCAAAGAACGGTATCAATCTACAAGTGTATAGACTACAAAAGAAGTAGCCATTTAGATGTAGTAATATCAAGGACACAGTAAACAGAACAGAAAATTCCTAGTAGCACAACAACATAAATGTGAATTCTTGTAAGATTATTCAGATGGTTGAAAGTTTGAAAAACTGACCTTGTAATCTCCAGGTGTTTGCACAAAACAGGTCAGTCTTGCCGTTTGTCCCACATTGACAGTCACAGTTTGAATCGGCAGGCCATAGTGAGATTCTGCAGAAGGAGAAGAGCAAGTTAAGATTCAAATAGAATAGCTACAAAATATACCAAATTTAGAGTAGATTATTCCCCAATCATCCTACGACAATGACCAAGTTACCACAGTGGAAGTCCCGTTGTGTGAGATAGTGTTTCTTTGCTACTAGCAGCTTAGGCTGATTAGCAGCGTTTTGCTATTTCGAAGCTAAAGCTGTTCTGACTTTACTGGTGTGTTTTTTTTAGCACACTAAAGAGTGATTACATAAGTACTCCACGGTTTAAGTGAAACAAAACAAGGGAAGTTGAAATGATTCAGTGACTAGTGACAAGCAACTAGATAAAAATTTTTCTTTGCAAGTATATAGAAAGATGAAAAAGCATATGATATAAATTAAACTTAACAAAGCCCTGTTTTTCCTGCAAAATTTTGTCTGTGGAAACATTAATAATGTCACCTAGATGCACTGCCTACAATTTGCCACTGAGGTGGCAGACATTGATTTGTTGTGTCTAAAGTAAAACTGGAAATTTCAACCCAGTAAACTTTTCAGATAAAAAATGTAATCAAATTTAGGGGGCTTTTTGGCAATTTATTTCACAATAACACAATCCTAAGACATTTCTATGACCAAATTACCTCATGGGAAAGGGGATCATGACACGTTTTCTGGATACAGTGGCCTTTCCAGAATACTAACCTAGAATTTGCCACCTTGGGGTGGTGCCGGAATGGGAATTTCAAGTTCTCATTGGTTTGTCTCTTATTTTTTATCGTAGTCATTGACTATTTAGCTTTTGCTACTCGTGGGTGTAACTTACTTTTATATTCCCCATAGGGGGTTAGTGCCGTCAGTGTACCTCATGCAGTGCACTGTAGGCATTTCTTTAGGTTCTTTGCAACGTCCCTTCGGTCCCCAGCTTTAACCCTTTCCATCTTCCTTTCCACCCTCGCCTAACAATTGTTCCATAGTGCAACTGCGAGGTTTCCCTCCTGTTACACCTCTCAAACCTTTTTATTGTCAATTCCTGTTCCGTCGCTGAATGACCTCGTAGGTCCCAGCGCTTTGCCTTAGGCCTAAATTCGGTATTCTATTCTGTTTTGTTTTTATTTTCATTTCTGAAATCCCTTTTGGTAGTCATTGCCACTTGATTTAGTTTTTAGTATTTTTGATGACAGTAATTACTCCCTACTTGTGTTACTGAAATCGTTGATAACAGTGTTATTCCTTAACTGGTTTTTTTTTTATATATGTCATGGCAGGAACCGCTTGATGATTATTCGGAAATTTATGGAAACAGTAATTACCTGTTAATTGTGATTTTGCATAGATTGCAGTGCTAGTCCTGTTGAGTGATATTCGAAAATCTGTCAGCATTTCCTCTTGACAGAGGTTTTCAGAATGTCTGTCAACAATTTTCAGTTTTCTGTAAAAGAAAACTATTGTGCTGGTTTTGTCTGTCCGTCCGCACTTTATTCTGTCAGCACTTCTGTCCACCCTCAGATCTTAAAAACTACTGAGGCTAGAGGGCTGCAAATTGGTATGTTGATCATCCACCCATCAATCATCAAACATGCAAAATTGCAGCCTTCTGGCCTCAGTGATTTTTATCTTATTTAAGGTTAAAGTTAGCCATAATCGTGCTTCTGGCAACGATATGGGAGAGGCCACCACCGGGCCGTGGTTAAAGTTTCATGGGCCGCGGCTCATATAGCATTATACCGAGACCACCGAAAGACAGATCTGTTTTCGGTTGCCTTGATTATGCGCTGTAGCGGCTGTACAGAAAACTCGATTGTTTGAAGAGCCTCTGGAGTCATTTTAAGAGATTCAATGACAGTACTTCCTCCGATGGGGATTTTTGGAAAATGTGACAAGTGAGGTTACTTCACCCTTCCTGTGGCTCTCATTTTCACAGCTAAGGATCTATCGGCCAGCTTTTGAAGCTGATGGCTGTAAGAAATATATTGTTGAAGCTCATAGGTAACAAGAGGGTTCTTAAAGGAAGGAAAAAGGCTGATATCTGGACTGATTATATAAAGTTAAATGAGTTATTTAAATTTTATATATATATATATATATATATATATATATATATATATATATATATATATATATATATGCCTAAATACATACTAACATACATGTATAAAACCTTGAGCCGTTTTCGCTAACAGTGGGTGGCTCCCAAGAGAAGTACAGACAATAATCACTACCACATTCACAGTTAAACCGCTGAATTATGGATGCACCCCATATTTACACAAAAAATTTTAGCTAAAATTGAAAAAATACAGTTCCCTCTGTATTGTAATTGTATTTGACTAGGTATGAGCAATAGAAAGGGGAAAAATATTTCAAATATTTAGCCTGGTACCATCTCCATTCCAGAAGATTTTGTCGATTTGGGAGTAAAGCTTTAAGAAGAATATTAGGAACCAGATGGCAGGATGGAGTTAGAAATGGAGCTAATGAAAGTTCCACATGCAGATGAGATCATGATGAAAGGGTGACGGAGGTGGCTTGGACGTGTCCTTCGAATCATCCCTTTGAGAATAGTCTGTGATAGTTCCTCCTGGCCTTGTGGAGGGTAGTGCCGTAAGTGCACCTCATGTTGTGCACTGTAGGCATTGCTTGAGGTTCTTTGCAGCGTCCTTTCGGTCTCTAGTTCAACTCCTTTGATTCCTTTTACTGTACCTCCATTTATATTCTCTTTTTTCCATCTTACTTTCCAACCTCTCCTAACAATTGTTTCATAGTGCAACTTCTTTGGGGTTTTCCTCCTGTTTCGCCTTTTATAACCTCTCTCCTGTCAATTTCCCTTTCAGCGTTGAATGATCTCAAGGGTCCCGGCACTTGGCCTTTGACCTAAATTCCATATTTTATTCTATTCTAAAATAAACTGCTGGCATGTGGTTAGTCTCACAAAATTCGAGAAGTGTTCGAGTGAGTGCCTTGTTCGGCCATAAAACAGCGCTCTTATACTTGGTAGACTTCTAACAGAATAGAACAGAATAGAATATAGAATTTTGTCCAAAGGCCAAGCCCTGGGACCTATGAGGTCATTCAGAACTGAAAGGGAAATTGAGAGTAAAGAAGGTTAATTGAAAGGTGTAACAGGAGGAAAACCTTTTGCAGTTGCACTATGAATCAACTGTTAAGAGAGGGTAGAAAGTAAGAACAAAGAAAGAGGTTTGAACGGAGGTACAGTAAAAGGAATGAAAGGGGTCTCAGCTAGGGGCCGAGGAACCTCAGGTAATTCCCACAGTTCACCACATGAATGAGGACATTGTAGTAATAATGGCATAAATTACTTATATTTATATTTTTTTAATTTCGCAACGAGATAAGATATTCAGTGTTGCCACCTGACAGGGCATTTTAATTTTGTATCGGAAACATTTGAAATCCAAGAAATGAATTTTACTCATAGTTTCACCCACAATACTTGGAACTGTTGTGCTATACCGTAGCCACGAAATATGGGAAAATAAAATGAATAACATTATATATCTATATATATATATATATATATATATATATATATATATATATATATATATATATATATATATATATATATACCGTTATACACTAACAGTATATGTAAGTAAAGATAAAAAGGTCCATAAATACAATGTCTATACGTTGCAACCATATATTTCGAATAATTCTTCTGTATCCCAGTGAAAAGGGATACAGAAGAAGTATCCGGAATCTATGGATGCAACGTCTATATAGTGTTTTTATGGTCATTATATATATATGTATATATATATATATATATATATATATATATATATATATATATATATATATATATATATATATATATATATATATAACTTTTAGAATTATAACCGGTAAAATTCCGGTTGTTGCAACGAAAACAAGAAGAAGAAATGTTACCCAGGTCTACAGATTATAAACTACTAAGCAAAAAATCTTAATTAGAAAAGAATTTCCCTTTTCCTAACGACACGATAACCCTCAGAGAAATTCTTACAAGTCTACAATCTATAATGGACAATTTATAATATACGCCCCTTTTAGAACATATATACAGCATTATACCGAGACCACCAAAAGATTGATCTATTTTCGGTGGCATTGATTATACGGTATAGCGGCTGTTCAGAAAACCTGATTGCGCCGAAGAAACTTCGGTGCATCTTTTACTTGTTATTTTTTTCATCAGTGGGGTTATTTACGCTAATTTAAAGTCAATGAGAGTCGTTCATCCTCCTTCCACCCGCCAAACCCAATCCCTCAAAGGCGGCATCCTACTCCTACCTGGTTTCAAAGAAACAGAGAGAGATTTCTTTCGTGGTGGGAGGTCAGGTCAAGATACCTTCTCTGGGTCACGAGTTCCTTGCTACCCTTCCACTCTGGAGGTTCATAATCTGCTGACAGCGTCTTCTGCAGCCTCTCTCCCCTGAATACGTTGTCGGGGAAGCCACTGGCGAGGCGAATCATGATCCCGTGGAGGGGGGGGGGGAAATAGTGCCGGCAGTGCCCCTCTTGGTGCAACGTAGGTATTATTACCAAAGGGTGTTTGCAGTGTTCCTTCGGCATCTAGCTGCACCCGCTTGTTAACCTGTATATATATTATACATACATGTATATGTATATATATACTGTATATGTATATATATACATATATATATATACATACATACATATACATGTATACATATAACCCCTGTGGAATTAAGGGATTAACTGCGATCCATAATAACGGAACCCAGAGCGCTACAGTAACATAAAAAAAAAAAAAAAATTTCCTGGTAAGGGAATGTTGGTGGATGGTATCGAGGTTCCTCTTGAATTAGTTTGCCAGACTTTGATACGATCAAAAGGGGGTGAAGTTCCTGGGATTTCCAAACTCCTGAGGATATCAGCCAATGTTATAATACTTTTAAGTATTCTATAAGACTTTAGAAAGTATGTATGAGAGTACTGAATTTATATGTATATATATATATATATACAGTATATATATATATATGTGTGTGTGTGTGTGTGTGTAGTGTGTATATATATAATGTGTATATATATATATATAAATTATATATATGTATGCATGTACATTACATACTTACATACATATATATATACATACATATATATATATATATATATATATATATATATATATATATATATATATATATATATATATATATATATATTAATGGCTACAAATTTGCTCCTGGTATTGGATCTGTGAGCTGAAATTCCTGGCGTACATCTCAGTGGCAGTTTATGCAATATGCTCCTCATTCTCATCATGTCAGTACATCTATCATAACCCATTATGTCTGAGATTTGTTAATTTCTTAGTGATTCCCAGAGACCAAATTTCCATAGATAATGGAAGTCTTGGAGTGGATATTTTTGTTAGCCCTGTGGAGTTCTCAGTATCGTTTTGCTTTACCCCCTTCCCTCCCAACACCTATTTGCAATACATCTTTGCACTTTGCTGGTTATGCAGTTATGGTACGAGAGTTGATTTATGTTGGATGCTAACACTAGCTGTTGTGAAACAAGATGATATGGCTGACAATTCAGTTTGAGAGGAGGAATGGCAACAAACCGCAGGATAGTTGTTCTGAATTAGCAGTTCCATCAAGTTTTGAGAAAATCTTCCCTCGTATAAAGGTTAAAATCAAGTCTTGGCAAATTCCATGGGATGTGCTGATTGGTCAAAACCCAAAAATGGTGGAAATTACCAAGTCGGCTCCACCATGAGGTTAAAAGTCGCTCATGGGCAGCAGAAACAAGAAACGGGTCATTGCAAAGGTGCACAATGTCCTAGAGACCATTTACAAATATGAACAGCACCCAAGTCCCCTTTCTTTAAAAGGTATGACGAGAAGAACCAGGCAGATGCTGGCGACCAAACATTTACAGATATGACCAGCTCCCCAGTCCTGTTTCTTTCCAGGGTAGGACCAGCAAGAACCAGGCAAAGGCTGCCATTGACTAAGCAGGTACACCTAAGGGCCAGTTTGCATTGGCTGGTAAAGTCATGTTGACAGTGAAGTTTACAGTATCAAGCTATGAGCGGGGCTTGAACCTGGAACCACCAGACTGTGAAGTCCTTGTAAAACTACGGGGCTATGTTGATTTTAGCACATCCAGCATGGCAGGATGTTCACTGTCCTTTGCCAGTTCAGAATTACATGCAAGTCTGCAGAGCATGCATGACTTTTCAGTTACTGTTTGATTCTGTGATAGCAGAGCAATTGCTTTGGTTGCTTGCGTGCTTTTACTCCTTAGTTACAAAGATGAGTCGTAATTACATTCTCTCCAGTTTCTAGGAGAATATATGAGTGTGAAGTAATAAAGTTGTTTTTGTACAATGCTTTCTTTTTAAAAGATATAATTTACCCAGTTTTAGCAATTTATATGGGTATAGTATAAAATTTCACAGATGTATAGTGTAGAAATATTTATATGGCATTTGATGACTAAGTGAATATCTCACAAGTCATCAGTTTGTCTTTTTTATTTTCATTTCAAATATATTTGTCCAGTATTTTACATTCAAAATTGTGCCAATACAAATTCATCCGCATTTAGGGGACAGTCTATTTAAGCTTACCCAAAATTTAATTTTCAAAAATGCTAAGACATTTGTTCAAATTCACTTAGAATTTTAACAGTTCTGTCAGTGCTTAATCGTCCCAACATAAAAAAATATATATATATATATAAATTTCAAACATGTACAGGGTTCTACAGTTTAGGAAAGTGTATTCAGGATTTTAGTCCATGTCTCTTAGAAAACAAAAATGACACTACTATTTAAAGACTACATTGAGATGTAAAGGACCATGCCAGTTTACATGATTGTGAAAAGTTACTATACTATTTAGCGACTGCATTTAGGATCTTAGAGTCCATATAACTGCAAAAAAAGTGACTATACTACAGTATTTAGTAACTGCATTCCTAATTTTATAGTCCATGTACATTAGTTTAGTTGCCTAAAAGTGACTACAGTATATAATGACTGTATTTAGGATCTTGGAGTCCATATAACTGCAGTCAGTGACTACATACTGATGTTTTAGTCCATGTCTCTATTATTTAGTGAACTATACTCAGGATTGCAAAAAATTGACTACTATTTAGTGCCTGCAGTTGGGATGTTGTAATCCATTGCTGTTAATTTAGGTGATTCTACTGTTTAGTGGCTGTATTTAGGATCTTGCAATCCACATGATTGCAAAAAACTGACTACACTATTTAGACTTTTAACGCGATGTTACAGTTCAGTTCATGCCTGTTAATTTGTACTATACTACTTAGTGAATGCATTTAGGATCTAGGAGTCCATATAACTGCGAAAAAATGACTACACTATTACTGACTGTGTCCTGGATGTTACAGTCCATGTATGTTAACCTAGCCGTGTAAAAGGGACTTCTCTTCTTACCTCTCAAAAAAAGCTGGTATCTAGAGCAACCCTTTCATCTTCCCTTGGGGCGTAACGGCTATGGCTCCTGACACCTGCAAAGGAAAACACACTTTAATCTGTCTACTCAGTGCTTGTGACGACGAAGGCGCTAATGTTAGGTCGTTAAATATTGCTTGCTTAATCTTATGTGAGGTTGCTTTACTCTATGGCTTCCCTTTCTTCTTTTCTACTCATGAGAATTCTGTAGTACTTTGCAGGTGATGGCACTCAGGAATTTTTTTGTATGAGTGTCTGCATATTTTCCATAATAATAATAATAATAATAATAATAATAATAATAATAATAATAATAATAATAATAATAATAATAATAATAATAATAATAATAGTAATAATAATAATAATGAAGTGTTCAGAGACCACAGACTCTGCCAATGGCCAAGATCCCCTTGTTCTAAATTCTCCGCCAACCAAAAGTTTCCTTATCCAGAGTGGAAATTACTCTCAAAGCCTACTAATTTGTAGGTATGATTATGTCCACATCTGGTTGAATTTTCGTAAAAATCCCCGCTTATTTTATTGCGTAATGCAGCTAAAAAGAAGACGAACAGGCAGACCAGCCTCTCATGCAAATTCGTTGATAATGGGAGTTTTTAAATTTACGTTTCCTAGAGATTTATTTTTTATTTACTTTCATCAAGACTAAACTGCATAATGTGGCCCCAGAAAGTCATAAAAATTTACCAATCTTCGCACACTACCCAACAAAAGTTAACCATCTGCAAGTAGTCCCCCAAGGTCATGTTTTGACAAAGATTTGTCCAAAGCCATTGATCCATTCTTGAGGTGGTTTGTTTACACACACAGACTCACACCGACACTAGTGAAAGCAACGTTAATATCTCTTGGGCTGTCTCAGTACATGGCCATCCTAGGCAGTTGCTCAGGGGCCCGACAGCTCTAGGGCCCCAGTACGTTCTTTAACACTGATTTGATTTTACAGCAAATTTTATGCATTTTATCACCATAGGCCTTTTTCTCCTTCAAAGGAGGAGGTGCCAAAAGGGTGCACCCTTCTGATTTCTCAACAAGTCCACAGGGGGTGCAGTTGCTAGCCGCATCCCCTCTTTTTTTTTTTTTTACCCAGCCGAGGCTGATGCCCATTTACAGCTGGGTGAACAAGTAGGTGGTAAGCTAGGAACGATCTCTAGATCTAGCAAATGTGAGTTGGGCACTAAACTATTCAGCTACTTTAGCATCTGTCAAAGGCGTGAGGATGAGTTACCACATCCTCACATTATTCATAATATATATATATATATATATATATATATATATATATATATATATAGAGAGAGAGAGAGAGAGAGAGAGAGAGAGAGAGAGAGAGAGAGAGAGAGAGAGAGAGAGAGAGAGAGAGAGAATGTATATATATATATATATATATATATATATATATATATATATATATATATATATATATATATATATAAATTTATATACTCGCTCTCTCTCTCTCTCTCTCTCTCTCTCTCTCTCTCTCTATATATATATATATATATATATATATATATATATATATATATATATATATATATATATATATATATATATATATATGTTATGAATAATGTGTTTGCTTGTTTGCCAGGATGTGGATTATATACCTTATATATATATATATATATATATATATATATATATATATATATATATATATATATATATATAATATATATATATATATATATATATATATATATATATATATATATATATATATATATATATATATATATATATATAATCTGTCTGAGCAATTCCGGGGCAAGACATTATACAAGATGGAAGTCAGCGCAATAAGAAAGGTTCATAATTAGTGGGACCTTCAAATAAAATGTGCAAATGAAGAATTATCACCGCACGTTTGAGAATACTGGTAGAAATAGCTGTTGAGGATGTAAGGTGGGCAATTAAGAGGATGAAAAGCGGAAAGATGTATTGAAAGGGCAGCTGAGTGGCTAAACAAGTATGGATACAGGAAAAGTTGCCATGGAATGGCTAAAAGGCTTGATTGTTACTTTGTCATAGGATTCAATGAACACTTTACTATTCATTGGAAGCTTGAATTTCAAGTCAGTGGCCCCTTTGGTGGGCTTGTTCCATATGAATAGGGTTCTTCATCTTCTGAATAATAATAATAATAGTATAGTTGATTATAAAACATCTAGGAGGTTGGCATATAACATGACTTAGGGTATCAGGGAAGATGTATCTGATTTTGTTTAGGAAAATGGGACAAGTGACAGAAGGGTTGATAGGTGAAGAGCAGTGGTTTTATACACGGAAGAGGGTGTCAGGATCTGGTGTTTGTTGTGAAATATTTATGTGATCAGTTGGAGAACAAATAAATAAAAAGGACATGAGAAGGATTAAAAGGGTGAGAAATGCAAATATAAGAGAGTTTTCAGATGGCTCAGTCATTTGGAGAGATTGAGGGAGAAAAGAGTGATTAATTGAAGATATTCGAGCACCATAAGTGATGGTGTATAAGAAGTCTGACACACTAATAATGAGCTTTCTGGGCAGTTGTGGAAGCTTTCTGCAGGGGGTTTCATTTATTCATGCGCAAAATAATAGAAAAACAGACAAGACAATGAATTAGTGACCATATATATATATATATATATATATATATATATATATATATATATATATATATATATATATATATATATATATATATATACATATACATATATATATAGTACATAACATTAACACAAAGCTGTGTAAGAATATCACGACTATAGATCAAAAGGCTTTTTAATTGTTTATAGATTCGGAAAGAACGCAACATAACAGGACATTTTACAAAACCCATAAAAAAACAGAGCGGAATATAAAAGTTGGAAAAATCCCGAGGATTTTTGTCTCATGCCACGCATGACGGAAAATGTAGTATTTTCTGTATGACAACACAAACAAGCTCAGCCCCAGCAGCAGCAGCAGTAACAGAATCACAGCCCATAGACATCAGAAAATCCTATTTTTCCTCTTCTGCATTTTGTGGTGAATGTTTCTTTCGCCAAGGTAAACACGACGAGACAAAGTCTTGTTTTGACAACGACTGCTTCCGAGGAGTCCAATTTTTCCTTCATGCATTTTTAATCAGCTTTTTGTCTGCGTCGTTACCTGCGCGAATGGTGACGCGCGTGCCTGTCTGTGTGTGCATGTGTCTGTGTTTTATTGAAATATAAGATTAAGGACAAAGGCCAAGCGCTGGGACCTATGTGGCCATTCAGCAATGAAACGGAAATTGAGTCACAAGGTTTGAAAGGTGTAAAAGGAGGAGGAAAAGTATGAAACAATTGTTAGGAGAGGATTGAGGAAGAAAGAGAATGTGGATATGAAGGGAGGGATATTAAAAGCTAAGAAAAATATTGCAGCCAGGGGCCGAAGAAACGCTGCAAAGAATCGTAAGTGATGCCTACAGCACATTGGGTGAGGTGCACTGATACCACTACCTCCCTAAGGGCGTGCCTGTGTTTAGCAGAACGTCTAAAGAACGGGTGAAGAAATCAGAAGGACCATCTCGACTCTATTATTTCCACAGAGCCCAAATTTCATAATGATTTTGCCAACCTCGTGTTAGTTAGATGTGTTCATTTATTCACGTCTGGTGCCCGTTCTCTGTCTGTAAAAGTAAACTTTATTTCCAAACTGACGACAAAATAGGGAACGGAAATGTCTAAAATATAACGTTTAATCGACATTCGAAATAAAAGTACACAATGTTTTTAAACGGATACGTCTATGTTGCAGAGCAATTGGCACCCACAGCATATATCGTTTGGCACTCTGTCCTGTTTAGCGAATAAGAAAAAGAACAAGAAACAATTAAATCTCAAGTTTAATCCGAGGGACGGCACGAAAGTTAAATACCTCGCAGTTTCATTGCCGGGTTTTAAGGTCAACGAAGCTGTAAGTGCGAGCTCAGGCACTGGAACGGGAAAATGTTCGGCTCGTTAGCGAATGTTGTTATTTTTCCAGGAGTGAATTCGGTGCCTCGGGTCTAGAAAATACAGGCATCTTTTCAGTTCCTTTTTTGTCACTGTTTTGCTTTGTCCCTTCGCTGGTATCCAGGTGATAATCAACGCTGATCAAACAGGTGGAACAATTCGAGAGAAGTTTTTCGAGGGAGCTAGTTGAAAGTTTACAGTAGCGAGAGCGAGTGAGGTTATATGGGGGGTAAATGGAAAGTTAGAGGAATGAGTGAGGTTATTTGGGGGTTAAGGAAAGTTGGAGGAGTGAGTGAGGTTATTTGGGGGTTAATGGAAAGTTGGAGGAATGAGTGAGGTTATTTGGGTGTTTAGGAAAGTTGGAGGAGTGAATGAGATTATTTGGGAGCTAATGGAAAGTTGGAGGAATGAGTGAGGTTATTTTGGGGGTTAATGGAAAGTTGGAGGAATGAGTGAGGTTATTTGGGTGTTTAGAAAAGTTGGAGGAGTTAGTGAGGTTATTTGGGAGCTAATGGAAAGTTGGAGGAATGAGTGAGGTTATCTAGGTGTTAAGGAAAGTTGAAGGAGTGAGTGGGGTTATTTGGAGGTAAATGGAAAGTTGGAGGAATGACTGTTATTTGGGGGCTACTGAAAAGTTGGAGGAATGAGTGAGGTTATTTGGGGGTTAATGGAAAGTTGGAGGAATGAGTGAGGTTATTTGGGGGTTAATGGAAAGTTGGAGGAATGAGTGAGATTATTTGGGTGTCTAGGAAAGTTGGAGGAATGAGTGAGATTATTTGGGGTTAATGGAAAGTTTGAGGGATGAGTGAGGTTATTTGGGTGTTAAGGAAAGTTGAAAGAATGAGTGAGTGAGGTTATTTAGAGATAAATGGAAAGTTTGAGGAATGAGTGAGGGTATTTGGGGTTAATTGAAAAGTTTGAGGAATGAGTGAGGTTATTTGGGGGTAAATGGAAAGTTGGGAGAATGAGTGAGGTTATTTAGGGGTAAATGGAAAGCTGGGAGAATGTGTGAGGTTATTTGGGGGTTATTGTTGGGTCATTTCTGCTCTGTGGAAAGTGAAAAAAGGTGAATGCTGAGTGTGACAACTGACCATCTGGTATTCTTGTTCTTTTTGTTTACTTTGTAACCTTCTTTTAATCTGTGTCTCATTTGTGCCCAGACAATGCGTTACTAAACGTGAAAGCGATTGGTACTGAACTTCTGCCTGTCGTTTTCCTGTGGGATTCGCTTATACCCTGAAGTCACGTGCATTTACTGTGATTTTTTAAGCATATATATATATATATATATATATATATATATATATATATATATATATATATATATATATATATATATATATATGTATATATATATATATATATATATATATATATATATATATATATAGCTATATATATACGCACACACACACACACACACACACACACACATATATATATATATATATATATATATATATATATATATATATATATATATATATATATATATATATATATATATATATATATACATACATATATATTTACATATAGCTATATATATGTATATATATATATATATATATATATATATATATATATATATATATATATATATATATATGTT
>JANJGK010000027.1:2708351-2710851 GCA_039081455.1 Macrobrachium rosenbergii | reverse complement strand
CATTCAGCGCCAGAGAGAGAGAGAGAGAGAGAGAGAGAGAGAGAGAGAGAGAGAGAGAGAGAGAGATGATCTTTTACAAGCTGAAATTCGTTAGAAAAATACTAAACATTGTATCGCATGGAAATCAAACAGGCACCACACACACACAGGAATGGCTTTTTGCTAGCAAAAATTCGTGAGGAAATAACAAAATCATCTTTTGCGACATCATCTTTTGCAAGCTGAAATTTGTGAAGAGGAAAAAACGAAATATTTCCGCGCAGCGAAATCAGACAGGCAGCTTGTTCTAACATTCACCTGAAACAAAAGTGTCATTTTACCCAGAAATTCCTACTGGAATTTTTCACGGGATTAACCCTGATTACGTATGCTGCCTCAAATTATAAAAAAAAAGTAAAAGAACAGTTTGCAAAGTAACAGCAGAGATATGACACGGAAGAGAATTACAGTTTCTGCATGATGTCAGCAGTACATAACTGGGTGACATTTATTCATAATAAGTCATATCAGGGTTTGCTGTGAATTGTAGTTCAGTCAAGGTTATGTCTGTGAATTTCTGGTTCCTTAATCAGACATTTGTCTGTGTGAATCTTTAACTTTCTCTGATGAATTCTGTTTACAAAGACACTTGACTGTAGGTCTAGGCTTTGGAAACTAGGCCTTATAGCATTCTTTTCTAATTATATTTATCTGTTTGTTAATTTGTTGAGTTTTTTCCTTTTTTAAGAAGTGTGGTATATTCTTTCTGGATTTCCCTTTGTCTCCTTAGATTCGTTCGCATGAACACCATAATATTCTTTGGAAGCTTGAATTTCAAGTCAGTGGCTCCCTTGGTTGGCTTGATCCATATGGATGGGTTTGTCTTCTGAATAATAATAATAATAATAATAATAATAATAATAATAATCTTTGGAAGTTTGAATTTCAAGTTAATAGCTTCCTTGATGGGACTGTTCCATATGAATAGGGTTCATCTTCTCAATAATAACAATACTAATAATGAACACAAGTCTACCTATACAAGTAAAACTATTACTATTGTTATCATTTCTCATAATTATACTTCGTTTACAAAGAGACTTGCTTGTAGCTTTAGGCTTCGTAAACAAGGCTTACGGCATTCATGAACATTAGGCTGCCTATACAAGCAAGAACTAATAATATTAGCATCATTTCTCATAATTATTTCATTATTTCTCCTTGTCATTACTCTCTGAATCCTCGTGCACAGAAAGACTCATCAGCAACTTCTTAAATCCCCCTACACTCACTGCCTTTCTAGTCGCCCCCCTCTCCTCCAAGTCCGTTCTTTCCACATGACTGAGCCATCTTTAAATACTTACATCCATTTTTTCAACTATGCTACCCTTTTTGACAGTTCTGTCTATCACCCCATCTTTCACCCTGTCAGTTTTTCTTGAGCAACACCAACATCAACTATTTTTCTTCTTTCATTTCCATTGAACAGCCACATTTCATTTCTATAAAGAGGAGTTGGCTCAACAGTCATGGCTTTTATAGGCAGTTGGAGTCCTTCCTTTTCAACACATACACACACAAACACACACACACACACACACACACACACACACATATATATATATATATATATATATATATATATATATATATATATATATATATATATATATATATATATATATATATATATATATATATAAACTGAATTACGAAAGTATGGGACGTGACACGAATATACAGTATAAATAACGACAAAATCCACGAAGGAAAGAGAAACAATGGGGTGTTTTTTAATAAAGCTGACTACATATCACATATGCAAGCCCTGCTGGATGATGATACGACTTACAAAAAACTAACAAAAAATCGCCTTGATCAAGTCAAAAAATTTCAATAGCACAGTGGAAAAATCCTTAAAGATAAAAAAGAACTAATAGGTCAGTTGTCAGTAAAATTTCCCTCATTACCTTACTTATATGGATTAGTAAAAACACACAAAGAAAATAATTCTATGCGGCCTATTATCAGTACTGTTGGCTCAAAATCATATAAACTTTCGAAATATATTACCAAGCTCTTTTCTCTGTTACTTGGAACTACCTTCGATTCTCACGTATATAATTGTCTAGATTTAGTTGATAAATTAAATAAAATAACTTTTTGCCCCACTGACAGATTCGTTAGTTTTGATGTTTGTTCTCTTTTTAGTAAAGCCCCTATAAATTGTATTTTAGAGAATCTTAGTAATGAACTAATCCATCATGAATTACCTCTACCTGGAAGTCATATTATTTCACTCACTAGGTTGTGCATTTGTGATTATAAGTTTATATTTAATGGTGAATTTTACCAATAGATATTTGGTATGGCAATGGGCAACCCTTTATCCCCACTCCTCTCAAACTTGTGTATAGAATTCTTTGAAAAAAAAAACAACGATATTTACCGAATATCATTTATGCTCCTTTAAAGTGGTATAGCTGTGTTGACGATATTTTAGCTGTTTTGCCTGCTGGTA
>JANJGK010000027.1:2700851-2703351 GCA_039081455.1 Macrobrachium rosenbergii | reverse complement strand
ACGGAAGTTATTGCTCTCAAATTTTTCGAGAGTAAATGCAAGCGACAGATTGATAAATGTGTTTCCTTTGTTGTATGGACGGTAAAAAGAGCGAAAAAACAATTTTGACCCAAGGCAGTCTGATATTCGTTCTAAAATTGAATGTCATTCTTCCCCCATAAGCGAATTTGAAAAGTCTCTCTCTCTCTCTCTCTCTCTCTCTCTCTCTCTCTCTCTCTCTCTCTCTCTCTCTCTCTCTCTCTCTCCTTTTTCGCTCTTATACATTTCCCTTCCCCTCTCATGTTTTCCATCTACCACAACTGGGAAGTATTTTTTTGTTTGTTAGTACGTTTGTTTGTGTGTGATGTTACCTTTTAGAATGGAAGGAAGTGGGCATTTTTTATATTTGTTTAATTGTATTGTTCTTTTTTTTATTTGTTTAATTGTATTGTTCTTCGTATGAGAACCATGGAATTAATATGATTAGGCTATAAGAAGTTAGGATGTGGTTAGTAAAACCTTCATAAAGCAAAACTTCATATGGTGAAGTATTTTTTTTTTGTTTGTACGTTTGTTTGTGTGTGATGTTGCCTTATAGAATGGAAGGAAGTGGGCATTTTTAAAAATTTTTTAATTGTATTGTTCTTCGTATGAGAACCATGGAATAAATATGATTATAAGAAGTTAGGATGTGCTTAATAAAACCTTCTTAAAGCAAAACTTCTCGTGGTGAAGTACTTTTTTTTGTTTACGTTTGTTTGTGTGATGTTACCTTTTAGAATGGAAGGAAGTGGGCATTTTCTATATTTTTTTAATTGTATTGTTCTTCGTATGAGAACCATGGAATTAATATGATTATAAGAAGTTAGGATGTGCTTAATAAAGCCTTCATAAAACAAAACCTCTCGTGGTATAAGGACTTGACTGAATACTGCAGTTGATCTGGTCCTTCCTAAATAGAAAGGGAGTTGGAAGGGGCGACGGGGAGGGAACGAGCTTTTTATATCGTTTAATAAAACAAAAACCTAACGATTAAAAATATAATAATTTCCCAGAGAAATGTTGTAGTCTCACCATGAAATAACCATTACATTATACGGCCCAGATTCGTTGTCCCGTCGATGGGGCTAAAGATATCCCCTTTCACGACAAGAAGAAGAAGACTGCTTCAAAAAGAAAGAAGGATACCATTTCTCACACAGCCCTTTCATCATCCTTTCGACGAGGAAGGAATGTACTGTTGGTTTCGTCCCTGTCCTCCCTTGTCGAAAGAGAGAGAGAGGGGGAAGGTCGAATAAGATAAGGCGGAGCATTGTCGAACACAGATGTCATCTGAGGCCCTCCATGTGTCAGGGTGGTGTGGAGGAAATCCCTCTTCTTCTTTTTTTTCTTGGGAGTTCGCTCGATTGTTTTATTCTCTTTAGTTAAAGGCAGCGGGGTGATCCATGGGTATGCATGGATGAATTTGTCGGGTAGACATTGATTTTGAATGCGGGTACGGTCTTATGTCATAAATAATATAGGTTTTTTTGCTTTTTACGTAGGTAAGAAAGTCTTAGGGACATTGATTTTGAATGCAGTACGGTCTTGTCATAAATAATTTATAGTTTTTGCTTTTTATTGTAGATACGAAAATCTAAGGAATCCTGTGAAGTCCTGAGTATGGTATTGACTGAAGAGAGAACAGCTCATCACATCCTAGAGTTGCTTTGCTGTTTATATAATACGAGCTTGATGGCGCGCGGTACGCTGCGCTGGAACCCGGTGCTGCCCATGTCTCCCGTACCCTCCCAATCCCCTACCTACTCCGCCCCCACCCTGGGCGGACAAACAGGTTTGCAGGAGGAGGGTGGTTGTGTCATCTCTCTCCTACCCTCCCGATCCTCTACCTACCCCGCCCCCACTCACAAACAAGAAAGATCCACTCGGATTATATTATTATAGATATTAAATAACTGAATCTTAGAAAGGGCTTCCCCTTAAGACACTGAGCAAAATTCCCATATTCATCCGCGAATTTCACTGCTGATTATATTTATGACTTCTTGTCCTTACGTGGATGCATTTAACCTAAAAAAACTGATTTTTTCTTAAGCAAAATGCCTTTACCAGGATGAAATAAGCTGAAAGGAAAGTCTTAAGTGTTCCGGAGAATGTCTCTGTACCAACCGAATGGCTAACCATAGTCGTATTATCAAGTTGCTTGATTCCCCAATATTATCTTAGATTATAACTAGTGATATGAATTTGATATGGATTTGGTCTTGTTTGATAAACAGGCAGTCCCAAGCCACGTGTGTCAGTAACTCATGAGCGCTTATATGGAATTACCATTCTTGTCTTTAATTATAGCCAGTGCTTAGATGAACTGTGTTAGCGATTTGTTTAGATTTTTGCTCTTCTTTGTTTAATGCCTTTAATTTCAGCACTTTAGAAGATTTTTATCTTACGCTTGTGTGTTGGACGACACTTGCAAAGGGAAATTTATGAACTATTCTGATCCTTTTGCATCTCTTCTTGC
>JANJGK010000027.1:2660851-2695851 GCA_039081455.1 Macrobrachium rosenbergii | reverse complement strand
TTCAAGAAGGAAACCATAGACTCTTGGCCCGTTGCAGCACTTCACTGGATATTGTCCTTCTGCCCTCGGGTTGGAAGGTTTTTGAAGTCCAGGCAGGATCTACAACGGCGTGAAATCGTGGCTCGAAACCTGGAAAGGAAACTGAAAGAAGTCGAGTCCAAACTTGGATTCTCCCAGTTTCGTAAAACACGTCTGAAGGAAAATTCCGGTATTGTCTGCGTGTATTCCGGCATTTGTTTGACGATTGGAGTAATTCTGCTAATTTTGAGTTTGCTATATAACAAAAAAGAGGAAATTCACCCAGAAGATGAACAGGAAGAAGAAAATGGCTTCGAAGTAGACTGGTCGTCCATGGATAGTTGTTCTCTTGATGACGCTGAGGAAACGGTAGAGGAACGGCAAAATTTAACCGAGAAGAATTGTGACTCAGAAGAGAAGCGAAAATTACTGGAAATGGAGAAGTTGCTTGAAGAAGAAAAAAATCTTTTCGAGAGAAGGAAGGACGAGTTGGAAGCGGAGATAGGACGTCTCTCTAATGAAATGTGTGCCATCCAGCAGGAGAGAGCGGCAGAGATTGAAGATGCGACTAAAACTGTTAATGGCCTCAAGGAAGTCAACAACCAACATAAATCAGAGATTACCCGCCTCTCTCAGATGATTCAGGCCGTTCAAAAAGAAAAGCAAGCAGTGATTGAAAGATCAGTGAAAACTGTTAATAATCTTGTACAAACTAACAAGGAACTGGAGGCAGAAGCTGACCTGGTGTACAGTGATTATCAAGCCCTCCAGAAACAAAGAGAGGATGAGAAGGAAAATGCGAAGAAAATCATTAATGATCTTGAGACAATTAAAGACCAGCTGCAGATGGAAGTTTCCAATACAGAAGCATCGACTGAACAACATCGAAGCGAAGCCGAAAAAATGAAGCAATCAATTCGCCTGCTGACAGAAGAGCTGGAAAGGGCTAAGGAAAAAAACCGAGCCCAAATTGAGATTCATTCCCACCTATTGAAGGAGAAAAAACAAAGGGAGGAGGAGACAGAAAATGCGAAGGAAACCATTAATGAACTTGAAATAATTAAAGATCAGCTGCTGATGGAAATTGCCAATACGGAAGCATTGGTTGAAGAACATCGAAACGAAAACGAAGAAATGAAGAAATCACTTCGCCTGCTGAAAGAAGAGCTGGAAAGGGCTAAGGAAAAAGACCTAGCCCACATTGAAATTCAATCCCGGCAATTGAAAGAGAAAGAACAGTTGCAAAAAACTGTGAATGAACAAGGCCAGATTATTGAAGAGATGTCTGAAGAGAACCGAAGATTGAAGAAAGAATTAATGGAAGAGAAAATGTTTGTAACCGTAAATGAAAGAGTGAAAGACAGACAAAGCCAAGAAGATGGAGGAGTTGACAAGAAAGAAGGCAACAATGCAAACGGGGTGTGCCAAAATCCTCAGAAGGCAAAAAGAGGTCAGCGAAAACTGATCACGTTCGACCTTGAACCTGATGAGCCACAGATGAAAAGTAGCGTCTTCTCTCGGCTTGCAAGTCGCAAAACATCGGCTGAGATGATTGTAACTGCGAAGGAAAGAGTGAAAGATAGAAAAAGAGAAGACGAAACAGTTGACAAAAAAGAAGCCCAGAAGGCTGACGAGGGGTGCCAAAAGCCCCAAAAGGCTAAAAAAGAACAGCGAAAACTGATCACCTTTGACCTTGAACCTGATCATCCTGAGATGGAAGGAGGCATCCTCTCGCACCTTTCAAGACTTCCATCTCGACATGGCCCTACACAACAAGAACAGGATGACAACTGTATAATATTCAGAGGCGAAAAAGTTCAAATGAAGAGGCTTGAGGAAAAGGAAGAAGTGACTATTGAATTGGATGTCCCGAGAAACTTCCACAGAGCCATCAATGGAATCCAGGGAAGGACACTGGATGAGATCACCGAGAGGAGCGGTGTTGCCTTCATAGAGATGCCAGGGAGGTTTGAGGCATCAAATCTGATTACCATCGGTGGTACTGTCCAGCAAGTTCGACTAGCAGCTGGTCATATTGAACGTCTCATCAGCAAGCTCTACTAATTACCATGAAGAAACTTTTCCTCAAATGTGCCTGTCAGGCATCTGTCTCCCGCTGATGAGGAATTTGGTTGGTGGCTTAAGGCAGGCGAAATTTGTTGTGCCAACTTAAGGTTGGATATACCAGTTTGAGACGTAGGCAACCTCTAGCACGGTAAGTTAATGCCACCGTCATCGAACCTGGATTTCTGCCCGCCTTTTGAGTGTTGGCCTAGACCTCCTTAAGGAAATCTGTAGCAGTTGGGCCAATTTAAGGTTGGGTATACCAGTTCGAGGTGTAGGCAACCTCTAGCATGGTAAGTTAATGCCTTCGTCATCGAACCTGGATTGCTGCCCACCTTTTGAGTGTTGGCCGAGGCCTCCTTAAGGAAATCTGTAGCTGCTGGACCAACTGAAGGTTGGGTATACCAGTTCGAGAAGTAGGCAACCTCTAGCATGGTAAGTTAATGCCTTCGTCATTGAACCTGGATTGCTGCCCACCTTTTGAGTGTTGGCCGAGGCCTCCTTAAGGAAATCTGTAGCTGCTGGACCAACTGAAGGTTGGGTATACCAGTTTGAGACGTAGGCAACCTCTAGCATGGGAAGTTAATGCCTTCGTCATCGAACCTGGATTGCTGCCCACCTTTTGAGTTTTGGCCGAGGCCTCCTTAAGGAAATCTGTAGCTGCTGGACCAACTGAAGGTTGGGTATACCAGTTTGAGACGTAGGCAACCTCTAGCATGGTAAGTTAATGCCTTCGTCATTGAACCTGGATTGCTGCCCACCTTTTGAGTGTTGGCCTAGGTTTACTTTAGGAAATGTGTAGCAGTTGGGCCAACTTAAGGTTGGGTATACCAGTTCGAGACATAGGCAACCTCTAGCATGGTAAGTTAATGCCTTCGTCATCGACCCTGGATTTCTGCCCACCTCTTGTGTGTTGGCCTAGAACTCCTTAAGGAAATGTGTAGCAGTTGGGCCAACTTAAGGTTGGGTATACCAGTTCGAGACATAGGCAACCTCTAGCATGGTAAGTTAATGCCTTCGTCATTGAACCTGGATTGCTGCCCACCTTTTGAGTGTTGGCCGAGGCCTCCTTAAGGAAATCTGTAGTTGCTGGACCAACTGAAGGTTGGGTATACCAGTTTGAGACGTAGGCAACCTCTAGCATGGTAAGTTAATGCCTTCGTCATCGAACCTGGATTGCTGCCCACCTTTTGAGTGTTGGCCTAGGTCTCCTTAAGGAAATCTGTAGCAGTTGGGCCAACTTAAGGTTGGGTATACCAGTTCTCGAACTGGTATACCCTGGATTTCTGCCCACCTCTTGTGTGTTGGCCTAGGCCTCCTTAAGGAAATCTACAGTAGTTGGGCCAACTTAAGGTTGGGTATACCAGTACGAGACATAGGCAACCTCTAGCATGGTAAGTTAATGCCTTCGTCATCGAACCTGGATTGCTGCCCACCTTTTGAGTGTTGGCCTAGGTCTCCTTAAGGAAATGTGTAGCAGTTGGGCCAACTTAAGGTTGGGTATACCAGTTTGAGACATAGGCAACCTCTAGCATGGTAAGTTAATGCCTTCGTCATCGACCCTGGATTGCTGCCCACCTCTTGAGTGTTGGCCTAGACCTCCTTAAGGAAATCTGTAGCAGTTGGGCCAACTTAAGGTTGGGTATACCAGTTCGAGACATAGGCAACCTCTAGCATGGTAAGTTAATGCCTTCGTCATTGAACCTGGATTGCTGCCCACCTTTTGAGTGTTGGCCGAGGCCTCCTTAAGGAAATCTGTAGCAGCTGGACCAACTTAAGGTTGGGTATACCAGTTCGAGACGTAGGCAACCTCTAGCATGGTAAGTTAATGCCTTCGTCATCGAACCTGGATTGCTGCCCACCTTTTGAGTGTTGGCCTAGGTCTCCTTAAGGAAATGTGTAGCAGTTGGGCCAACTTAAGGTTGGGTATACCAGTTCGAGACATAGGCAGCCTCTAGCATGGTAAGTTAATGCCTTCGTCATCGACCCTGGATTTCTGCCCACCTCTTGAGTGTTGGCCTAGGCCTCCTTAAGGAAATCTGCAGTAGTTGGGCCAACTTAAGGTTGGGTATACCAGTACGAGACATAGGCAACCTCTAGCATGGTAAGTTAATGCCTTCGTCATCGAACCTGGATTGCTGCCCACCTTTTGAGTGTTGGCCTAGGTCTCCTTTAGGAAATGTGTAGCAGTTGGGCCAACTTAAGGTTGGGTATACCAGTTCGAGACATAGGCAACCTCTAGCATGGTAAGTTAATGCCTTCGTCATCGACCCTGGATTTCTGCCCACCTCTTGTGTGTTGGCCTAGGCCTCCTTAAGGAAATCTGCAGTAGTTGGGCCAACTTAAGGTTGGGTATACCAGTACGAGACATAGGCAACCTCTAGCATGGTAAGTTAATGCCTTCGTCATCGAACCTGGATTGCTGCCCACCTTTTGAGTGTTGGCCTAGGTCTCCTTAAGGAAATGTGTAGCAGTTGGGCCAACTTAAGGTTGGGTATACCAGTTTGAGACATAGGCAACCTCTAGCATGGTAAGTTAATGCCTTCGTCATCGACCCTGGATTTCTGCCCACCTCTTGAGTGTTGGCCTAGGTCTCCTTTAGGAAATGTGTAGCAGTTGGGCCAACTTAAGGTTGGGTATACCAGTTCGAGACATAGGCAACCTCTAGCATGGTAAGTTAATGCCTTCGTCATCGACCCTGGATTTCTGCCCACCTCTTGAGTGTTGGCCTAGGCCTCCTTAAGGAAATCTGCAGTAGTTGGGCCAACTTAAGGTTGGGTATACCAGTACGAGACATAGGCAACCTCTAGCATGGTAAGTTAATGCCTTCGTCATTGAACCTGGATTGCTGCCCACCTTTTGAGTGTTGGCCGAGGCCTCCTTAAGGAAATCTGTAGCTACTGGACCAACTTAAGGTTGGGTATACCAGTTTGAGACGTAGGCAACCTCAAGCATGATAAGTTAATGCCTACGTCATCGAACCTGGATTTCTGCCCACCTTTTGAGTGTTGGCCTAGAACTCCTTAAGGAAATCTGTAGCAGTTGGGCCAACTTAAGGTTGGGTATACCAGTTCGAGACGTAGGCAACCTCTAGCATGGTAAGTTAATGCCTTCGTCATCGAACCTGTATTGCTGCCCACCTTTTGAGTGTTGGCCTAGAACTCCTTAAGGAAATGTGTAGCAGTTGGGCCGACTTAAGGTTGGGTATACCAGTTCGAGACATAGGCAACCTCTAGCATGATAAGTTAATGCCTTCATCGTCGAACCTGGATTGCTGCCCACCTTTTGAGTGTTGGCCTAGAACTCCTTAAGGAAATCTGTAGCAGTTGGGCCAACTTAAGGTTGGGTATAGCAGTTTGAGACGTAGGAAACCTCTAGCATGGTAAGTTAATGCCTTCGTCATCGAACCTGGATTTCTGCCCACCTTTTGAGTGTTGGCCTAGGCCTCCTTAAGGAAATCCGTAGCAGTTGGGCCAACTTAAGGTTGGGTATACCAGTTCGAGACCTAGGCAACCTCTAGCATGATAAGGTAATGCCTTCGTCATCGAACCTGGATTTCTGCCCACCTTTTGAGTGTTGGCCTAGACCTCCTTAAGGAAATCTGTAGCAGTTGGGCCAACTGAAGGTTGGGTATACCAGTTCAAGACCTAGGCAACCTCTAGCATGATAAGTTAATGCCTCCATCATCGAATCTGGATTTCTGCCCACCTTTTGAGTGTTGGCCTAGACCTCCTTAAGGAAATCTGTAGCATTTGGGCCAACTGAAAGTTGGGTATACCAGTTTGAGACCTAGGCAACCTCTAGCATGATAAGTTAATGCCTCCGTCATCGAACCTGGATTTCTGCCCACCTTTTGAGTGTTGGCCTAGACCTCCTCAAGGAAATCTGTAGCATTTGGGCCAACTTAAGGTTGGGTATACCAGTTCGAGACGTAGGCAACCTCTAGCATGATAAGTTAATGCCTTCGTCGTCGAACCTGGATTGCTGCCCACCTTTTGAGTGTTGGCCTAGGCCTCCTTAAGGAAATCTGTAGCATTTGGGCCAACTGAAGGTTGGGTATACCAGTTTGAGACGTAGGCAACCTCTAGCATGATAAGTTAATGCCTTCGTCGTCGAACCTGGATTGCTGCCCACCTTTTGAATGTTGGCCTAGGCCTCCTTAATGAAATCTGTAGCATTTGGGCTAACTGAAGGTTGGGTATACCAGTTTGAGACATAGGCAACCTCTAGCATGATAAGTTAATGCCTTCGTCGTCGAACCTGGATTGCTGCCCACCTTTTGAGTGTTAGCCTAGACCTCCTTAAGGAAATCTGTAGCATTTGGGCCAACTGAAGGTTGGGTATACCAGTTTGAGACGTAAGCAACCTCTAGCATGGTAAGTTAATGCCTTCGTCATCGAACCTGGATTGCTGCCCACCTTTTGAGTGTTGGCCTAGAACTCCTTTAGGAAATGTGTAACAGTTGGGCCAACTTAAGGTTGGGTATACCAGTTTGAGATATAGGCAACCTCTAGCATGGTAAGTAAATGCCTTCGTCATCGAACCTGGATTTCTGCCCACCTTTTGAGTGTTGGCCTAGGCCTCCTTAAGGAAATCTGTAGCAGTTGGGCCAACTTAAGGTTGGGTATACCAGTTCGAGACATAGGCAACCTCTAGCATGATAAGTTAATGCCTCCATCATCGAACCTGGATTTCTGCCCACCTTTTGAGTGTTGGCCTAGGCCTCCTTAAGGAAATCTGTAGCAGTTGGGCCAACTTAAGGTTGGGTATACCAGTTCGAGACATAGGCAACCTCTAGCATGATAAGTTAATGCCTCCATCATCGAACCTGGATTTCTGCCCACCTTTTGAGTGTTGGCCTAGGCCTCCTTAAGGAAATCTGTAGCAGTTGGGCCAACTGAAGGTTGGGTATACCAGTTTGAGACGTAGGCAACCTCTAGCATGATAAGTTAATGCCTCCGTCATCAAACCTGGATTTCTGCCCACCTTTTGAGTGTTGGCCGAGGCCTCCTTAAGGAGATCTGTAGCATTTGGGCCAACTGAAGGTTGGGTATACCAGTTCGAGACCTAGGCAACCTCTAGCATGATAAGTTAATGCCTTCGTCGTCGAACCTGGATTGCTGCCCACCTTTTGAGGGTTGGCCCAGAACTCCTTAAGGAAATCTGTAGCAGTTGGGCCAACTTAAGGTTGGGTATACCAGTTCGAGACATAGGCAACCTCTAGCGTGGTAAGTTAATGCCTTCGTCATCGAACCTGGATTTCTGCCCACCTTTTGAGTGTTGGCCTAGACCTCCTTAAGGAAATCTGTAGCATTTGGGCCAACTGAAGGTTGGGTATACCAGTTTGAGACCTAGGCAACCTCTAGCATGATAAGTTAATGCCTTCGTCATCGAACCTGGATTTCTGCCCACCTTTTGAGTGTTGGCCTAGACCTCCTTAAGGAAATCTGTAGCATTTGGGCCAACTTAAGGTTGGGTATACCAGTTTGAGGCGTAGGCAACCTCTAGCATGGTAAGTTAATGCCTTCGTCATTGAACCTGGATTTCTGCCCACCTTTTGAGTGTTGACCTAGGCCTCCTTAAGGAAATCTGTAGCAGCTGGGACAACTTAAGGTTGGGTATACCAGTTCGAGACCTAGGCAACCTCTAGCATGATAAGTTACTGCCTCCGTCATCGAACCTGGATTTCTGCCCACCTTTTGAGTGTTGGCCTAGGCGCCCTTAAGGAAATCTGTAGCATTTGGGCCATCTTAAGGTTGGGTATACCAGTTTGAGGCATAGGCAACCTCTAGCATGGTAAGTTAATGCCTTCGTCATCGAACCTGGATTTCTGCCCACCTTTTGAGTGTTGGCCTAGGCCTTCCTAAGGAAATCTGTAGCAGTTGGGCCAACTTAAGGTTGGGTATACCAGTTTGAGACGTAGGCAACCTCTAGCATGGTAAGTTAATGCCTTCGTCATTGAACCTGGATTTCTGCCCACCTTTTGAGTGTTGACCTAGGCCTTCCTAAGGAAATCTGTAGCAGTTGGGCCAACTGAAGGTTGGGTATACCAGCTCGAGATATAGGCAACCTCTAGCATGGTAAGTTAATGCCTTCGTCATCAAACTTGGATTTCTGCCCACCTTTTGAGTGTTGGCCTCGGCCTCCTTAAGGAAATCTGTAACAGTTGGGCCAACTTAAGGTTGGGTATACCAGTTTGAGACATAGGCAACCTCTAGCATGGTAAGTTAATGCTTCTGTCATCGAACCTGGAATTCTGCCCACCTTTTGAGTGTTGGCCTAGACCTCCTTAAGGAAATCTGTTGCAGTTGGGCCAACTTAAGGTTGGGTATACCAGTTCAAGACATAGGCAACCTCTAGCATGGTAAGTCAGTGCCTCCGTCATTGAACCTGGATTTTTGCCCACCTTTTGAGTGTGGGCTTTGGACTCCGTAAGAAAATCTGTAGCAGTTGGGCCAACTGAATGTTGGCTATACCAGCTCGAGACCTAGGCAACCTTTAGCATGGTAAGTTAATGCCTCCGTCATCGAACCTGGATTTCTGCCCAACTTTTAAGTGTTGGACTAGACCTCCTTAAGGATATCTGTAGCAGTTGGGCCAACTTAAGGTTGGGTATACCAGTTTGAGACGTAGGCAACCTCTAGCATGGTAAGTTAATGCCTCCATCATCGAACCTGGATTTCTGCCCACCTTTTGAGTGTTGGCCTAGGCCTCCTTAAGGAAATCTGTAGCAGTTGGGCCAAGGTAAGGTTGGGTATACCAGCTCGAGACATAGGCAACCTCTAGGATGGAAAGTTAATGCCTCCATCATCAAACCTGGATTTCTGTGCACCTTTGAAGTTTTGGTCTAGGCCTCCTTAAGAAAATCTGTTGCAGTTGGGCCAACTTAAGGTTGGGTATACCAGTTCGAGACGTAGGCAACCTCTAGCATGGTAAGTTAATGCCTTCGTTATCGAACCTGGATTTCTGCCCACCTTTTGAGTGTTGGCCTAGACCTCCTTAAGGAAATCTGTAGCATTTGGGCCAAGTAAAGGTTGGGTATACCCGTTTGAGACATAGGCAACCTCTAGGATGGTAAGTTACTGCCTCCGTCATCGAACCTGGATATCTTCCCACCTTTTGAGTGTTGGCTTAGGACTCCTTAAGAAAATCTGTAGCAGTTGGGCCAACTGAATGTTGGCTATACCAGCTCGAGACATAGGCAACCTCTAGCATGGTAAGTTAATGCCTCCGTAATCGAGCCTGGATTTCTGCCCACCTTTTAAGTGTTGGCCTAGACCTCCTTAAGGACATCTGTAGTAGTTGGGCCAACTTAAGGTTGGGTATACCAGTTTGAGACGTAGGCAACCTCTAGCATGGTAAGTTAATGCCTTCGTCATCGAACCTGGATTTCTGTCCACCTTTTGAGTGTTGCCCTAGGCCTGCTTAAGGAAATGTGCAGCAGTTGGGCCAACTTAAGGTTGGGTATACCAGACATAGGCAACCTCTAGGATGGAAAGGAATGGAAGGAAGTGGGCATTTTTAAAAAATTTTTAATTGTATTGTTCTTCGTATGAGAACCATGGAATAAATATGATTATAAGAAGTTAGGATGTGCTTAATAAAACCTTCTCAAAGCAAAACTTCTCGTGGTGAAGTACTTTTTTTTGTTTATGTTTGTTTGTGTGTGATGTTACCTTTTAAAATGGAAGGAAGTGGGCATTTTCTATATTTTTTTAATTGTATTGTTCTTCGTATGAGAACCATGGAATTAATATGATTATAAGAAGTTAGGATGTGCTTAATAAAGCCTTCATAAAACAAAACCTCTCGTGGTATAAGGACTTGACTGAATACTGCAGTTGATTTGGTCCTTCCTAAATAGAAAGGGAGTTTGGAAGGGGCGACGAGGAGGGAACGAGCTTTTTATATCGTTTAATAAAACAAAAACCTAACGATTAAAAATATAATAATATCCCAGAGGAATGTTTTAGTCTCACCATGAAATAACCATTACATTATACGGCCCAGATTCGTTGTCCCGTCGATGGGGCTAAAGATATCCCCTTTCACGACAAGAAGAAGAAGACTGCTTCAAAAAGAAAGAAGGATACCATTTCTCACACAGCCCTTTCATCATCCTTTCGACGAGGAAGGAATGTACTGTTGGTTTCGTCCCTGTCCTCCCTTGTCGAAAGAGGGAGAGAGGGGGAAGGTCGAATAAGATAAGGCGGAGCATTGTGGAACACAGATGTCATCTGAGGCCCTCCATGTGTCAGGGTGGTGTGGAGGAAATCCCTCTTCTTCTTTTTTTTCTTGGGAGTTCGCTCGATTGTTTTATTCTCTTTAGCTAAAATCAGCAGGATGATCCATGGGTATGCATGGATGAATTTGTCGGGTAGACATTGATTTTGAATGCGGGTGCGGTCTTATGTAATAAATAATTTAGGTTTTTTGCTTTTTACATTGGTAAGAAAGTCTTAGGGACATTGATTTTGAATGCAGTACGGTCTTGTCATAAATAATTTATAGTTTTTGCTTTTTATTTTAGATACGAAAATCTTAGAAATCCTGTCAAGTCCTGAGTATGGTATTGACTGAAGAGAGAACAGCTCATCACATCCTAGAGTTGCTTTGCTGTTTATATAATACGAGCTTGATGGCGCGCGGTACGCTGCGCTGGAACCCGGTGCTGCCCATGTCTCCCGTACCCTCCCAATCCCCTACCTACTCCGCCCCCACCCTGGGCGGACAAACAGGTTTTGCAGGAGGAGGGTGGATGTGTCGTCTCTCTCCTACCCTCCCGATCCTCTACCTACCCCGCCCCCCCCCACAAACAAAAAAGATCTACTCGGATTTTATTATTATAGATATTAAATAACTGAATCTTAGAAAGGGCTTCCCCTTAAGACACTGAGCAAAATTCCCATATTCATCCGCGAATTTCACTGCTGATTATATTTATGACTTCTTGTCCTCACTTGGATGCATTTAACCTAAAAAAACTGATTTTTTCTTAAGTAAAATGCCTTTACCAGGATGAAATAAGCTGAAAGGAAAGCCTCTTAAGTGTTCCGGAGAATGTCTCTGTACCAACCGAATGGCTAACCATAGTCGTATTATCAAGTTGCTTGATTCCCCAATATTATCTTAGATTATAACTAGTGATATGAATTTGATATGGATTTGGTCTTGTTTGATAAACAGGCAGTCCCAAGCCACGTGTGTCAGTAACTCATGAGTGCTTATATGGAATTACCATTCTTGTCTTTAATTATAGCCAGTGCTTAGATGAACTGTGTTAGCGATTTGTTTAGATTTTTGCTCTTCTTTGTTTAATGCCTTTAATTTCAGCACTTTAGAAGATTTTTATCTTACGCTTGTGTGTTGGACGACACTTGCAAAGGGAAATTTATGAACTATTCTGATCCTTTTGCATCTCTTCTTGCAGTGATTAAGGTAGGTTTCTGGGTCCGTCGTACGCACGTGTGCGTGCAAGCGCTCGTTCACGCGCTGAATAAAAGATGATCCAGAGTATGGAATCTTTAAAATGCTTGTCATTTAGTGCATCACCATGTGTGAAAAGAGACAGTTTCTGAGTAAATTTAAGAGAAGTAGGAAAGACAATCATAGAGTAAATTTAAGAGAAGTAGGAGAGACGATCTAAGAGTAAATTTAAGAAAAGTAGGAGAGACTATCTTAGAGTAAATTTAAGAGAATTAGGAGAGAAACACAATCCTAGAGTAAATATAAGAGAAGCAGGAGAGACACTCTTAGAGTAAATTTAAGAGAAATAGAAGAGACAATCTTAGAGTAAATTTAAGAAAAGTAGGAGAGACTATCATAGTGTAAATTTAAGAGAAGCAGGAGAGAGAGACACTCTTAGAGTAAATTTAAGATAAGTAAGAGAGACAATCTTAAGAGTAAATTTAAGAAAAGCAGGAGACAATCATAGTGCAAATTCAAGAGAAGCAGGATCTTAGGGTGCAGATGAAAATAAAAGAGTGTGGAACAGCAAAAAAAAATAAATGCGAAAAATTGCGAAAGCAGCATTTGAGAAGAATCAGGTCGGAAGAATTGAAGTAGTATTACAGCCGGTATTCGTGTAGCATTGCGTGTTTGGTCCTCCTTCGGTCAAAGGGAGAAGAGAATCTGGTAGACGGTTGATCGGTGATTGATTCTGATTCATGTCCTCTTTCTTTATTTATTTTGTTTTATTAATTTTCGTGTAGGTCGGTGAGTTTTTAAGGCTTGGTTTGGTTAACCGCAGAAATGTACGTTATCTAATAAAGCTCGCCGGGAGTTTTTTTTTGTGCGAGTTTTTTTTTTTTTTTTTGTCTTAGGAGGTTAAGTTAAGTATACTTTAGTTGATTGTGGCGCTGATGTTGATGCATATTGATGATGCCATCAAGAATTTATCTTTGTTCTTGCTCGTATATGCATGCGTGCTGACCTTCGTTTGCGGTTACATGAAAACATCATACCAAGAAGTGACAGGAACGCGGATTTTGAATGGTGTTGTAATGTGATGCTTCATGCTGTTGTAATACACTCACATTGCATGCTTTCATTGTGACGTAAGATTTGTAAACTGTAGGTTGCAGCGAAATTGATTTTGGAGCTAAAACTTCTAAGAGGTACACTTACTGTCGTGCACTTTTCCTATACATTAGGACCACCTCATTTTCTTGAAAGCGGTCATTTTGCTGAAAGCGGTCATTTTGCTGAAAGCGGTCATTTTGCTGAAAGCGGTCATTTTGCTGAAAGCGGTCATTTTCTTGAAAGCGGTCATTTTGCAATTTATGTGAACCCATTTTCATAAATTCTTAACTGTTATGCCCAGGTGTGGTTATGCTGTTTGTTCACGAGAACCGTTTAAAAATAAGTCGTGTTTAATACCGGGTAGATGAGGGAAATCGTTTATACTTCATAAATCCGTTTTGAGAAAACAGGCTAAAGTTTAAGATCTGTAATTGGACCAGCCTTCAGGTTCTCCAGTTGTTGCTGTTCAATATGCCGACGTTGATATATATAGCCTATATGCTGTGTGTGTGTATATATATATATATATATATATATATATATATATATATATATATATATATATATATATATATATATATATATATATATATGTGTGTGTGTGTGTGTGTGTGTGTGTGTGTGTGTGTGTGTGTGCATATATATACGGTATAGATAGATATTTATATATATGATTATATATATATATGTATGTATATATATGTATATAGATATTTATATATTTGTATGTATATATATATATATATATATATATATATATATATATATATATATATATATATATATATATATATGAAGACAGAAGCAGACACTCGAAAGTTAAGTATACCTTAGTTTAACCATACCACTGAGCTGATTAACAGCTCTGCTAGGGCTGGCCCGAAGGATTAGATTTATTTTACGTGGCTAAGAACCTATTGGTTACCTAGCAACGGGACCTACAGCTTATTGTGGAATCCGAACCACATTGCAACGAGAAATGAATTTCTATCACCAGAAATAAATTCCTCCAATTCTCACATTGGACTACTCAGGAACATTATTGCCAAATTGCTTATTATTAATTTTTTACGCCATACATTACGTCTGAAAACTTGAACATAAAAACTTTGCAGAAAGCATTTGGGTTTGTCAAATGAAGTGTAAGCCTTCACAATATATATGGAATTTTAAGAGAAAGAATCCCTTCCCAGGCCATTCCAAGAGGAATGGAATCTCTATTTTTATTCAGTCTATTTTTGCCTTCCCAGTCAAAAGCAGAGTATGACGAGGGAGTTTCTGATCTTAAAAACTTCTGAAGCCAGAGGCCTGCAAATTGGTATGTTGATCATCCAGCCTCCAAACATCAAACATGTCAAGTTGCAGCGATCTAGCCTCAGTAGTTTTTATTTTATCTAAGGTTAAAATTAGCTATGATCGTGCGTCTGGTACCGTTATAGTGCCAATAACACAGGCCACCGCCGGGCCGTGGCTGAAAGTTTCATGGGCAGCGGCTAAGAGTTTCGTGGCCCGTGGCTGAGAGTTTCATACAGCATTATACGCTGTACAGAAACTCGATTGCCACGAAGAGACTTCGGCGCATTTTTTACTTGTTTTTCCAATAAAACTTTCTGGATGCACCCATCACTACAGGCCTTGAACTCAAATGAAGAATCAAATGATGAAACCTCCATGGTAGGATTCGAACCCACGTAAAATAAGGCTTGCTAAATCTCATGGATTGACCAATAATAATAATGATAATAATATGTATGACGCATATATATATATATATATATATATATATATATATATATATATATATATATATATATATATATATATATATATATATATATATATATATATATATATGTATTACAATTACACACACACACACGCACACACATATAGGCTATATATATATATACACACACACACACACACACACACACACACACACATATATATATATATATATATATATATATATATATATATATATATATATATATATATATATAATTGTAATAGCCACAGTGCCTTCTGAAGAGGGCATTGTGGCTATTACAGTTACACTCATATATATATATATATATATATATATATATATATATATATATATATATATATATATATATATATATATATATATATTTATATATGTATGAATGTATTATATGTATACATACATACACGCATACATGCATATATAGATAGGTTGTGACGTTGAATATATATTACAGGTGAGCAGTGAGAAAAAAAGATTTCTGAGTATATATATACGGGTATATATATATATATATATATATATATATATATATATATATATATATATATATATATATATATGTATATATACACACACATTTATATATATATAAACTTGCTGTATAATGCATATCTGTCTTGCATTTTCATCTTAGGTTCGAATCCTTGTCTCTGCCAGGTGCGCGTTATCCATTATACTCTCCCATGGGTATAATCATATTAAGCCACATATGTTGTTTAATGCCTAATTCACCATAGCTAACTCCATCTATCTATTAATCTATCTATTATGTATATACGAATATGTATGTATATTTGTATGTATGTATCTCTATCTCTGTATATATATATATATATATATATATATATATATATATATATATATATATATATATATATAGAGAGAGAGAGAGAGAGAGAGAGAGAGAGAGAGAGAGAGAGAGAGAGAGAGAGAGAGAGAGAGAGAGAGAGAGAGAGAGAGAAGAGCCTCGATGGCTCAGTCGGTTACAGCAGCAGCTTCGGACTTCGTAGAGGTCTGTGGCGCGAGTTCAAACCCGCAGCCGACTGATCAGAGAGGCAGACACTTTGCTATCCGTGTAGACATCCCGGGATTATATATGTAATCAACGGATAGGTTTGCTTAAAAAGCAAATGGATGTTACAGACTAAATACACACACAAAACAAAGCCACTACAACACCTTCTAACAAACATCTCACACGTCTCGAACTCTCGCCATACCCGCGCAATAACTTCTCGCTGCTGGGAAGAAAGGGCGTTGGGTCGGGTATGATACATGAACCATACGTACCGGGGTCTAAGCGATGTAAGGCAGGGCAGCCGATCGAGACCACAGGTCTACCCCAAAGCCAAATCAAAAAGTCCTTCAAAAGAAGGCATCGTGCTTACCCCATACAAAAATGGGAATAAAAGCACGTTAAAAGAAGAAGAAGATATATATAGAGAGAGAGATACATACATACATACATACATACATACATACATACAGCAAGTGATGGGATATAGTCTGAATAAATCATGCACCACGTGTTAACAGAAGTAATATTGGCTGGGATGCTCTTTAGATTTAGCTCTGTCATTTTTTGGGTAAAAATTAGAAGGAAACGACTGAAAGTTTCATATTTGCTGAAGTATTAAACCAAGTATTGGCCTTCCAAGCAAAAGGAATATGAAAGAGCCTTCGGGGATTCTCGAGGCTTCAAAGACGAAAGGAACGGGATAACAGGCGTTCCCGGAGTGTCTCCATGCAAGTATGTATGTCTGTCTGAAGCCTGGATTCAGAGACAAACGAATTTCCGGGAATCCCGTCCTCAGAATCCGGGAATCCCGTCCTCAGAATCCGGGAATTCCGTCTTCAGAATCGAAGAAGCTTTGTGTCAGAAACAAAAACTGAGGTTAGAGACAGGTCCTGTTATCTGCAGACATTTTACAAAATGTTTTTCGCAGCGCTTGAAGTAGTGTGCCTTAAAGCAATCATGATCGCCACCGTTCTATTCGGATGTCTGTTTACTGTACTGAACCACTTCGCTCGTCTCGAAAGCGGTGTTGTGCACCAGCTTGTTGCTTGCGAGCAGTGCGTTTTGGACCTGAAAGGACGTTTGGACCCTCTTAAGAAATCATCCTCCGTATTAAGGATTAGGATTAACTTCAAGAAGGAAACCATAGACTCTTGGCCCGTTGCAGCACTTCACTGGATATTGTCCTTCTGCCCTCGGGTTGGAAGGTTTTTGAAGTCCAGGCAGGATCTACAACGGCGTGAAATCGTGGCTCGAAACCTGGAAAGGAAACTGAAAGAAGTCGAGTCCAAACTTGGATTCTCCCAGTTTCGTAAAACACGTCTGAAGGAAAATTCCGGTATTGTCTGCGTGTATTCCGGCATTTGTTTGACGATTGGAGTAATTCTGCTAATTTTGAGTTTGCTATATAACAAAAAAGAGGAAATTCACCCAGAAGATGAACAGGAAGAAGAAAATGGCTTCGAAGTAGACTGGTCGTCCATGGATAGTTGTTCTCTTGATGACGCTGAGGAAACGGTAGAGGAACGGCAAAATTTAACCGAGAAGAATTGTGACTCAGAAGAGAAGCGAAAATTACTGGAAATGGAGAAGTTGCTTGAAGAAGAAAAAAATCTTTTCGAGAGAAGGAAGGACGAGTTGGAAGCGGAGATAGGACGTCTCTCTAATGAAATGTGTGCCATCCAGCAGGAGAGAGCGGCAGAGATTGAAGATGCGACTAAAACTGTTAATGGCCTCAAGGAAGTCAACAACCAACATAAATCAGAGATTACCCACCTCTCTCAGATGATTCAGGCCGTTCAAAAAGAAAAGCAAGCAGTGATTGAAAGATCAGTGAAAACTGTTAATAATCTTGTACAAACTAACAAGGAACTGGAGGCAGAAGCTGACCTGGTGTACAGTGATTATCAAGCCCTCCAGAAACAAAGAGAGGATGAGAAGGAAAATGCGAAGAAAATCATTAATGATCTTGAGACAATTAAAGACCAGCTGCAGATGGAAGTTTCCAATACAGAAGCATCGACTGAACAACATCGAAGCGAAGCCGAAAAAATGAAGCAATCAATTCGCCTGCTGACAGAAGAGCTGGAAAGGGCTAAGGAAAAAAACCGAGCCCAAATTGAGATTCATTCCCACCTATTGAAGGAGAAAAAACAAAGGGAGGAGGAGACAGAAAATGCGAAGGAAACCATTAATGAACTTGAAATAATTAAAGATCAGCTGCTGATGGAAATTGCCAATACGGAAGCATTGGTTGAAGAACATCGAAACGAAAACGAAGAAATGAAGAAATCACTTCGCCTGCTGAAAGAAGAGCTGGAAAGGGCTAAGGAAAAAGACCTAGCCCACATTGAAATTCAATCCCGGCAATTGAAAGAGAAAGAACAGTTGCAAAAAACTGTGAATGAACAAGGCCAGATTATTGAAGAGATGTCTGAAGAGAACCGAAGATTGAAGAAAGAATTAATGGAAGAGAAAATGTTTGTAACCGTAAATGAAAGAGTGAAAGACAGACAAAGCCAAGAAGATGGAGGAGTTGACAAGAAAGAAGGCAACAATGCAAACGGGGTGTGCCAAAATCCTCAGAAGGCAAAAAGAGGTCAGCGAAAACTGATCACGTTCGACCTTGAACCTGATGAGCCACAGATGAAAAGTAGCGTCTTCTCTCGGCTTGCAAGTCGCAAAACATCGGCTGAGATGATTGTAACTGCGAAGGAAAGAGTGAAAGATAGAAAAAGAGAAGACGAAACAGTTGACAAAAAAGAAGCCCAGAAGGCTGACGAGGGGTGCCAAAAGCCCCAAAAGGCTAAAAAAGAACAGCGAAAACTGATCACCTTTGACCTTGAACCTGATCATCCTGAGATGGAAGGAGGCATCCTCTCGCACCTTTCAAGACTTCCATCTCGACATGGCCCTACACAACAAGAACAGGATGACAACTGTATAATATTCAGAGGCGAAAAAGTTCAAATGAAGAGGCTTGAGGAAAAGGAAGAAGTGACTATTGAATTGGATGTCCCGAGAAACTTCCACAGAGCCATCAATGGAATCCAGGGAAGGACACTGGATGAGATCACCGAGAGGAGCGGTGTTGCCTTCATAGAGATGCCAGGGAGGTTTGAGGCATCAAATCTGATTACCATCGGTGGTACTGTCCAGCAAGTTCGACTAGCAGCTGGTCATATTGAACGTCTCATCAGCAAGCTCTACTAATTACCATGAAGAAACTTTTCCTCAAATGTGCCTGTCAGGCATCTGTCTCCCGCTGATGAGGAATTTGGTTGGTGGCTTAAGGCAGGCGAAATTTGTTGTGCCAACTTAAGGTTGGATATACCAGTTTGAGACGTAGGCAACCTCTAGCACGGTAAGTTAATGCCACCGTCATCGAACCTGGATTTCTGCCCGCCTTTTGAGTGTTGGCCTAGACCTCCTTAAGGAAATCTGTAGCAGTTGGGCCAATTTAAGGTTGGGTATACCAGTTCGAGGTGTAGGCAACCTCTAGCATGGTAAGTTAATGCCTTCGTCATCGAACCTGGATTGCTGCCCACCTTTTGAGTGTTGGCCGAGGCCTCCTTAAGGAAATCTGTAGCTGCTGGACCAACTGAAGGTTGGGTATACCAGTTTGAGACGTAGGCAACCTCTAGCATGGTAAGTTAATGCCTTCGTCATCAAACCTGGATTGCTGCCCACCTTTTGAGTTTTGGCCGAGGCCTCCTTAAGGAAATCTGTAGCTGCTGGACCAACTGAAGGTTGGGTATACCAGTTTGAGACGTAGGCAACCTCTAGCATGGTAAGTTAATGCCTTCGTCATTGAACCTGGATTGCTGCCCACCTTTTGAGTGTTGGCCTAGGTTTACTTTAGGAAATGTGTAGCAGTTGGGCCAACTTAAGGTTGGGTATACCAGTTCGAGACATAGGCAACCTCTAGCATGGTAAGTTAATGCCTTCGTCATCGACCCTGGATTTCTGCCCACCTCTTGAGTGTTGGCCTAGAACTCCTTAAGGAAATGTGTAGCAGTTGGGCCAACTTAAGGTTGGGTATACCAGTTCGAGACATAGGCAACCTCTAGCATGGTAAGTTAATGCCTTCGTCATTGAACCTGGATTGCTGCCCACCTTTTGAGTGTTGGCCGAGGCCTCCTTAAGGAAATCTGTAGTTGCTGGACCAACTGAAGGTTGGGTATACCAGTTTGAGACGTAGGCAACCTCTAGCATGGTAAGTTAATGCCTTCGTCATCGAACCTGGATTGCTGCCCACCTTTTGAGTGTTGGCCTAGGTCTCCTTAAGGAAATCTGTAGCAGTTGGGCCAACTTAAGGTTGGGTATACCAGTTCTCGAACTGGTATACCCTGGATTTCTGCCCACCTCTTGTGTGTTGGCCTAGGCCTCCTTAAGGAAATCTACAGTAGTTGGGCCAACTTAAGGTTGGGTATACCAGTACGAGACATAGGCAACCTCTAGCATGGTAAGTTAATGCCTTCGTCATCGAACCTGGATTGCTGCCCACCTTTTGAGTGTTGGCCTAGGTCTCCTTAAGGAAATGTGTAGCAGTTGGGCCAACTTAAGGTTGGGTATACCAGTTTGAGACATAGGCAACCTCTAGCATGGTAAGTTAATGCCTTCGTCATCGACCCTGGATTTCTGCCCACCTCTTGAGTGTTGGCCTAGACCTCCTTAAGGAAATCTGTAGCAGTTGGGCCAACTTAAGGTTGGGTATACCAGTTCGAGACATAGGCAACCTCTAGCATGGTAAGTTAATGCCTTCGTCATTGAACCTGGATTGCTGCCCACCTTTTGAGTGTTGGCCTAGGCCTCCTTAAGGAAATCTGTAGCAGCTGGACCAACTTAAGGTTGGGTATACCAGTTCGAGACATAGGCAACCTCTAGCATGGTAAGTTAATGCCTTCGTCATTGAACCTGGATTGCTGCCCACCTTTTGAGTGTTGGCCTAGACCTCCTTAAGGAAATCTGTAGCAGTTGGGCCAACTTAAGGTTGGGTATACCAGTTCGAGACATAGGCAACCTCTAGCATGGTAAGTTAATGCCTTCGTCATTGAACCTGGATTGCTGCCCACCTTTTGAGTGTTGGCCGAGGCCTCCTTAAGGAAATCTGTAGTTGCTGGACCAACTGAAGGTTGGGTATACCAGTTTGAGACGTAGGCAACCTCTAGCATGGTAAGTTAATGCCTTCGTCATCGAACCTGGATTGCTGCCCACCTTTTGAGTGTTGGCCTAGGTCTCCTTAAGGAAATCTGTAGCAGTTGGGCCAACTTAAGGTTGGGTATACCAGTTCTCGAACTGGTATACCCTGGATTTCTGCCCACCTCTTGTGTGTTGGCCTAGGCCTCCTTAAGGAAATCTACAGTAGTTGGGCCAACTTAAGGTTGGGTATACCAGTACGAGACATAGGCAACCTCTAGCATGGTAAGTTAATGCCTTCGTCATCGAACCTGGATTGCTGCCCACCTTTTGAGTGTTGGCCTAGGTCTCCTTAAGGAAATGTGTAGCAGTTGGGCCAACTTAAGGTTGGGTATACCAGTTTGAGACATAGGCAACCTCTAGCATGGTAAGTTAATGCCTTCGTCATCGACCCTGGATTTCTGCCCACCTCTTGAGTGTTGGCCTAGACCTCCTTAAGGAAATCTGTAGCAGTTGGGCCAACTTAAGGTTGGGTATACCAGTTCGAGACATAGGCAACCTCTAGCATGGTAAGTTAATGCCTTCGTCATTGAACCTGGATTGCTGCCCACCTTTTGAGTGTTGGCCTAGGCCTCCTTAAGGAAATCTGTAGCAGCTGGACCAACTTAAGGTTGGGTATACCAGTTCGAGACATAGGCAACCTCTAGCATGGTAAGTTAATGCCTTCGTCATTGAACCTGGATTGCTGCCCACCTTTTGAGTGTTGGCCTAGACCTCCTTAAGGAAATCTGTAGCAGTTGGGCCAACTTAAGGTTGGGTATACCAGTTCGAGACATAGGCAACCTCTAGCATGGTAAGTTAATGCCTTCGTCATTGAACCTGGATTGCTGCCCACCTTTTGAGTGTTGGCCGAGGCCTCCTTAAGGAAATCTGTAGTTGCTGGACCAACTGAAGGTTGGGTATACCAGTTTGAGACGTAGGCAACCTCTAGCATGGTAAGTTAATGCCTTCGTCATCGAACCTGGATTGCTGCCCACCTTTTGAGTGTTGGCCTAGGTCTCCTTAAGGAAATCTGTAGCAGTTGGGCCAACTTAAGGTTGGGTATACCAGTTCTCGAACTGGTATACCCTGGATTTCTGCCCACCTCTTGTGTGTTGGCCTAGGCCTCCTTAAGGAAATCTACAGTAGTTGGGCCAACTTAAGGTTGGGTATACCAGTACGAGACATAGGCAACCTCTAGCATGGTAAGTTAATGCCTTCGTCATCGAACCTGGATTGCTGCCCACCTTTTGAGTGTTGGCCTAGGTCTCCTTAAGGAAATGTGTAGCAGTTGGGCCAACTTAAGGTTGGGTATACCAGTTTGAGACATAGGCAACCTCTAGCATGGTAAGTTAATGCCTTCGTCATCGACCCTGGATTTCTGCCCACCTCTTGAGTGTTGGCCTAGACCTCCTTAAGGAAATCTGTAGCAGTTGGGCCAACTTAAGGTTGGGTATACCAGTTTGAGACATAGGCAACCTCTAGCATGGTAAGTTAATGCCTTCGTCATTGAACCTGGATTGCTGCCCACCTTTTGAGTATTGGCCTAGGTCTCCTTAAGGAAATGTGTAGCAGTTGGGCCAACTTAAGGTTGGGTATACCAGTTCGAGACATAGGCAGCCTCTAGCATGGTAAGTTAATGCCTTCGTCATCGACCCTGGATTTCTGCCCACCTCTTGTGTGTTGGCCTAGGCCTCCTTAAGGAAATCTGCAGTAGTTGGGCCAACTTAAGGTTGGGTATACCAGTACGAGACATAGGCAACCTCTAGCATGGTAAGTTAATGCCTTCGTCATCGACCCTGGATTTCTGCCCACCTCTTGTGTGTTGGCCTAGGCCTCCTTAAGGAAATCTGCAGTAGTTGGGCCAACTTAAGGTTGGGTATACCAGTACGAGACATAGGCAACCTCTAGCATGGTAAGTTAATGCCTTCGTCATCGAACCTGCATTGCTGCCCACCTTTTGAGTGTTGGCCTAGGTCTCCTTAAGGAAATGTGTAGCAGTTGGGCCAACTTAAGGTTGGGTATACCAGTTTGAGACATAGGCAACCTCTAGCATGGTAAGTTAATGCCTTCGTCATCGACCCTGGATTTCTGCCCACCTCTTGAGTGTTGGCCTAGGTCTCCTTTAGGAAATGTGTAGCAGTTGGGCCAACTTAAGGTTGGGTATACCAGTTCGAGACATAGGCAACCTCTAGCATGGTAAGTTAATGCCTTCGTCATCGACCCTGGATTTCTGCCCACCTCTTGAGTGTTGGCCTAGGCCTCCTTAAGGAAATCTGCAGTAGTTGGGCCAACTTAAGGTTGGGTATACCAGTACGAGACATAGGCAACCTCTAGCATGGTAAGTTAATGCCTTCGTCATTGAACCTGGATTGCTGCCCACCTTTTGAGTGTTGGCCGAGGCCTCCTTAAGGAAATCTGTAGCTACTGGACCAACTTAAGGTTGGGTATACCAGTTTGAGACGTAGGCAACCTCAAGCATGATAAGTTAATGCCTACGTCATCGAACCTGGATTTCTGCCCACCTTTTGAGTGTTGGCCTAGAACTCCTTAAGGAAATCTGTAGCAGTTGGGCCAACTTAAGGTTGGGTATACCAGTTCGAGACGTAGGCAACCTCTAGCATGGTAAGTTAATGCCTTCGTCATCGAACCTGTATTGCTGCCCACCTTTTGAGTGTTGGCCTAGAACTCCTTAAGGAAATGTGTAGCAGTTGGGCCGACTTAAGGTTGGGTATACCAGTTCGAGACATAGGCATTCTCTAGCATGATAAGTTAATGCCTTCATCGTCGAACCTGGATTGCTGCCCACCTTTTGAGTGTTGGCCTAGAACTCCTTAAGGAAATCTGTAGCAGTTGGGCCAACTTAAGGTTGGGTATAGCAGTTTGAGACGTAGGAAACCTCTAGCATGGTAAGTTAATGCCTTCGTCATCGAACCTGGATTTCTGCCCACCTTTTGAGTGTTGGCCTAGGCCTCCTTAAGGAAATCCGTAGCAGTTGGGCCAACTTAAGGTTGGGTATACCAGTTCGAGACCTAGGCAACCTCTAGCATGATAAGGTAATGCCTTCGTCATCGAACCTGGATTTCTGCCCACCTTTTGAGTGTTGGCCTAGACCTCCTTAAGGAAATCTGTAGCAGTTGGGCCAACTGAAGGTTGGGTATACCAGTTCAAGACCTAGGCAACCTCTAGCATGATAAGTTAATGCCTCCATCATCGAATCTGGATTTCTGCCCACCTTTTGAGTGTTGGCCTAGACCTCCTTAAGGAAATCTGTAGCATTTGGGCCAACTGAAAGTTGGGTATACCAGTTTGAGACCTAGGCAACCTCTAGCATGATAAGTTAATGCCTCCGTCATCGAACCTGGATTTCTGCCCACCTTTTGAGTGTTGGCCTAGACCTCCTTAAGGAAATCTGTAGCATTTGGGCCAACTTAAGGTTGGGTATACCAGTTCGAGACGTAGGCAACCTCTAGCATGATAAGTTAATGCCTTCGTCGTCGAACCTGGATTGCTGCCCACCTTTTGAGTGTTGGCCTAGGCCTCCTTAAGGAAATCTGTAGCATTTGGGCCAACTGAAGGTTGGGTATACCAGTTTGAGACGTAGGCAACCTCTAGCATGATAAGTTAATGCCTTCGTCGTCGAACCTGGATTGCTGCCCACCTTTTGAATGTTGGCCTAGGCCTCCTTAATGAAATCTGTAGCATTTGGGCTAACTGAAGGTTGGGTATACCAGTTTGAGACGTAGGCAACCTCTAGCATGATAAGTTAATGCCTTCGTCGTCGAACCTGGATTGCTGCCCACCTTTTGAGTGTTAGCCTAGACCTCCTTAAGGAAATCTGTAGCATTTGGGCCAACTGAAGGTTGGGTATACCAGTTTGAGACGTAAGCAACCTCTAGCATGGTAAGTTAATGCCTTCGTCATCGAACCTGGATTGCTGCCCACCTTTTGAGTGTTGGCCTAGAACTCCTTTAGGAAATGTGTAACAGTTGGGCCAACTTAAGGTTGGGTATACCAGTTTGAGATATAGGCAACCTCTAGCATGGTAAGTAAATGCCTTCGTCATCGAACCTGGATTTCTGCCCACCTTTTGAGTGTTGGCCTAGGCCTCCTTAAGGAAATCTGTAGCAGTTGGGCCAACTTAAGGTTGGGTATACCAGTTCGAGACATAGGCAACCGCTAGCATGATAAGTTAATGCCTCCATCATCGAACCTGGATTTCTGCCCACCTTTTGAGTGTTGGCCTAGGCCTCCTTAAGGAAATCTGTAGCAGTTGGGCCAACTGAAGGTTGGGTATACCAGTTTGAGACGTAGGCAACCTCTAGCATGATAAGTTAATGCCTCCGTCATCAAACCTGGATTTCTGCCCACCTTTTGAGTGTTGGCCGAGGCCTCCTTAAGGAGATCTGTAGCATTTGGGCCAACTGAAGGTTGGGTATACCAGTTCGAGACCTAGGCAACCTCTAGCATGATAAGTTAATGCCTTCGTCGTCGAACCTGGATTGCTGCCCACCTTTTGAGTGTTGGCCCAGAACTCCTTAAGGAAATCTGTAGCAGTTGGGCCAACTTAAGGTTGGGTATACCAGTTCGAGACATAGGCAACCTCTAGCGTGGTAAGTTAATGCCTTCGTCATCGAACCTGGATTTCTGCCCACCTTTTGAGTGTTGGCCTAGACCTCCTTAAGGAAATCTGTAGCATTTGGGCCAACTGAAGGTTGGGTATACCAGTTTGAGACCTAGGCAACCTCTAGCATGATAAGTTAATGCCTTCGTCATCGCACCTGGATTTCTGCCCACCTTTTGAGTGTTGACCTAGGCCTTCTTATGGAAATCTGTAGCAGTTGGGCCAACTTAAGGTTGGGTATACCAGTTTGAGGCGTAGGCAACCTCTAGCATGGTAAGTTAATGCCTTCGTCATTGAACCTGGATTTCTGCCCACCTTTTGAGTGTTGACCTAGGCCTCCTTAAGGAAATCTGTAGCAGCTGGGACAACTTAAGGTTGGGTATACCAGTTCGAGACGTAGGCAACCTCTAGCATGATAAGTTACTGCCTCCGTCATCGAACCTGGATTTCTGCCCACCTTTTGAGTGTTGGCCTAGGCGCCCTTAAGGAAATCTGTAGCATTTGGGCCATCTTAAGGTTGGGTATACCAGTTTGAGGCATAGGCAACCTCTAGGATGGTAAGTTAATGCCTTCGTCATCGAACCTGGATTTCTGCCCACCTTTTGAGTGTTGACCTAGGCCTCCTTAAGGAAATCTGTAGCAGTTGGGCCAACTTAAGGTTGGGTATACCAGTTTGAGACGTAGGCAACCTCTAGCATGATAAGTTAATGCCTTCGTCATTGAACCTGGATTTCTGCCCACCTTTTGAGTGTTGACCTAGGCCTTCCTAAGGAAATCTGTAGCAGTTGGGCCAAGTGAAGTTTGGGTATACCAGTTTGAGGCATAGGCAACCTCTAGCATGGTAAGTTAATGCCTTTGTCATCGAACCTGGATTTCTGCCCACCTTTTGAGTGTTGACCTCGGCCTTCTTAAGGAAATCTGTAGCAGTTGGGCCAACTGAAGGTTGGGTATACCAGCTCGAGATATAGGCAACCTCTAGCATGGTAAGTTAATGCCTTCGTCATCAAACTTGGATTTCTGCCCACCTTTTGAGTGTTGGCCTAGGCCTCCTTAAGGAAATCTGTAGCAGTTGGGCCAACTTAAGGTTGGGTATACCAGTTTGAGACATAGGCAACCTCTAGCATGGTAAGTTAATGCTTCTGTCATCGAACCTGGAATTCTGCCCACCTTTTGAGTGTTGGCCTACACCTCCTTAAGGAAATCTGTTGCAGTTGGGCCAACTTAAGGTTGGGTATACCAGTTCAAGACATAGGCAACCTCTAGCATGGTAAGTCAGTGCCTCCGTCATCGAACCTGGATTTTTGCCCACCTTTTGAGTGTGGGCTTTGGACTCCGTAAGAAAATCTGTAGCAGTTGGGCCAACTGAATGTTGGCTATACCAGCTCGAGACCTAGGCAACCTTTAGCATGGTAAGTTAATGCCTCCGTCATCGAACCTGGATTTCTGCCCAACTTTTAAGTGTTGGACTAGACCTCCTTAAGGATATCTGTAGCAGTTGGGCCAACTTAAGGTTGGGTATACCAGTTTGAGACGTAGGCAACCTCTAGCATGGTAAGTTAATGCCTCCATCATCGAACCTGGATTTCTGCCCACCTTTTGAGTGTTGGCCTAGGCCTCCTTAAGGAAATCTGTAGCAGTTGGGCCAAGTTAAGGTTGGGTATACCAGCTCGAGACATAGGCAACCTCTAGGATGGAAAGTTAATGCCTCCATCATCAAACCTGGATTTCTGTGCACCTTTGAAGTTTTGGTCTAGGCCTCCTTAAGAAAATCTGTTGCAGTTGGGCCAACTTAAGGTTGGGTATACCAGTTCGAGACGTAGGCAACCTCTAGCATGGTAAGTTAATGCCTTCGTTATCGAACCTGGATTTCTGCCCACCTTTTGAGTGTTGGCCTAGACCTCCTTAAGGAAATCTGTAGCATTTGGGCCAAGTAAAGGTTGGGTATACCCGTTTGAGACATAGGCAACCTCTAGGATGGTAAGTTACTGCCTCCGTCATCGAACCTGGATATCTTCCCACCTTTTGAGTGTTGGCTTAGGACTCCTTAAGAAAATCTGTAGCAGTTGGGCCAACTGAATGTTGGCTATACCAGCTCGAGACATAGGCAACCTCTAGCATGGTAAGTTAATGCCTCCGTAATCGAGCCTGGATTTCTGCCCACCTTTTAAGTGTTGGCCTAGACCTCCTTAAGGACATCTGTAGTAGTTGGGCCAACTTAAGGTTGGGTATACCAGTTTGAGACGTAGGCAACCTCTAGCATGGTAAGTTAATGCCTTCGTCATCGAACCTGGATTTCTGTCCACCTTTTGAGTGTTGCCCTAGGCCTGCTTAAGGAAATGTGCAGCAGTTTGGCCAACTTAAGGTTGGGTATACCAGACATAGGCAACCTCTAGGATGGAAAGGAATGGAAGGAAGTGGGCATTTTTAAAAAAATTTTTAATTGTATTGTTCTTCGTATGAGAACCATGGAATAAATATGATTATAAGAAGTTAGGATGTGCTTAATAAAACCTTCTCAAAGCAAAACTTCTCGTGGTGAAGTACTTTTTTTTGTTTATGTTTGTTTGTGTGTGATGTTACCTTTTAAAATGGAAGGAAGTGGGCATTTTCTATATTTTTTTAATTGTATTGTTCTTCGTATGAGAACCATGGAATTAATATGATTATAAGAAGTTAGGATGTGCTTAATAAAGCCTTCATAAAACAGAACCTCTCGTGGTATAAGGACTTGACTGAATACTGCAGTTGATTTGGTCCTTCCTAAATAGAAAGGGAGTTTGGAAGGGGCGACGAGGAGGGAACGAGCTTTTTATATCGTTTAATAAAACAAAAACCTAACGATTAAAAATATAATAATTTCCCAGAGGAATGTTTTAGTCTCACCATGAAATAACCATTACATTATACGGCCCAGATTCGTTGTCCCGTCGATGGGGCTAAAGATATCCCCTTTCACGACAAGAAGAAGAAGACTGCTTCAAAAAGAAAGAAGGATACCATTTCTCACACAGCCCTTTCATCATCCTTTCGACGAGGAAGGAATGTACTGTTGGTTTCGTCCCTGTCCTCCCTTGTCGAAAGAGGGAGAGAGGGGGAAGGTCGAATAAGATAAGGCGGAGCATTGTGGAACACAGATGTCATCTGAGGCCCTCCATGTGTCAGGGTGGTGTGGAGGAAATCCCTCTTCTTCTTTTTTTTCTTGGGAGTTCGCTCGATTGTTTTATTCTCTTTAGCTAAAGGCAGCAGGATGATCCATGGGTATGCATGGATGAATTTGTCGGGTAGACATTGATTTTGAATGCGGGTGCGGTCTTATGTTATAAATAATTTAGGTTTTTTGCTTTTTACATAGGTAAGAAAGTCTTAGGGACATTGATTTTGAATGCAGTACGGTCTTGTCATAAATAATTTATAGTTTTTGCTTTTTATTTTAGATACGAAAATCTTAGAAATCCTGTCAAGTCCTGAGTATGGTATTGACTGAAGAGAGAACAGCTCATCACATCCTAGAGTTGCTTTGCTGTTTATATAATACGAGCTTGATGGCGCGCGGTACGCTGCGCTGGAACCCGGTGCTGCCCATGTCTCCCGTACCCTCCCAATCCCCTACCTACTCCGCCCCCACCCTGGGCGGACAAACAGGTTTTGCAGGAGGAGGGTGGATGTGTCGTCTCTCTCCTACCCTCCCGATCCTCTACCTACCCCGCCCCCCCCCACAAACAAAAAAGATCTACTCGGATTTTATTATTATAGATATTAAATAACTGAATCTTAGAAAGGGCTTCCCCTTAAGACACTGAGCAAAATTCCCATATTCATCCGCGAATTTCACTGCTGATTATATTTATGACTTCTTGTCCTCACTTGGATGCATTTAACCTAAAAAAACTGATTTTTTCTTAAGTAAAATGCCTTTACCAGGATGAAATAAGCTGAAAGGAAAGCCTCTTAAGTGTTCCGGAGAATGTCTCTGTACCAACCGAATGGCTAACCATAGTCGTATTATCAAGTTGCTTGATTCCCCAATATTATCTTAGATTATAACTAGTGATATGAATTTGATATGGATTTGGTCTTGTTTGATAAACAGGCAGTCCCAAGCCACGTGTGTCAGTAACTCATGAGCGCTTATATGGAATTACCATTCTTGTCTTTAATTATAGCCAGTGCTTAGATGAACTGTGTTAGCGATTTGTTTAGATTTTTGCTCTTCTTTGTTTAATGCCTTTAATTTCAGCACTTTAGAAGATTTTTATCTTACGCTTGTGTGTTGGACGACACTTGCAAAGGGAAATTTATGAACTATTCTGATCCTTTTGCATCTCTTCTTGCAGTGATTAAGGTAGGTTTCTGGGTCCGTCGTACGCACGTGTGCGTGCAAGCGCTCGTTCACGCGCTGGATAAAAGATGATCCAGAGTATGGAATCTTTAAAATGCTTGTCATTTAGTGCATCACCATGTGTGAAAAGAGACAGTTTCTGAGTAAATTTAAGAGAAGTAGGAAAGACAATCATAGAGTAAATTTAAGAGAAGTAGGAGAGACGATCTAAGAGTAAATTTAAGAAAAGTAGGAGAGACTATCTTAGAGTAAATTTAAGAGAATTAGGAGAGAAACACAATCCTAGAGTAAATATAAGAGAAGCAGGAGAGACAACCTTAGAGTAAATTTAAGAGAAATAGAAGAGACAATCTTAGAGTAAATTTAAGAAAAGTAGGAGAGACTATCATAGTGTAAATTTAAGAGAAGCAGGAGAGAGAGACACTCTTAGAGTAAATTTAAGATAAGTAAGAGAGACAATCTTAAGAGTAAATTTAAGAAAAGCAGGAGACAATCATAGTGCAAATTCAAGAGAAGCAGGATCTTAGGGTGCAGATGAAAATAAAAGAGTGTGGAACAGCAAAAAAAAATAAATGCGAAAAATTGCGAAAGCAGCATTTGAGAAGAATCAGGTCGGAAGAATTGAAGTAGTATTACAGCCGGTATTCGTGTAGCATTGCGTGTTTGGTCCTCCTTCGGTCAAAGGGAGCACAGAATCTGGTAGACGGTTGATCGGTAATTGATTCTGATTCATGTCCTCTTTCTTTATTTATTTTGTTTTATTAATTTTCGTGTAGGTCGGTGAGTTTTTAAGGCTTGGTTTGGTTAACCGCAGAAATGTACGTTATCTAATAAAGCTCGCCGGGAGTTTTTTTTTGTGCGAGTTTTTTTTTTTTTTTTGTCTTAGGAGGTTAAGTTAAGTATACTTTAGTTGATTGTGGCGCTGATGTTGATGCATATTGATGATGCCATCAAGAATTTATCTTTGTTCTTACTCGTATATGCATGCGTGCTGACCTTCGTTTGCGGTTACATGAAAACATCATACCAAGAAGTGACAGGAACGCGGATTTTGAATGGTGTTGTAATGTGATGCTTCATGCTGTTGTAATACACTCACATTGCATGCTTTCATTGTGACGTAAGATTTGTAAACTGTAGGTTGCAGCGAAATTGATTTTGGAGCTAAAACTTCTAAGAGGTACACTTACTGTCGTGCACTTTTCCTATACATTAGGACCACCTCATTTTCTTGAAAGCGGTCATTTTGCTGAAAGCGGTCATTTTGCTGAAAGCGGTCATTTTGCTGAAAGCGGTCATTTTGCTGAAAGCGGTCATTTTGCAATTTATGTGAACCCATTTTCATAAATTCTTAACTGTTATGCCCGGGTGTGCTTATGCTGTTTGTTCACGAGAACCGTTTAAAAATAAGTCGTGTTTAATACCGGGTAGATGAGGGAAATCGTTTATACTTCATAAATCCGTTTTGAGAAAACAGGCTAAAGTTTAAGATATGTAATTGGACCAGCCTTCAGGTTCTCCAGTTGTTGCTGTTCAATATGCCGACGTTGATATATATAGCCTATATACTGTGTGTGTATATATATATATATATATATATATATATATATATATATATATATATATATATATATGTGTGTGTGTGTGTGTGTGTGTGTGTGTGCATATATATACGGTATAGATAGATATTTATATATATGATTATATATATATATGTATATATATATATATATATATATATATATATATATGTATGTATATATATGTATATAGATATTTATATATTTGTATGTATATATTGTAAAGAGTAGCGCCAAAATAAGCTAGGAAACTCTTCTCCTTCCCTGCTTTGGGTTGGTTTGAACCTTTGAAGGTCGGGGAAATAGGGGCTCAGAGAAAATATAATAGTTTGGGGACAGTAAACTGGCTTTGCACTGTTTTCTTTGGTACAGGGAAAGAAAATCGTTTTCTATGATATCCGGGTGCGACCTGGGTCAGGACATCGCCCCCCCCCTACCCCTGTCCAGAAGCAATAAAAGGTCAGGGCCAGGATAGCTCTCCCTCACACGCGCTCGCTAGTTTAAGCCAAGCAGTCACGCCTCTGCGGGCCGTTGCCCCTGCCCTCCTCTTCCGCTCGCCGCCACGTGGATCCCATCGCCGCCCTGTGTGCCCCGTGTTCCATTCCACGTGGCCTTAGAAGACTGCAAGGGGGATTGCAAGTCTCCCAAACGCGAGCTGACATTAAACGGCGGCCTTTTCATCATCCCAAGGGCGCCCTTTTCCGCCCCAATCTACGACTTGAAGAAATACCTTGGAGAGGGAGGCTACCATTTGTCCACGCTCCCACACGTGTTTCTCGGCAGAAGACGTCGTCATCCCTGCGCCCCTACAAATGTGGTAATGTACCCAAAACGAGTTGCTAGTCACGATTACTTAGCCCTTTTGCATTTATTAATCTCTGGGCCTATAACTTTGTGTTCCCTGATATTCCTTGGTTCAAGCCAGGCCCACGTGTTCACAGCTTCTTTCCTCTGAGTCACAAGTAACGCCTCGGGGAGTCCTTGGCGCCTTCAGTGCACCCCCGGGTAATTCAATCCCCAAATTCCAGCATTAGATGTGTAACGTGGGTCCAAATATCGTTTCAGAAAGACGCCTGTAGCAGAATTATCCTTGGTCCGTGTTCCTGGCATTCCCAAGCTCCCCCCCTTCGGGAGGACTTCTACGGCAGTAATTTACCGTATTTTCAGTTAATTTTCCTTTTGACCTTGTGTGCTATCAAATATAACTATTTTTATATCCACGTGTTTCACGCACTTCCCCTAGTGAAGAGCCCTCCGCTCCGTGTACTTCTTTTTTTTTGTTTGTGTTTTATATGTCCTGGGTATCTTACAAGGCCATTTTCGAGTAAAGTAATAATTGTGGAGTCATAAGATCCACCTGCACCAGGAAACATATAAAAATGGCGACCTGACCAGTGATTCTCGTAATGATTGCATCCCCCCCCCCCCTCTTCCCCTTTGTTGTTTGTGTTGCAATTTGTGAAATCAGCAATTAGCTCAGCTAAGCTGGATACGAGACAGATTACGAACCTTTGAAAAGCCAGCGCAACAGGCCAAGGAAATTCTGCGTAAGTAAACTGTGTTTATTTAGCGTAGGACGCTGTAGAAAACGTGACTAGTCCTAGGAATTTTTTTTTATATAGTAGGGCGCATGTCCGAGGAAAACGAGAGAGAGAATCGCCGAAAACTTAGCTTTGGAAGCCTTTGCACGCGGCTTGCATGCCATTCAATTAGGTTATACAGGTGATAAATCATTAAAGGAATAGTGCGCATATTCCTCCTGTAGAAACGAGTGATTTCGAAACCGAATCATTAGATATAAGCGCGAGACCTCGACGTCAACCACGTGTTCGAAAGTCAGATTAGCATTGCTGACGCATTTTTACCCCCTCTCTCTCGCTCGTTTTAGAAATAGGAGCGAAAGCGTATATTATACGCCCAGGACGAAAAGGGTCAACAACCGTGTTTACGTCGTTCATTCATTTGGCGCAGACGGCCTTGACCGTCCATTCCATGGCCCAGTTAGGAAAACATTTGTTTGTTTGATTTGCTTCGCTCTACCAAATTGTTTTGCATTATTGGGGGTCTGACATTATATGTTCTGTGTTCTGTTTTTTTTTTGTGTGTTTGTTTTGTGCTTTTACTACGGCTGCGTGTGTTGCCTATCTGTTGTGAATGTGGGATGGCCACCCACCTAATTGTCCTTGAGAATAACACTTCTCCCATAAGTCATTAAAACTAGCGCCCTCGCTGATCAGACGTCGTTTGTGCGGAAATTCCTGGGCGCCTATATATTCTATTCTTGTCCCCAATAAATCCGTGTCGTCGGTCCGTTGGTGAGACCGATTCATTTTCCATTCAGTCCCCAAGTGAGCCCGTTTTGTCGGTAATTCGGGAGACCTAAATATATATCCCAATCTAGTCCCCAAGTAAGCCCGTTTGTCGTTACCTTGGGAGACCAATCATTGCTAATTCATCGTCCCCAATCAGCCCGCTTCGTCGGTAAATAGGGAGACCAATCATCGCTAATTCATCGTCCCCAATCAGCCCGCTTCGTCGGTAAATAGGGAGACCAATCATTGCTAATTCATCGTCCCCAATCAGCCCGCTTCGTCGGTAAATCGGGAGACCAATCATCGCTAATTCATCGTCCCCAATCAGCCCGTTTCGTCGGTAAATCGGGAGACCAATCATTGCTAACTCATCGTCCCCAATCAGCCCGCCTCGTCGGTAAACCGGGAGACCAATCATTGCTAATTCATCGTCCCCAATCAGCCCGCTCCGTCGGTAAATCGGGAGACCAATCATCGCTAATTCATCGTCCCCAATCAGCCCGCTTCGTCGGTAAATCGGGAGACCAATCATTGCTAACTTATCGTCCCCAATCAGCCCATTTTGTCGGTAAATCGGGAGACCAATCATCGCTAATTCATCGTCCCCAATCAGCCCGCTTCGTCGGTAAATCGGGAGACCAATCATCGCTAATTCATCGTCCCCAATCAGCCCGCTTCGTCGGTAAACCGGGAGACCAATCATTGCTAAATTCATCGTCCCCAATCAGCCCGCTTCGTCGGTAAACCGGGAGACCAATCATTGCTAATTCATCGTCCCCAATCAGCCCGCTTCGTCGGTACACCGGGAGACCAATCATTGCTAATTCATCGTCCCCAATCAGCCCACTCCGTCGGTAAACCGGGAGACCAATCATCGCTAACTTATCGTCCCCAATCAGCCCATTTTGTCGGTAAATCGGGAGACCAATCATCGCTAATTTATCGTCCCCAATCAGCCCGCTTCGTCGGTAAATAGGGAGACCAATCATATGTCCTTTGAAAAAGTGTCCAAGATTCCCACAGCTCTGGGAAATTAATTCTGTGTGTTACTAGCGTCCTCTCCCGCCTGCAAAATGTCGACACGGTCTCAGCAGAGCGAGGATTTCAAGTTCTTCATGTCCTCAGGGAAGAAACTCGGCCTTTCCGGGAGAGAACTAAGAGACTGGGTACAGGAGAGGATGGACGCCATACAGGCAGAAAGACAGGCTCAGGAGAGACAAGCAGAAGCAGAAAGACAGGCTCAGGAGAGACGAGACGAAGCCGCACGGCAGGAACGAGAAGCAGAGAGACAGGAACGGGAGGCAGAGAGGCTGGCTCAGGAGAGACGGGAAGACGCAGAGAGACAAGAACGTGAGGCAGAAAGACTAGCCCAGGAGAAACGAGACGCAGGAGAAAGACTGGCCCAGGAGAAACGAGAAGAAGCCGAGAGGGAAGAAAGGGACAAGCAGCGTGCCCATGAACTCGCAATGCTGCAACAGAGTGGCCCTTCGCCTCCACCTGCCCCCCAGGGGATGAGTGCCTTCAGCCAGGCTCTCGCCTGCATGCCGAAGTGGACGGAGGCTGAGCCCGAGGTGTGGC
>JANJGK010000027.1:2643351-2655851 GCA_039081455.1 Macrobrachium rosenbergii | reverse complement strand
TGCAAAACGCAACAGTTTTCTGCTGAAGTTGGTTTGCCTGAGAAGCCCTCGTAAAATGAAAGGTGTGTGTATCGGTGTTTATTTTCCTGTTCTTTGCTCCTAAACAGGAGACGAATTGTTACTAAATATTTCAGAGAGAGAGAGAGAGAGAGAGAGAGAGAGAGAGAGAGAGAGAGAGAGAGAGAGAGAGCATACTCTTCTAGCTATAGTATATTTCCTTGTCGTCATCTTCTATAAGTACTTTGTTACTTTGTAAGAAAAGAATTTATATATATATATATATATATATATATATATATATATATATATATATATATATATATATATATATATATATATACGACCTTTTGGTGTTATTAAAGTAATAATAATTCTAATTAGTTTTTTTAATCAGACCACAAAGACATTATTTTCTTTTCCTCCCGATTTTCACAAACTTTTTGTGATATGTTTCCTGAACAAACATTTGAGGAATTAGAGAAGTTATGATATATTTATGGCTTCATATGAAACGAGTAGGTACGTAGTTTGCCTGACAGTAACTCCCTTGTTCATAGCCTTAATATTATTCTTATTCTTATTGAGAAGATGAAGAACCCTATTCAAATGGAACAAGCCCACCACAGGGGCCATTGACTTGGAATTCAAGCTTCTTAAGAACACTGCGGTGTTCATTAGGAAGAAGTAACAGAAGGTAAAGAAAAGAACAGAAAGACGAGATCTAACTTATTAAAAGGGAAAAATAAATTAATAAATAGATGAAAATGTATCAAAATGCAAGGAGAAAGTATTACGGTAGTAAAATAATGATAAAAAAGCAGATTTGGAAGGGGAATTGAGCTTTACATTCGTAAAAACCAAAACCACTGATAACCATCAATACAGCGCGCGGGCCACATTCTCAGTTCGTGTCCCGAATTCCTGATCACTCGATGACGACGTCCATCGTCGGCAAATTGGCTCTCAGGAACTTTTCCCGTTCTCGAGGTGTGACTTGAGTCTTCGATCATTTCGAGGCTGAGAGACTCTGGTCTGGAGTTGGAGGCTTCACTGAGAGAGAGAGAGAGAGAGTTTTTTAAAAGTTTTATCTCATAAATGAGATCTCTTCTCTCTTCATTCTGTATTTCCCTTTACCTTCTCTTACTTCCTAATGAGGTCCATATTTTATGGAAGCCTGAAATTCAAGTCAATGGCCCCTGTAGTGGGCTCCTTGCGTATGGATAGGGTTCATCTTTTGAATAATAATAATAATAATTCTCCAACCAGAAATTCATTGTCACGTAGTGTTTTCTTATGTCTGAAGACTCGGAACCAATTCTTAGACTCTCTGGGATTTCTTCTTGATAGCGGCGATGTGCTTTTTTTTTATTTATTTATTTCAGGTCTCTTGTCAAGCTGACAACCATATTCCCCTGCAAAGGGAATCGTTTAAGTGAAAACTAAATAATTCCCTTCACCAAAGTGACCACATCACAAATACCAATGGATTACCAGCAGTTTAATCTAACTATTACTAAAGGGTGTTTGCAGAGTCCCTTCGGCCCCTAACTGCACCCACTTTTTAGCTTTTTACTATACCTCCATTCTCTTTCTTACTTCAATCTTGCTGTCCAACCTCTCTAACTATTACTTCTTTTTGCAACTGTGGGATTTTTTCTCCCAGTTCCACATTTAGATCTTTGTAATTTATCTCATTTGTTTCCTGGATCTCTTTATTGTATGTATGCTCATGTATACATGTCAACTTGACGTATACTTCTACATATACATATTCTGAGCCCATTTTCATACAGGTTTATTTCCTATTTGCAGGAACTACACATTATGCTTACAATCTTTTCAAAAATAAAAAAAATTACAAACTTCCCACCCTTGAAAAACCTGCATTAAAAACTTCCCTCTCTCCCTTCCGCCTAGTCTAACGAACTCTGAATAATCGTCCTAAGCAGATGCCGCATCCCCCCTCCCCCCCCAAAAAAAAAAAAACTCAGCCGGTCTCACGAAAAATTTGTGATATCAGTGATGTCTTCAGCCACTTCAAGCAGAAACTGTCTTATCGTGGCCTCAAAATAAAGTCAAGATTTATCATGGTATTTCTTCAAACTGCGCAGTTATGGCTAATAGACACATTGGCTAGAATCATCATTCACTTTTTTGTTTTGCTATACGTAGAATGTAGATGAAATATAAAATATAAACTTTATTAATATAAAGTCAGGATTTCTCATCACATTTTTTTAAACTGGGCCGTCAAAGCTATTAGATAAATATTAGTTAAAATCAGCAGTTATTCATCAACGTTTTGCTTCACGCAGAATGTTGAAGAAATATAAACGAACTTTTTATCAATGTAAATCAAAATGAGATGAGAAATGTCTTCACAAAGCCAGAAAGTTCTCAAGTGTCAGTCGTAACATCATTTCACTCTGGGCAACATTCAGTTGCTACCAATCAGCTCCCGTTCAACAGAAGCGCTCTCCGCGCCCTTATGTCATTCAGTTCTGTTAGCCTCAAACGCACATACTTGAGTGTGTATATATATATATATATATATATATATATATATATATATATATATATATATATATATATATATATGTGTGTGTGTGTGTGTGTGTGTGTGTGTATATATATGTATATATATATATATATATTTATATATGTGTGTATATATGTGTGTATATATATATATATGTATATATATATGTAACAATCATGAAGGACCTTTGTAGAGGCGATGGTGCTGGTGATGAGGAATGTCTGACGAATGCGTTTTAAGCGCATAGAAACAATGCGTGTTTGTTCGTTCATTGAACCGATGCACCGGAAATGTATGTACGTGCGTATGTGCGATTTCCCATGACGCATAACGAGAGGAACACTGAGTCTCTCGGGGAGAAACTGCCGTGATCAAAGAGCACGCCAGTATGAAGATACGTTATTTAAGGACATAAGGAGTGAGTACCATAACTCATGAATACGTATTTTTCCAGACTTTATATATGGTGCTGCAGTGAACCTGATCGATGTCTACATAATGAACTTGACCATTTTTCTGTTTGAACATTTATGCACATTCACAATTGCAGGTTTTAAGATAATGATATGTTTCTTCCTACGTGAATTTCGAGCATTGTTCTGGGGGGCAAATGATATGGAAGTGGTGTATTTGACTCTTACATTACAATATGACCTTATTACTTTGTTTGTTGATCAGGGTATTAATTACTAGAACTTTTTGGCATAAAATAATGACTATACTGGTTTTTGAATCAGTATGTTCTCTAGTTGGGTCCTCTATTAATAGAGGGGGTGAATCCCTCCATTTCATAACCATAATTTTTGCAGAGTTAATTTCGTTAAACTTGTTAATAAAGTCTAGTTTCCTATGCCATTGTCTCATTCCATTAGGCCTATGTGTAAAGATAGGATTAGAGAGAGGCTTATGACGAAAGGAGAAGAGTCCTGCTGACCCAAGGTAAGGCCACGATTACCAGTAACATCTCAAGAAAGGTGAGATGCTAAAATTCTGTTCTTGAAACAGAGACTTCAATATAAAGACTGCCCTTCGAACCAGGCGGTTAACAGGCACACACACACACACACATATATATATATATATATATATATATATATATATATATATATATATATATATATATATATATATATTTATGAAGCTACAAATGTTGTTTAATATCAAATTCACGCTACCTCGGGAATATCCCCGATGGGGAATGATCACCGAAGGGGAATTGTAAGCGATAAATGGACGGTACTGCCGGGTCTCGATCCCACGACGCAGTTTCCTTCCAACAACTCCAGTCGACGGTCTACCCACTGAGCTATCAAGAGAGGTATAAGTAAATGCCGAACCTGCTGTACTTGTTTACGCGTCGAGAGCAGGGAAATTATACTTAGCTTCAGCATCAGCCCACCTCCACCATGACCTTTGTAGGTGTAGCATGGAAAATAGCCAGGAAAACTTGAATTCAGCAAGCATAATATTCTCAAATTACCATATGATGAAAGGTTTTTACAAATTCCTAGAATTTTAAAGCTTATCAACATGAATGTTGTTTTCAGTAATTTTAATGTTAAGAGTTTAGAAATAAAAAAATCTCCTAGAAACTTTTCTGGCTGCATGTATGAAATTTCTTGTAAAAAATTTTATAAAATATAGCATGAACAAGCTGGAAAATCACTTTCACAACGAATCAGACAACACCAATATTCTGTGAGAACTGGCCAAATATCGAATGCATTATTCGTACATATGAGAGATTCAGATCATCCTATTAACTGGAGTGAAGCAAGGTCTGTAGTCCTGTGCAACGACGTAGTTAAAAGGAATATCACAGAATCTTGTTTTATCAAGTCAAGTAATGAAAGTGTTCTAAATTTAAGTCTTGGTTTGTTTAAACTTGATGCCTTCATAACTAAAAAAGTTGTTGATAAATATAAGCAAAATTTAAAAAGTTGTTGATAAATATAAGCAAAATTAAAAAAGTTGTTGATAAATAAAAGCAAAATTAGTATTAAGATTTATACATGTTTCTGTAATTTGAATGGGTAAGATTCCGCATCTCTTATGTTAAGTATTTGGTTTTAGTTTGTGACCGCGTGGTCCCGGATTTTCCTGGGTTACCCTTTTGTTTAATTAACCATCTGGTATTCAATTTTATTCATGTTTTGGGATTTTGTATGGCTAAGCTTTCGTATATCTTGTAGTTAGGCCTATGTTTTAGTTAGTGATTACTTGATCCCAGGTTATCCTGGATTATCTTTCTGTTTATTACCCTTTGACAATTGACCATTTGGTATTCTTGTTCTTTCTGTTTACTTAACATAAGAGATACGGAATCTTACCCATTCAAATTACAAAAACATGTATAAAACTGAAGACTAATTTTGCTTATATTTATCAACAACTTTTTTTTAATTTTGCTTATATACAAATGTCGTTTAACTCTCTCTCTCTCTCTCTCTCTCTCTCTCTCTCTCTCTCTCTCTCTCTCTCATTTTCGCTTCCCCATTTACCCTTCCAAATTTCTAAGGGGCCATTAATCACACGAATTACCAAAAATATGACGATTGCCCTTTTCCGTGACCCGAATTTATGGTGTGAACTTTCGGTTCAGTGTAGAATAATAATTCATCCCCGTCATTCATTCCTCTTCAGCTAACCCCCTCAGTGTTATATCTGTTGGTACAATTTGCCTCTCATAACATTTCTCGTTTATTCGTGGTGTGGAAAAGTTTGAATTCATGAATATTTCCCTCCGTAAGAATAAATTTAAGTGGATCCTTGTAATAAAATAATCAGAGGAGGTAGACATAAAAATACACACACACACACACACACACACACACACACACACACACACACACACACACACACTATATATATATATATATATATATATATATATATATATATATATATATATATATATATATATATATATATATATATCACACATTACCACAGGTGAAAAATAAGAAACGGGGTGTAGGTCCTGACCGGTTTCGACTTTATTTCCAAGCCATTGACGAAGGACTGATACAGAGTATGAGACATCACAAATATATATACTACAAGAACAGTACTGACGAACATACACAACCGTTAGAGACTCCATATCCCCACTCAGGCCGGTGTCGAGGTAGGAGTGACCTTTAAAACTCATTTGGCTAAAAATCACAATAGACTCTCAGGGGACATTGCTGATAAACAGACCATACCCCACCTCAGATCCACACCTGACAGGTGTCATGGAGGCGGAGTTTGGAAACTCATTAACATTACTACCCTCGTACGGTGTTTACAAATATGATAATCCTATTTTCATACATCTCTACTGCCTACCTTAAAGTTTAAACAATTTACAAATTTCTTTTGATATTAAAGGATCAAGTTTATACATCCCTTGACTGTTATTCATATTATGGTTGTAACTTTCTTTTATAAAGCTAGATTCAATGATGTTCCTTTCCAGTGCATTATTAGAATATACAATCCTTTTTGCCCCTTCCCAGTTGATAGCATGATTGTTCTCACTAACATGTACAAATATACCACTGTTCCCTTGTGCATATCTCACACATTTCTTATGCTGTTCAATTCTTTTTTCCAGTGCTTTCCCGGTTTGGCCAATAGAAAAGTTGTCACAAGACTTACACGGAATTTTATATACACACCCTTTAGTATTGTCTGGGGAGTTCTTGATAAGTACATTTTTCATTGTTGTATTGTTCTTAAATGCGACATTAACACCAAAATTCTTAAGAAGATGAGGGATATCTTTCATATTATTATTATAAGGCAAAACAAGCAAATTTTTTGTGTTGTAAGGTTCTTTCTGGTTTTGATACATAGTCTTTTTTGCCGCTTCAAATGCACTGTTTAATACACTATCAGGATATTTCAATTTCTTGCCTGCATTCCTAATCTTATCTATTTCATCATCAATATGCTCTTAAAAACATAGATGAAAACACTGACTTTTTAACCTTATTGCTTTGTCCAGAATAGAAATGCACATAGGAAGAAATATTAGTGGGTTTTCTATACACACTATATTTAAACCCACTACTATTTCTTCGTATGAGGACATCCAAAAACGGCAAGCACCCATCATTTTCCATTTCCATCGTGAATTTAATTGATGGTACTAATTGATTTAACTTGGCAAAAAAGTTTTTTACATCTTGGTTCCCTGGCCATACACAAATTATGTCGTCAACATACCTACCATGTTACATTACGTGGGATTATGTTGTTTAATATCTTCTTTTCAAAAAATTCCATATATAAGTTACTTAACACTGGGGATAGAGGGTTTCCCATTGCCATACCAAAATTTTGTGAGTAAAATTTACCATTAAATTCAAATTTACAATCTTTTACACATAATTTAATCAGTTCAATTAAAGTACTTTTAGAAAATGGGATATCGAGCTGTGTGTTCTCTAACAGTTCAGATAAAAACGCCATCAGATCATCTATTGGCACCTTTGTGAATAGTGATACAACATCAAAACTTACAAGCCTGGATTCACTATTAATCTCTACACTATTTAGTTTATTTATCAGGTCCACATTATTCTTGATATTTGCATTTGAGATGGTACCTACTAATGGGTTAAGAATATCTACTAAGTACTTCGCTAGCTTGTATGATGCGGAACCAACTGAACTGATAATTGGCCTGGCATGAAAGTTTGCTTTGTGAGTTTTTATTGTACCATACATGTATGGTAGCGATGGAGAGGTCACACACAACTTCTTTATAAGGCTTTCGTTACCTTTTAACAGGTTTTTCACTTTCTTATTGAAAACACTATTCACATTTTCTATCGGGTTCTTATTTAATTCTTTATATGTGTTATCATCACCTAAAAGATTTTGCATTTTTTCTATATATTCACTTTTATTTAAAATTACAAGAGCGCCTGATTTATCTGCTTTTGTCATGTGTATATTTTTATCTTTTTTCAGTTCATTGATAGCAACCATAAATCTTTTGGGGACGTTTGTGGTGTCTGATTTTTTCATACTTCCATAAATCACTCCCTTAACCATGTTCACTTCTTCATTCGTTAAATCACTATATTTTTCCAAATTACACAGTCCTTTAGTTATTTCCACACTGTTCCTTCCGCCAGGAGATAAAGCAAAGTTTAAACCGTAGCCTAAGGCACTAGTTACATTTCTATCCGGCTGTTTGTTTGATAAGTTGACGACACATTCATGATTGGCGTTGTTGGTCCAAGGGCTTCTTTCAATCAACAGTTTCATTTTATTATCGTGTTTACGTTTCAGTTTCCGATACACTTGATTCCTCATCTTCACATGACAATATTCACGTAGGGAATCTCTCCAAATTGTTTAAACTTTAAGGTAGGCAGTAGAGATGTATGAAAATAGGATTATCATATTTGTAAACACAATACGAGGGTAGTAATGTTAATGAGTTTCCAAACTCCTTCTCCATGACACCTGTCAGGTGTGGATCTGAGGTGGGGTATGGTCTGTTTATCAGCAATGTCCCCTGAGAGTCTATTGTGATTTTTAGCCAAATGAGTTTTAAAGGCCACTCCTACCTCGACACCGGCCTGAGTGGGGATATGGAGTCTCTAACGGTTGTGTATGTTCGTCAGTACTGTTCTTGTAGTATATATATTTGTGATGTCTCATACTCTGTATCAGTCCTTCGTCAATGGCTTGGAAATAAAGTCGAAACCGGTCAGGACCTACACCCCGTTTCTTATTTTTCACCTGTGGTAATGTGTGATAAATGAATCACGTACAAAAGTGATAATAATCATATATATATATATATATATATATATATATATATATATATATATATATATATATATATATATATATATATGTGTGTGTGTGTGTGTGTGTGTGTGTGTGTGTATGTATGTATGTATGTATCTGATACTTCCAGACTTTCCCTCTCCCAGGAACGCCTTACTAAGCCTTCTTAGGGTCCACTCGAAACTCTGAAGAATTTGAAGGCGCCTTCATTCCTCCCTCTGGGAATACGGAATGTTTCTCTACTAATAAATCCAGAGTATTTTCTTGATGTATTCTGTATCTGCTACTCCAAGGCCTGATTATGTCGAGATTAATTTTGACGTGCTCAAGTTGGGTGACCTTTTTAATGACCTTTGTTTGACCCTAGTTTGCTGCCTGGGGGCATCTGCTGTTTGACCTTGGTGTCTGCCTGTCCTCTTTAGACTTGGATTTTATGTGATTAAATTTCTTTTTACCTTAGTTGTTTCTGGTCATTATTTTAGTTTTTGTAGCTTTCCTTTTTTTTATTTTCTAATCTTGGTGTCATACATAAATAAATAAACAATTAAATATATATTATATATATCTACTGTATATATATATATATATATATATATATATATATATATATATATATATATATTTATATATACATATATTTACATATGTATATACGTATTGCTGTGCTTGAAGCCACAGCACTGGGCTGACGTTTGCTAGTCCCGGGATATCTCCCGATCTACCGCCCACCGGTCCACCCACCTGCGGTTAGAAAATGCTGTTCGAAAGTGCTGTTAAAAATATTGTTAAAATATGATGTTCTAAATTTCTGCTAAAGGTGCTGTTAAAATATGGTGTTCTAAAATACTGCTAAATTGCTGTTAAAAGATGATGTTATAAAATGCTGTTCGAAAGTGATGTTAGGTAAACTTCAGAAATGTTGTTATAAATGCTGTTCAAAAGTACTGTTAAAAGATTCGAAAACGCTGTTAAAATGGTGTTCGAAAGTGCTGTTAAAAGTGATGTAAAAATGCTGTTAAAGTGTGCAGTTCGAAAGTGCGGTTGAAATGCTGTTCGAAAGTGTTAATAAAATGCTGTTTCCTAAGTGTAAATAAAGTGCTGTTCGGAAATGCTGTTGAAATGCTGTTCGAAAGGGTTGTTAAAATGCTGTAAAAATGCTGTTCGAAAGTTAAAAATGCTACTAAAAAATGCTGTTAAAAGATGCTGTTCGAAAGTGCTGTTAAAATACCTTTCGAAAGTGCTATTAAATTATTGTAAAAATACTGTTTGAAAGTGCTGTGAAAATTCTGTTCGAAACTGCTGTTGAAAGGTGCTGTTCGAAAGTGCTGTTAAGATACTGTTCGGAACTGCTGTTAAAAGGCTGTTCGAAACTGCTGTTCGAAAGTGCTGTTAAAATTCAGTTCGAAAATGCTGTTATAAATCCTGTTAAAAAATGTGCTGTTAAAATTAATAAAAATGATGTTCGAAATTGATGTTCAAAATGCTGTTCGTGAGTGCTGTTAAAATGCTGTTCGAAAATTCTTTTAAATACGCTGTTCGGAAATGCTGTTAAGAGATGCTTGATAATGTTGTTAAGATGCTGTCAGATAATGCTGTTAAATGCTGTTCGAAAATGTTAAACCGTAATTTGAAGACAGTGTTAAAAGATGCTGTTCGAAAATGCTGTTAACGTGCTGTTCGAAAATGCTGGTTAAATATGTGAAAATGCTGTTGAAAATCCAGTTCGAAAATGGTATTAAAAATTTTGTCAGAAAATGTTAAATGCTGTTTGAAAGTGCTGTTAAATGATGTTTTTCATTACTGCTGTCCCCCTAAAGAAGACTTCCTTCATCTTTATTTTACTTTCTTTTTCAGAAATATCTTTTGAATTTTCGTGACCGCGAACAAAATTAAAGAAAAGAGTAAAATCATATTTGGAAGATAGAGGGGAAAAAAAGGATATAAAGCAGCAGAGAGAGAGAGAGAGAGAGAGAGAGAGAGAGAGAGAGAGAGAGAGAGAGAGAGAGAGAGAGATAAACGTCACTCTGGAAAAGGATTGTAAGATTTACTGTCCATTAAGAAGATGAATTCGACACAAGGAGAAAGATGAGGAATCGTTTCTTCTTAAAAGAAATCTTTTCTGAGCGAGATAAGAGGCAGAAGAATCTCCCCCCCCCCAAAAAAAAAGAAAAAAAAAAAAACAGGGGAATCTTCCAAGATCTAAAAACCTCAATGACTTAAAAAGTTGTTTTACCTCGGACCGTCTCTGCTTTGGTTCGATGTCTCTGTCTGAAACAGGACTGTGTGTCTGTGTGTATACATCTTAGAAGGGGCTTGTGCCGTCAGTGCACCTCACGTGGTGCACTGTAGGTTTACTATGGGGTGTTTTTAGCGTCTCTTCGGCCCTAGCTACACCCAGTTTTTAGCATTTTACTTGATCTCCATTCCCTGTTTCTTTCTTCACTCTTCGTGTTCAGCACCTCTAACCATTACTTTTAAGGATAACTGTGATGTTTTCTCCCAGTTCCACCTTTAGATCCTTTTACTTCTTCTCCTTTATTTTCTGGGATCTCTTTATCTCACTGTCCAACCGCTCCAACTCCCCCTTGTAGAAAAGAGGTCACTTCCCCCTACGTTTTTGTGTGTGTGTGTGTGTGTGTGTGTGTGTGTGTGTGTGTGTGTGTGTGTGTGTTTTTTCACCGTTCCCGATTAGAAAAAGATGAGATAAAAAAAATCTGTGAGGCAAAAAGTACGACTGAAATCGAATACATGAGAATTTTCCTCTCCACATCAAGTAAAATCACATCTCGCATGGAAAAAATATATGTATTCTTTCATGAATGAAATACATACGCCTTTCGAATAGGCGCAGCAGAAACCTGCTTCTTAGATAAACAAAATGTTTGTTTAAACTTTCCTATCCCAGTGCTTTTTTTATTTCCTCTATAAGTAAATCGCCTCAGAAGCGATGAATGTTTACTTACAAAATGAGCCTCCATTCGCTGAAGTAAGTTTGAGTCAACTAAAAAGAATTAGAACAAGTTTCAGTTGCATCGTCGGATCCCAGAAAACTTCGTCTGTTTACAAATGATTCAACTACAGGTATGAAGTTTCTATTCCGCTTTTATTGGTCAAAAAGAGATTTGATGTTTGAATGAACTTTAAACACGACTGAGTGAACGTTACAAAGAGAGTCAAGATTCCTATGAAGGTTCTATGGTCTCTGATATAACATACTGTAGTTGTGTAGGATATAGGCCTACATTTTGAATGACTCAGATTTCAATGTTTTTTTGAAATAGATTTCTTCCTGAATGAGACCAAGAACTTGTTTAATATATCAGTGTGTGTGTGTGTGTGTGTATAGACTGTAATGTTACCTTATTCTGCATTAGGTTACGTGAATGTATCACAGGTTAATAGAGAAGCAGCTTATTATTATTAATTTTAAACGATAAAACTAAAGTCAAGAGATTAATCGGAATTTTCCTCGGTAGATATTCATTTTATTCCATGATAATGCACCAATAACTATTATTTCATAATTGATCAACACACACACATGCATATTATATATATATATATATATATATATATATATATATATATATATATATATATATATATATATATATATATATATATATATATATATATATATATATATATCGTTTGCATTTTGCTTTTCCCTTCTTGATATTTCAATGTAATGTAATGTAAAATTGAAAGACGTTCTAAATGTTTTTGTAAAGTTTACTTGATGTTCTCCCATGTCTTGCCCTTCCAATAATGATAACCCAGGTGTCAAATACAGAGAGAAATTCATGACCGTACCCTAAGTCATTACCAACCCCTGACCTTGCATGAGGGGAAAATCGGTAGCCCGTTGCACATTCACATTAACCCTTTGAGATTTCACACAGCTCTGATATTGTTGAGTCCCCAGCCAATCTTGTCACGAGCACGCTCTGAGGACATTCCCCTCTGTTCAACTACCTGTCATGCCATTAAGGGTCACTGCCTTGACCTGACCCACACCTGCATCTCCTCCTACTCAACCTTGCCTCTCCACTCTAAGTATCTCCGCATTGTCCTCTCTTTCCCTCGAACCTTTTAAAGGCCGACTTTCAGGAACCTTTCCAGATACCTGCCAGGATTAGCGGCTTGCCTAAGACGAGGACAATAGATG
>JANJGK010000027.1:2623351-2640851 GCA_039081455.1 Macrobrachium rosenbergii | reverse complement strand
ATATATTGATACGTGGGTCAGTCGCTTAATTAGTTTATTACTTATTTTATTAGATTTATATAGCCTTGCTTTACCTAAGACCCACGTAATTCTGTCAATTAAGGTGAAAATTAAACTCTAAAAGACAGATACTAAATAGACTAAATAGATTGGGATGCCAATTGAAAATTAGTATAACAGGGAATAGAATTTATTGCATCCATCCACAAGAATTAATTCAGCAAACCTAAATGGATTATTTACAGGAGCTAACAGCAGCTCAAAATATTATTATTATTATTATTATTATTATTATTATTATTATTATTATTATTATTATTATTATTATTATTATTATTATTATTGGTCTATCAGTCATCCTATTTGAGTAGGTTTTTATAGTGTGAGCGGGTTCCGGGTTGCATCCTGCCTCCTTAGGAGTCCATCACTTTTCTCACTATGTGCACCTTTTCTAGTAGCACACTCTTCTGCATGAGTCCTAGAATTACTTCGCCATCTACTTTTTCCAGATTTCTTTTCAGGGATCTTGGGATCGTGCCTAGTGTTCCTATGATTATGGGTGCAATTTCCACTGGCACATCCCCTATCCTTATTTCGATTTTCAGGTCCTGATACTTATCAATTTTCTCTCTTTCTTTCTCATCTACTCTGGTGTCCCATGGTACTGCGACATCAACGAGTGATACTTTCTTCTTGATTTTGTCAATCAACGTCACGTCTGGTCTACTGGCACATATCACCCTATCTGTTCTGATACCATAGTCCCAGAGGATCTTTGCCTGATCGTTTGCTGGCTACTGTCGTTGTGGTGGTCAGTTGCTGGATGACGACCTCCAAGTACCTGACCGTCCTCCACGTCGGTTGGGCTGCCGGGCGGAGCTCCTTTGTTGCCAGAGGTTCCATTTACGTTGCTGAGGTTTGCTATTTAACCCATAGGTGGACCCTACCCCATTTGGAATAGGTAGCCTACTCATTTACAGTTGAGTAGACTGAGGAAATTGTGGTAATGATCGTTTCCCAAGGAATCAACCAGCCCCAGTGTTGCTCAACCAATCCATCGATGAGCTAAACCACTCTGCCACGGCACCCATTTATTATTATTATTATTATTATTATTATTATTATTATTATTATTATTATTATTATTACCGAACCCAGAGACTTTTCCAGCGAAAGAGAAGGGATTACCAGTAATCTCATTATCTGCTTAACCTTCCCCGTGAACTGAAAAATGCTGTTCATTATATATAATGAACAGCATAATGACAGTCTTTTAAACAGGCTTAAAAAACGTGAAACCACGGGCATGGAAAATATGATTTACTCATTAATGCATAAGAATTTAATTTAAATTCTTATTATTACTTTATTTTTAATAATGAAGAGAGACACAATTTACTGTATATTGCTTAAGAAATTTAATTTTAATTTTGATTTTGATTTTTGAATAATGAAAAGAAACAATTTACTCTATTAAAGGTTAAGAAATTTAGTTTTTATTTTTATTATTTTTTTGAATGGTGAAGACACGAATAATTTACTTTGATTCGCGTAGAAAAAGGTGTATGAAGAAGCCTCCAGGTAAAGTAGGTGTCACAATCTTTACGGTCAGAGCCTTCCAGTGCTCCTTGGAGCGTGAACGTTAAATATTTTTCTGTTATAAAGATTATAAGCGCTTCCTCCAACTCTGCAATTTTGGAGGTTTGCAAAAGAGGCTATGAAGGTTTTTGAGGGAGTGGGCGTTTCTTCTTACGCCAAAACAAATTAGAAAAATAAAAAATGGACTAAATTTTCGTACCCAGGAGAGAGAGAGAGAGAGAGAGAGAGATAGGTCTTGGGTTTATTGAAGAGAATGTGTTATATATATATATATATATATATATATATATATATATATATATATATATATATATATATATATATATATATATATATATATATACATTATGTATATAATCAACTTGGGACTTACGGTGAGGTTGCAAGCCCCATAACGTATGCGTCAGCTACAAAAGTAATACGAATCTCAGTATTACGTTTAATCTGATTAATGATACTTTAATTTCAATGGGAACAAAACTACTTTGACAACTTCTTAAGGCTTCTCTCTCTCTCTCTCTCTCTCTCTCTCTCTCTCTCTCTCTCTCTCTCTCTCTCTCTCTCTCTCTCCTCTCTCTGCTGTATAAGAAAGTTTCGTTGTGGCTGTAATTCGAGTTGAAATACTGTTGAGGACTGAATACATATATATATATATATATATATATATATATATATATATATATATATATATATATATATATATATATATATATATATATATATATATATATATATATATCCCAATCAGGGGAGGAGAAGGCAGGTCCCCAGAAGTTTTGTAAGAAGGTTTATTAGAGAAAATAGCAAAAGGTTTCAGGAACAGCATCTTATTTTCACGATAAAAGGAAACAGCATAAAATTCACAAGCGAATTAATTGAATGAAATAATAGACATAAGAATATTGATAGAAGTGTTGACATGAGGTAAAAAGGAATTGAGATGGAAACAAGCATTCAGGAAGGGAAAAGGGGACAGAATGCCAATGTAGCAGTCTCCGTAGGGGGGGTAGTGCCGTTCATTACACCTTATGCGGTGCAATGTAGGCATTACTTAAGGTTCTTTGCAGTGTCCCTTCGGCTCCTAGCTGTAACCACTTTCATTCCTTTTACTGTACCTCCTTTCATATTCTTTTTCTTCCATCTTACTTTCCACCTTCTTCTAACAGTTGTTTAATAGTGCAACTGCGAGGTTTTCCTCCTGTTACACCTTTTCAAACCTCTTACTCTCAATTTTTCTTTCAGCCTTGAATGAACTCATAGGTTCCTGCGCTTAGCCTTCGGCCTAAATTGTATATTCTCTCTCTCTCTCTCTCTCTCTCTCTCTCTCTCTCTCTCTCTCTCTCTCTCTTTCCTCTCTCTCTCTCTCTCTCTCTCTATCAGCACAGGACCACAACCAGAACAACGGAACTCACGAACCCCTTCAGTTCACGAGACATTGTAAATGGCACCGCCGCTTTTGTTTTTGTAGTGAGTAGTAGTGGTGGTGCAGACGTCTCCTTACCAGTTAACATATATTTACTTACGCATTTCATAAAAACTAATATGACGTTGATAAAAATAATACGTGTGAACAATCTGCAACGTGAAAAATTGGGTTTTTAAGCGTTTATTCTCAGGATTATATAAAACGCTTTAGAGGAGGGGAAATTACGTAATATCCTCATGCATTGCCGCCTGGCTCCTGAGACTGACACAGGAGACGGAGGTAGAGGGAGAGAGCTTGGGAGGAGGTAGAAGTTGTTTGGAGGGAAGGAAGAGACACGCAACTGTCTAATCAAATATGTATAGCTTCGTTAACGCTGATTAACAGCTCTCCTAGGGCTGGCCCGAAGGATTACACTTATTTTACGTGGCTAAGAACCAATTGGTTACTTAGCAACGGGACCTACAGCTTATTGTGGAATCCGAACCACATTATAGCGAGAAATGAATTTCTATCACCAGAAATAAATTCCTCTAACTCTTCATCAGCCGGCGGCGGGAATCGAACTCCGGCCCATCGAATGACTGTCGCTACGATAACTGAAAATTAATGTCGATGCAATTGCTACAAAATCACATTTATTGTCCACTGCCCATTTTTTTCAAAACGAGAGAGAGAGAGAGAGAGATTGCTTGTAAATTATATGCTATTACTATAAGTATAACTTATAATTGGTTTTATAATCAGCATAAATTCGCTTCCAATTAATTATGTTGAAAGGTAATTGTTTCTGAGACTGGGTTTATAAATAAGGGGGTGGAGGGTTTCTTTTCCAACAAGCGGTCTAACCATGAAAGTGGGCCCGAAACTATGGCCTTTCTTAATTTTTTGCCGAGAGAAAGGGACTTCCTTAAACTCTCTTGCAAACCTCAAGAAACATCAACCAAAACCTTATTGACAATGAACTCGCAAGAAGAGAGGCTTTGCCAACGAGGGGCAATAATTGCGCCAAGAGGGAGAGGCATGTCGAACGCTGCTGTTGCAAGGCAACTTGGCATTACGAAGCCAACAGTCAGACATTGGTGGAGGCGGTGGCAGGAATGAGGAAGCCTCAGCGGTAAACACCGGAGCGGTGGGCCTAGGAAGACATCTGGAGAAGATGATAGGCAAATTCTTGACGGCAATCAGCAGTCTCCTTGTAAGAATGCAGTAGCCATTAGGGATGAGCTGCATTTAGAGGTCTGTGCACGCAGTGACGAATCGTCTTCATGCTGCAGATATCCTTCATCGGATCCCGGCTAAAAAGGGCAAACTTGAAGAACGCCACAAGCAGGCAAGATTGGCTTTCGCGCGCCAGCGTGCTGATAAAACTCTTGAGTTTTGTTCAGTGACGAAAACGCGTTCATTTCGGCAACTCCGGAGGACTGCGCTGCTGGCGCCCAAACAACGCAAGATACGATCAACAATTCATATATGAAATTGCTCGAAGTGGCTACATAGTGTATCGTGCACTGTATTGGGCTAAATGCATTTACACGGTGTGGGAGAACTTGCTGAAGTTGGCGGCCGCTTCACTGCTGAGAAATATATAGAGATATTAGAAGAAGCAATGGTGCCTTCTGTCCGTGCACACGCCTTCCCAATCCTGAAAGAATATTATTCATGCAGGTATGTTAATACTTCTAATAGAATTTTGAACATAACTTATGGGATATTCATTGTCTTGCATGTTCATTGCTCATCATAATTAGACAGTGGCAAGTTACTATAGAGTTTCATATCATCTAATACTAGAGTTTCAGTTAAATGATGCAAATTAAAGACTTACAAAACGGTAATATAAGCCAAACGTGATTGCGTGTAATCACAAAACCATAATGACTTTGACCTTAAGTTAAGAAATTATGTATTCTGTATTTATCCGGCGCATTGGTTTTCAGAATCGGTTGGAGGTGGTTAATATTAAATCCGATGAAAGTGGGTTTTGCCTCATAATCTGTCTAACCTTAACATGAAACATGCTTTCCTTCAGATATGAATGATACGTTTCGGCGATACTGATTTCACTTCATTTTGACAGGATAATTGTTCAATTCATAATGCACACAACGTTAGGCGATGGTTTGCAGAACAACCAGATATTGAACGCCTGGAATGGCCTAGCAAAGGGGGCGACATGAACCCTCTAGAGAATGTAAGAGGAAATATAGTTAGCTGTTGGGAGCAAGGACAGGAGCGATCGCACCAAGCAATGTCTGCTTGAGCTCACATTGCGGGAGTGGGAGTCTTGCCGACGAAATCAACAAATGATTTCCAACCGCGCCGCGTCCATGCCAGATAGGCTGCAGGAGGTGATCGCAAACGATGGAGGCTGGACAAGATATTGATTCATAATATGTGCTTTCAGTGTTATTTAGTTATTAGGTTTCTACTTGGGTGATGCAAATAAACATGGTGGCAAGTTACATTTTGGTCTATGTTGTCGATTATCAAAGAAGAAAATGCTTGACAACTTCAAGTCTGCATAATATCAATTGCGTTTATATTATTATTATTATTATTATTATTATTATTATTATTAGTAGTAGTAGTAGTAGTAGTAGTAGTATGGCTCACACAATAATCCTATTTTTTAAATATCATTTATTGGTTCTGAATATTCGAGATATATGTCATACATTCTTTAAAGTTAGTATATAAATGAAATTACTGGAAATTTTAAGATGAAATGCGAGAGACCTCTCGTGACCTTTTGAAACCAAAGACTGAACAACCTCATGCAAAGATCAATCCTCAGTTAATAAAAAGAGACACGATGATGCCATCTGTCCTTAACCTCGTTGTGCAGGGCAGGAACGTTGAACAATGACAGAGCATGGAAGGAAGGAAGGCGACGTTGACGATATTTCTTGTATTTGTAAACCTTTTGAATTTGCTGCAGAATTTCCTCTCAGAAAACAAATACAGTAACTACATTTGAATAAAACTTTTATGAACTTATTTCTTTAAAATCGTATGCATAGTCCACAGCCCATTTCAGAAGACGAGAGAGAGAGAGAGAGAGAGAGAGAGAGAGAGAGAGAGAGAGAGAGAGAGAGAGAGAGAGAGACTTGATATCATGTAATCACACAAATATCTAGCGAATGTAATTGCTTCTTAATGACGTCGCATAAATTTATTTTGCTCATCTATTTTCTGAAATGTGGCCAGCATTCTTTTATGATAGAAATGAGTGAACAGCCAAGCCATGCTATTGCTCTAGCGTTTACATGGAAAACAAGTTGTTTCCTCATTACTCTCTTGGAAGCTTCGAGAACCACTGTCAGGCAGCCTCTGTCAAGGGATGAACACCAAAAATATATAGCTTGTTGAATATATATATATATATATATATATATATATATATATATATATATATATATATATATATATATATATATATATATATATGTATAACTGAATCACTAAAATATGGAACGTGATGAATCTATAAATAAAGATAAAATCCACGAAGGAAACGGAAACACTGGAGTGCTGCGAGGCCTTTCGACGCTAGGTGGGTGGATATCGTCTCCAAATACAAGCACCTGAGTTCGACGGGGATTTGTACATGGGAGCCGATATCCACTTATACCTCACTTGCTGGCCGTGTGGGTTAATGCGTCCATTGTAGTCCTGAGTTCTTGTCCTTCGCTGGTTCGAGCCCACGGGACGACGAACTTATTATCAACTAAAAAATTCCCCTTCGGTAACATATATGAAAATATATTATTTCCGAGGTAGAGCGAATTGGATATTAAAGGACGTTTGTAGCTTACTGATTATATATATATATATATATATATATATATATATATATATATATATATATATATATATATATATATATATGCACACACACACATATATGTCCATCTGTCTATCTATCTATCTATATATATATACATATATATATATATATATATATATATATATATATATATATATGTATTATATATATGTATAATATATGTACCATATACATTATATATATGTATATATACATATATATGATATATATGTATATATATACATATACATATTACATATATATGATATATACGAGTATATATATGCATACATATATATACTTATACATATAATATATATATATATATATATATATATATACATATATATATATATATATATATATATATATATATATATATATACACACACACACACATGACCTCTTATGACCCATTTTCCCCAAATGTCCCTTTGGAATGGAACTCCTCAGTAATGCAGCCAATGGTATTCCTGTTCCCTCGTTCCTTCTTGCTTGGAATTGAAAGGTAATAGCGAATTATATTTCCCTGAGGAAGGCACGGGTGTTGGGGGGCGGGGGGAGTGAAGGGTCTTTCCAGTTAGGTGAATTTTGATGCTGTCAGGGCGCAGAATGGGAAGCCCAAATGGTATTGTTTCTCGAGGCTGGTGGAGAAACATTCAATGACTTTTCCGTAATTTATTCTCGGTTGCGGCTTTGTCCTTGCTGAATCATTTTTTCGGGTTAATTTTTTCTTTTTTTTTTATACATTTTTTTTTTATAAGGAAACATATCCAAAGTTCGAAATTCATCCTTAGTTGTGGCTTTGTCTTTGATTATACATTTTTCATGTTAAGTTATTTCTGTGGTTAATTTTATAAAATATTTTGTTCTGATATAAAAAAAATTCCAAAGTTCTAAATTGATTCTCATTTGTAGTTTCGTCTTTACGGAAGCATTCGTTCAGGTTAAATCTGTCTGCGTGTTTTTATAAAATATTTTTTTCTGATATAAAGAAACATTTTAAAAATTCCGAGATGTATTTTCAGTTGTAAGAGTGTCTTTGCTTAAACATTTATTCATCTTATTTTTGTCTACCTTTTTTCTGATATAAAAAAATTCCAAAAATCTAAATTTGTTATCGCTGGAAGCATTGTTTTTGCAGATGCGTTATGTTTTGCATGCGCTTTTGTCAAGTATTTTTTCCTGTGGATACCAAATACTTATTTAAAATATAATGATGTTATTCGGACACGGCACATTCAACCAATCATCGTGAAGCGCCCGAGTACATTTGAAATAAACACATTGTTTGTTTTGTCCATTAGAGAAATGATCTTTTGTCAACAGATATTAATTGCTAACAATTATTTGTGAGAGAGAGAGAGAGAGAGAGAGAGAGAGAGAGAGAGAGAGAGAGAGAGAGAGAGAGAGAGAGAGAGAGAATAATCACTAATGTGCAGAAAGTCGTGAAATGCATAAAAGACAAATTGTTATTCTGCCGGAGTATTTCCAATAAATTCGAGAGGCGGAAAGGCATCATCTATAGAGCGGAAATGGTAAAATAACATCTTTCATTTATATATGAACTCCACTGAAACCGTTCTATGAAACAGGCATTGTTAGAGTGTTTATTTTGTTTGTATTCGTGATATCCAAGGAACGTTTGGTCGAAACTCAGTGGAGGAATTGTTTGCTAGATATGTATTGTCGTATTCCAACAGATTTTCCAGATGATTTTCGCTTTATACCAAGAACACAATAGTTATCTATTATGGAATGGTTCATTCAATATTTGATATTGTGTCTTTTTTTGTGTCATAGAGTTGTATTATGGAACGAATGTAAAATTAGAGATCAAGTATATATGGTTGAAGGGGACGAGTTTTGGACTGAAGAAATGCAAACCAAGATGGCTGCACTAATGAAACTTCAATGATTATCAAATCAGCAGACGTTTTACTTACATTTTTTTTTTATATCTGTTAACTAATTTGTTAATTTGCCTGTTTTTCTAATAACTGATTTCCTCTTTCTGTGTTTCCTATTGCCTTCTGTTACTTCTTTCGAATATCCTTTGGAGGCTTGAATTTGCTGTCAATGGGCCCTGTTGGATTGGTCCATACGAGTAGGGTCCTTCATCTTCTGAATAATAATAATAATAATAATAATAATAATAATAATAATAATAATAATAATATTCCACAAATCACCCTCCAAGACCGGCTCCTGCCTCCAATCACCGTCAAGAAGAGCAAATGCTTTCACAGATCAGAATTTAATCTCGTCTCGCCCTGTCGACGAAAGCAAGACGAACCTGATGTCCTTGATTTACCTAAAAAGAGGCTTGGCCCTCAAACACCCTAGTTCCTTCTCCCCTTGGTTGTAACTTAAAACAAGAGTATTCTACAAAATACTCTCTCAACTCTCAGACCTCGCTTCCTACTCTGGGAAAGGAGGAAGGGCGCTCCTGAGGAAATTGCATTGAGGAACGACGCCCAGCGAATGCCTACCTTTGATGAGGAATTGGATTTGCTATCTGACTCGTTCTGAAAGAAGTCCCTGATGCTTTTCCTAAATGAAGCATTTTACTGATACCCGTTTGCAGCTAAGAAATTGTAAATGTGCCATACTGTTTTTTAGCAGCTGAGAAAAGTTGAAAGGTTATCTTGCATTTATAAGACATATGTAATATAAAGCTAAAGCTCGCAACTGACCAACTTATCCAGTGGGATACTCTGAACCTAATCTAAATACGAAAAAATGATAAAGAGTGTTTGCAGCTTTCCTTCGGCCCCGAGGTACACCCACTCTTTAGCCTTTGACTTTACCTCCTTTCTTGCTCTCTATCTACAATCCCGCTGTCCAACCTCTCTGACTCTGACTTCTTAGCGCAACTGTTGGGTTGTCTCACAGTTCCTTTTTTAGATAATTGTATATTATCTTTATTTTCTGGACTCTTATGCTGCCCAACCACTCCAACTCCCACTTTTCACTGTCTTAATAAGCGCTGAATGGTCGGAAGTGTCCCAGTGCTTTGCTTGCATGCATAAATTTCAGGCAAGAAATTAAATAAAAGGTCAATCTTTCTTAAGAATTCGCCTTAAAAATCAATTCATTTGGTGATAAGAATATAAGACAGGTATTCACCACGACATGATGAAACCATGACCAAGATAACATTCCGTAATTTGCTCTTCTCTTATTCATGAGGTTGGATTTGTGATGGAACATGAGACGAAAAATAGCCTTTAAAGAAATTTATGTAACCGCCCAAATATTCAGTTTTCGAACCTTTGAAAAAAAGTGTTTAGATATGAGATGTCGAGCCTTGCTATGGACTGCACGCATAGTTAGAACTTAGAAAAAACCATGAATAAAAAAGTAAATTGACAAAAGAGAATGGATAGGCAACTAGGGTGTGAATGAAGACCTCACTGCCGAGAACCTTCACTAGACCGAATCCTCCTCCTCCTCCTCCTCCTCCTCCTCCTCTCGTGTTTAGTGGTTTCGTTTTTTTAATACGATTTTGATCTTTAGAATTATACTATGTTTTTTTACAAGTGTTTTGTTTAAAGAAATGAGTCGGTCTATAAAAACTGAACATGGCTGAGTGAAGAGGTGAGGGAGGGAATGAGTGAGTGAGTGAGTCAGGAGTGGATGAGTGAGTGAGTGAAAATTTCACCAAGAATGTTTCAGGAGCGATCGTCCTTTGCGCTGCTTTGAGACCAGGAAGTTTTTGTTTCCTAAATATTTATCAACTTCTTTTGGCCAACTTACAGAAGTTTTTCTTGCGAATTCGCGCTAAGGTTGCTGATGATGTAACAAAGTTATAGCTCTCTCTCTCTCTCTCTCTCTCTCTCTCTCTCTCTCTCTCTCTCTCTCTTTGCATAAAAGTATGGAGTTGTGTAAGTTGCTGAGCTTGCAGATTTTCTATGTCGCTCCAACCATCTTTTTCTCACTTCCGCAGAAACTCGAAGGCAACTTCTCAGAAGACGCTTCCAATCTCGTTCTTTTTAAACGGTGCTTTTTGTATCTTAGAGAAGAAATTCGCTTCTTGCAGCTCTGCATTTCGAAAAGTATTGTTGCAATATTCTAAAAAGAATATTGTCAACTTTGCCTTTCCATTTCGGTAAATATTACTGCATTCTTCAAAAGACTATTACTAACCTTGTATTGTTGGAACATTTTAAGAAGAATATTGGCAACTTCGTCTGCTTTGCTGAAAAAGTAAGAACATCAAGAAATTAGGAATCTACAGACTCATATGATTATTTCTCAGATATCGTATAGCAAAGATATCTATTATTTAAAAAAAACAAGGTTTATTTTAGCGATAAAACAGAATATGACAGCGGTAAAATAGCAATGTGGAAAGGTTCCAGAACTTGGTGAATATGCTTGGTAATTCTCTCATGAGCCTCTGCGTCGCGTCAAACGTCTAATCTCCTGAGGTGGTTTTATTTGTCTTGGAAATGCGTCCGTCTTTGGCGGGCGCCATGAATGCCCGAGGGAGAGTTTAGGCAACAGTTTTATTTTCAACGCTTTTCTGGACATAAGAATCAAGCCTAATTATGTCTGAGTTAAGTATTCTCGCATGATAAATTAGGAGACATCTACCATGCAAATGAGTCTGACATCCTGCTTGTAGAATCAGTGAAGGAACTGACAAAATTTATATTCGGTTTCCAGCTTGTTAGTGTAACTAAGAAATCGACTCCTATATTTATACAGTGGCCGTAATAAATGCAACTTTGGAATGCATATACTTAGAGTTATTCGGAAATATGTGCCGCCACTAATCTTCCCTTCTTTGAGTAAATGGTTATATTTTTCTTTAGAGCCTAAACTTGAAAACAAAATAAAAACGGGTATATGATGTTAGTGTACACACCGACATAAATTATTACTCCTGTTTTCCCAGAGTGAAAAGCTACATCACCTTTGTTTTTTGGAAGATCGTTGTAGAAATAGACTGTATACGTACAGAGAGAGAGAGAGAGAGAGAGAGAGAGAGAGAGAGAGTTACTCTTTAATTCCATTAGGCACACGAGGCGTTGGTGGTAAGAAGAATATCATTACTGAAAAACAAAGGGGAACAATTTTAGTGAAATATGACTTCTTACTTCTTCCTTTAACGGCTAAGAGGGACTTCAATAAATATGTTTTGTAAAATTCGCTTACACACGGACACACATGAACACAAACACGCACTCTCAGACACATACGAAGTACATTTAGATAATGCCTTCCCATAAGCATCGTCTTTCTACGATCATTTCATTCAAGTTAGACCATACGAGATATTGGATTCTGTAGAAAGTTATACAATGATATCATTGAACCAGTTTAGTGACTGGACTCCCCCTTGCTCATAAATGTGGAAGCCAAAGGAATCTTTTAGATTTTGTGGTTAAAAGTACTCCCATAGCTATGAGAACTACATAATCTCTTCCAAGGGTAAGTGGTTGGACTGATACGATATGAAAATTCACCTCTTCCACGAGAATTTCTGGAAATCAGACTTCATGATTGGTTTCTAGCAACTGTCATCATGAGGTATCATTTCTTTATTATACCTGATATTAAGGGTCAGTACAGAATTGGGAGAAGCCTTTCGAAACGGAAATGTCTCCATACTTCAGGGAATGTTAAATTCTGTCGTCCTGGGCGTGATTTTGATGACCGTGAAATCAGTGCCTCAGAATTTGGTGGCTAGAATTAGAATTGGAATATGAAATTGAGGCCAAAGACCAAGTGCTTTGACCTATGAGGTCATTCAGTGATGAAACTGTTGTTAGTTAAGTTAAGTATATCTTAGTTTAACCAGACCACTGAGCTGATTAACAGCTCTCCTAGGGCTGGCCCGAAGGATTAGATTTATTTTTACGTGGCTAAGAACCAATTGGTTGCCTAGCAACGGGACCTACAGCTTATTGTGGAATCCGAACCACATTATAGCGAGAAATGAATTTCTATCACCAGAAACAAATTCCCCTTGTTCTTCACTGGCCGGTCGGAGATTCGAACTTGCGACCAACAGAGTGGTAGCTGAGAACGGAACCCGCTCACCCAGAGAGGAACTGAAGCTGTTGTTAGGAAAGGGTTGTTTCGGAAAGGGTGGAAAGTGAGATGGAAAAACACCGAGTGAGGTGCTCTGGCGGCACTGGCCCCTTACAGGACAGGATTTGGGGATCAGTATTTGAAAGTTGGCCCAGAGCAAACTTGACAGCTAATATGCTTAAGAGCGAGTTTTGTGAAGCAGTTATAGAATACTTACACCATGTTATCATTGGGGTGAATATATTATTTTCTAGCAGTAGGAACGAAGTCACATAGTTTTTGTGCATGTTTATTTCAGACATACAACCCCTGGTATCGAAATGCGTTTAAATGCACTGAAACCCTTTGGGATAATCGTCAATTCCTTATTACTTATGCATTAAAAAGCACTGAAACCCTCTGAGACAACCGTCGTCTAATTCCAGTTCCTTACAATTTACCAGAAAATTTATAGCCCTCACAGAAATAGAAATTTACATGTCGAAAAGAAATACAGTATGTTTAATCATGTATATGCTTTTGCATACATCAGGACTTGACATCTTTGTCTTTCGCTAAAAGAGAACCGAGAAATGAATTTTAACCAGAGTTTATTGGCAATAAGTTTACCGAAACGGAGGCCAACCCCCAATTCTGAAATCTCATCAAGAAATCGTTAGTTTTCCATTACTACTCCAAAACAATTCTCCCTGTATTCTAATAATTTACTTACATTTTTATCTATTTATTTATTAATTTGTTAATTTATTTTTTTATTCAATAAGTGATCCTTTCTCTGTGTATTTCCCGTTACCTTCTGCTACTTCTTTCTAGTGAACACCATATTCTCTGGAAGTCTGAATTTCAAGTCAGTGGCCCCTTTGGTGGGCTTGATCCATACGGATAGGGTTCTTCATCTTCTGAATAATAATAATAATAATAATAATAATAATAATAATAATAATACGGAAAATTTGATCTAATTGACCATTTTCATTGCTGCTCGACCCTTACCAGAGGGGAAGTTTAATTTTTAATTCAATATTCTTCAGTTTGACGCAAACCAGTCAAGATGGCAGGTGTTCTTTGTTCAACAATTACTGTTAATTTGTCTGTCCATCTCTGTGTTTGTTGTTTTTTAATTTACCATTGAATATCGACTACATTCTGTAGACAGGTGAGTTGGCACAGGATTTATATTGTTCTAGTGATAATTTCAACGATATTTCTTGAAGTTATTTAGTAACTACAGAGGGTTAGATTTCGAGGTTAATTCGGATTTGGACGTGAATCCTGGATTTATCAAGTGGATTTTGGTGAAATTTTATGGATTAATGGTGGATTATAGGGAACGTTTCTTAAATCTTCAAAAAAGTTATTCCTTTCACATTGGTGACTGAATAAAGTTGTAGACGGGCGTCTTCGCTCAATAAAAATAAAAAAACAAAATAAAATTCAGCTTTAGGAAATTTGATCTTAATAGAGGTATTAATTTTTAATTTCATTCTTTTGGGAATACCCTTTACTTTTGAACATACCCTTCACCATTCACGACCATTAGTCCTGTAATGTAGTATATATTTTCAAGAACACTTTACATCTCCTAAAACAAAAGAGGAGGAAGGCGCTTCTGAAGGCTCCTTTAGTTTTGCCGGGATAATGTTCTCTTGAAACTGGGCCATGTTTATCACAAGGCAGGGACTGTGTTTCTGTATTATGGTGATGTTATGTCTTTGTTTGCATGTAAACAACAGATGCACACACACGCTCATATATATATATTATATATATGTATGTATATATACTGTATATATACTGTGTATATATATATATGTATATATATATATATATATATATATATATATATATATATATATATATATATATATATATATATATATATATATATATATATATATATATATATATATATATATATATATATATATATATATATATATATAAATGGATGTTTGTATGTATGTTTTTATGTTCCAACATAACTCTGAAATGCATTGAGCAATTCCTACCGGACTTAGTATACATATGATTTATTATCTGGAAAAGAATACTGCAGGGGTAAGACATCACTGGGACCAAAGGGGGTGGGGTGTGGGAAGGGGGTAACATGTAAAAACAACAGAAAACAATGTCTAAACCAAAGTTTTTGAGTTCGCTGAGATGAATAGTGACACTTGCGATGCTTTTAAGTCCAAGTTCAGCCCTGATAGGAAAAAGGGGTTGAGAAGGGGTGAAAAATAAAATGTCAAAAATGACAGATATTAGTGCTTGATCCATAGTTTTTGAGGTCGTTGAGATGAATAGTGACACTCCTGATGCTCGTTAAGTCCAAGTTCAGCCCCAATAGGAAGGGGGGATGAGAAGGGGTGAAGAAAAATGTAAAAAATGACAGATATTAGTCTAATCCATAGTTTTCGAGGTCACTGAGATGAATAGTGACACTCCTGATGCCATTTAAGTCCAAGTTCAGCACCGATAGGAAGCAGGGGTGAGAAGGGGTGAAATATAAAATAAAAATGCAGGCCAATGTAACTGAAACAGCTATCTTACAGGAGAGAGAGACCTTACAGACCTTACAGACTTTACAGTTCGTTCGGGTTGCCCCAGGTCCCTCAGTGTGAGGCGCCTTTGATGTCTACCAGAGAATTGCTAACGCATCTTCCGATATATTTTGCATCTTCCAGTCTTGGATGGTCTGGGATGCAGCTTAGATATTTGTTGAGCTTATTCTTAAACACATCTACGCTCACTCCTGTTATGTTCCTCAGATGAGCTGGTAGCGCATTGAATAGACGCTGCATTATCGATGCTGGTGCGTGGTGGATTAATGTCCTGTGTGCTTTCCTTAGTTTTCCTGGTATAGTTTTTGGCACTATTAATCTACCTCTGCTTGCTCTTTTTGATATTTTTAGCTCCATGATGTTTTCGGTAATTCCTTCTATCTGTTTCCATGCTTGGAATACCATGTACCGTTCTCTTCTCCTTTCAAGACTATATAAATTTAAGAATTGTAGTCTTTCCCAGTAGTCAAGGTCCTTAACTTCTTCTATTCTAGCTGTAAATGACCTTTGTACACTCTCTATTTGTGCAATATCCTTTTGGTAGTGTGGGTACCATATTATATTGCAATATTCAAGTGGACTATGTACGTACGTTTTATAAAGCATAATCATGTGTTCAGCTTTTCTTGTTTTTAAGTGCCGGAACAACATTCCCATTTTTGCTTTGCATTTTGCCAATAGAATTGCTATTTGATCATTGCATAACATATTCCTATTCAACATCACACCAAAGTCTTTAACTGCTTCCTTGTTTGTGATTGTCTCATTATTAGGTCCTTTATATGCATATAGCATTCCTACTTTATCACCATAGTTCATTGATTCAAATTTATCAGAGTTAAATACCATCCTATTTATCTCTGCCCAGTTATATATTTTGTTTAGGTCTCTTTGTAGCGAGTTCCTATCTTCATCACAAGCAATTTCTCTACTTATTCTTGTGTCATCTGCGAAACTTCTTACTACTGAGTCCTTAACATTACTGTCTATGTCTGCAATCATAATCACAAACAGCAATGCAGCTAACACCATACCTTGTGGTACACCGGATATTACCGTAGCTTCATCCGATTTCTCATCGTTTGCAATCACTATCTGTTGTCTGTTTTGCAAAAATTCTTTTATCCATCTTCCTACTTTGTCAACAATGTTATGTTTTCTAATTTTTTTCGCTAATATATTATGATCTACCTTGTCAAAAGCTTTTGCAAAGTCTAGGTAAACCACATCTGTATCTTTTTCATTTATCATATTTTTATATATGCTTTCATGGTGGACTAACAGTTGGGTTTGTGTACTTTTCCCGGGTACAAAACCATGTTGTCCTATATTGAACAATCTATTTTTCATTAAATGTTTCATTATATTTTTTTTTATTACCCTTTCATATACTTTCATAATATGAGATGTCAGACTCACAGGCCTATAATTACTTGCCTCTAGTCTTGAACCACTTTTGAAAGTAGGAGTAATATATTCTAATTTATGTTCATCATAAATCTTGCCTGTATCTATACTTTGTCTTAATAATATTGCTAGCGGCTTTGCGATTGAATGAACCACTTTCTTTAACAATATGACAGGTACTCCATCTGGTCCTGCTGCTGATCCATTTTTAATTTCATTAATAGCCTGCACAATATCGGCTTCTGTAATATCTATATCTGATAAGTATTCAGTATTTTCATCTCTTATTTCTGTATCATTATCTTCATTTTCAATTCTAGGTGTAAATTCACTCATATCTTTCTGCTAATATGTTACATATTTCCTTTTTTTTCATTCGTTAATCGCCCTTCAATTCTTAGAGGGCCTATTTCTACTCTTATTTTATTCATCTTTTTTGCATATGAATAAAAAATTTTAGGGTTTTGCTTGATATTTTGTAGAGTAATTTCTTCTAGGTTCCCTTTTTCATTTTCTTTTGATTGTATAATCATCCTTCACTTTGATAGACCATTTTTCTATCCAAAGTACCGCCATTGGTGGAAAAATCACGGTCTGTCTCGGATTCAAAGATTCTGAAATGTTGAATATTAGCCTTCT
>JANJGK010000027.1:2571552-2621552 GCA_039081455.1 Macrobrachium rosenbergii | reverse complement strand
TGAATATATATATATATATATATATATATATATATTACCAAGGTCCCTACACATTGACAAAACACTTACATCGGCTGTTATTAGTAGCTCTGGCCGGCTCGACATACTCTCTATCTATCCTCAAGCAAAGGCTTACTGAATTAAAACGCCGAGATACATAACTAGACTTTGTTTGGAAAATTAACGGAAGCATTTCAGCAAAAGCTAGTCATGAAATGTAGTCCCTCACAACCCACAAAAATGGAAGTCATAACTAGAGGAAACCCAGACTCACAATCAATCGAATTAGTGATTCTAAACCAATCAATATTAGTGACTAACACCCATGCCACCAAACAAAATAAAAAGGTCATGATTACTCTAAACCAAAATAAATGTCATATAGTATGTTAAAAAGGAACACCACTTCCAATAGACATGTCCTCACAGGACTCAACCAGAATTCCTGTTTAAAGAAACATAGCTTACATTTAAACCTGAAATGGTGCATAAAAAATAAACACTTATAAAGGAAAAATGAATAATAGAGAACAGAGGGATTTCACTGCAACGTAAAATAGATGTTCCACATAATGTCTGAAAAAGATACAAGTGTTAATGAGTTATCTTATTCACATTCTATGGCCATCGGGAAGCTGTCCATCAAAGTGGCTGTTTATTCACAAACAAAGCTCAAAAGAGCAATCACACCAGCTGCAAATCGAAGTGAATATCCATTCTATGGTTCTCATATCACATACACGTTAAGAGAATGCACGTACGCACACATCTACTTGATAACCCCTCCCTTGAAGCGTGACATCACTGTCAGGTTCAATGTTCCTAAGGAACTCTGCCTTCTAAACCCACAGATATCACAAAGCTTCCATCCATCTGTCACATTTTCCCCATGCATCTTGGTCATGACCGGAAGTCATGAATGAGCGAGTTGGATACCTGCGGAAAATACCAATGTCAACATAGAAGCCACTTGCACAGAAAGCTACGTTTTCACAGGCCAGCAATTAGTCAGCTTGATCAGTTTGTGCACCTGCAGACATCAGTTATAGGAGCTCAACCAACCTACAACTGGGCATCCTCTCCCAGGTACAACAAATATCCATAACAAAAGTTCACTAGAGGTCGGCTCAAAAATTGTAACAAACAATATGCACTAGATACGAAGGTTGCTTGTAAACAATTCACTGTAGAACGCATCTCCTTACATCTTGAATTCTTGGCGATCCAAATATCCTGTACAGCTTGTGACTGCACAAGACCATGTCGAGTGCAGCGCACATGCATCCTTTGTGCAATACAGATGTCTCCCAGCAATGATGGCGACTTGAAGACGTTCCACCTGACATCTCCCAAAAGACCATGGATCCTATTATGAAGGCAAAGAAACCTGCAGGCGTAATGTAGATGGCCCCCCATATCCAACTTGTATTTGTTGAGGCTCATAGAAGCCATTCCCTCAGGTGCTAAGAGAAAGTGATGTATAACGTAAGTCGGTCATGTCGATGGTCAACCACCAAAAATAAGACATCCACATCACCATAAACAAAGTTTCACTGCAAAATCCAAAGTCACAGACCAACAAACAATTGTCTCCAAAACCCTCCCATAATTTCTCATTACTATCTTGTAAAGTCATCAAAGTTTTACCCTGGCTAGCGAATTCTGCCGATACCTGTTCATTTCTCACCAAATTAGCAATTGACATACTAGCAATTGATCATATGATCATAAAGGCTCCAATTACCAGTGGCGCAGCCTTCTTTTTCCTTCTAGAAGAGACCTAAGAAATAGAATAACCTAAATTTGGAAGCCATGCGGAATTAGCCCATGCCAAGACCCCCTGAGTCATGAGTAGACGAAACTTCAGCATCAAAAAAAAAAGCCAAAAAAACAAAAGAAAGAAGCCTATAAGTTACCAGATCTCGAAACGAGGAAAAAAACAAAAAAAGAAGAAACCCATATATCTATAAAACCCTATGGTATTTTGCACCTAATTTTACTAAGTACTGCAACACACAAAAACAGAAAACTGAACTCGGACAATTAAAGATTTGCATAACTCTATGGACCAAAGTCTCCCAAGTTAAAAAAAAACTACCCGTCACACCCATTTAAAACCCATTAAAAAACAAAACCAAGAGAGAGGAGAAAAAAATTATCAGAAACACAGTCCATCACAGGAATTGACCCATAAGATTCCCATTAGCCTGTCTTCTTAGTTTTAGATATACGTGTCAACCAAGACACTCCCATATTCTCATCTTGAGCCACAAATCTATTTCTCTTCTTTACTTCTACAACGCAAAAAGGACCCTCAAATTTAGGACCAAGCTTATAGTTCAACTGATTCCTAACAATTATTTTTACAAAACCTTATCTCCCACATCAACTTTAACTCTATCTGGCTTTGCATTGTTCCTATCAACCATATCCCGAGTTTTCACTTCAAGATTCTTAGCAAGACACACATATCTCTCTTTAGCCGTAGAGACTAGTGATTTTACTGTGTCATCACCTGATGGAATAGGTAATAAATCAAATGCACCTCGCACTGGGCAACCAAACAACACTTCATTGAGAGACATTCCAATGGTATCACTAACAATAGAACTGATGCTATGCTGCACCTGTGGAATATACCGATCCCAATTTACATCATTGTCCCCTACAGCCATCCTGAGAGCTTCAATTACCTTCCTTTTTGCTTGTTCACATAGCCCATTAGCTTTTGGTCTATAAGGAATAAAAGTGACTTACCGAATGCCCATTACATCCGCAAGACACTCTAATGTCTTGTTCACAAATTCTCTCCCATTATCTGTAATCAGCACTTCAGGAACCCCATACCGACAAATATATCCATTAAAGAAAGACTGCCACCTCCCCCACTGCTTTATGCTTCAAAGGAAAAATATCTCTGAACCTAGTTAATTCATCAACAACCACCAACAGGTGCCTATGGCCATAACTAGATTCACAGAAATTGGATAACAGGTCCATATGGACCTTAGAAAAAGGTCTACTGGGAATAGGAAATGAACCCAATTCACAAGAAATGACCCTCGATGGCTTACACACATTACAAACTGAACAACTACTCACAAAGTCTTCCACTGACATGAGCATATTCTTCCAAAAGGATTGTCCACGTATATTCTGATATGTCTTCTCAATACCCAAATGCGGACTGCCAGACCTACAGAGAACAATATCCAGAACCGTAGGTACTAACCTCCTAGGAACAACTATTTGCGTCGTATCACCCTTATCCTCACTATTTCTCAGTCTGTATATAATCTCCCTAACTAACAAATTACCCCCTAACTCAAGACCTACAAAAGGCAACTGATAACCCTTCCTAACTAATCCTCCTCTAAGAAAACCTTTTGCATCTGCCAAAATCTCATCCTCATCCTGTTTAGATTCTACTAAACTAATATCCAAGTCTACGCAATCTCCACATACATAACATACATGAGTACCATCTGCATCAGAAAAACTTCTATTAAGGGAGTCCACTACAGCATTATGTCTACCATCTATATACCTAAGCCTTGGCATCAAAATCCCTGATTGTCAGATACCACCTAGCTCTTTTAGGTGAAAGATCCGGCTTATTGAAAAGACCCAACAATGGCTTATGATCCATACAAACCTCGACTTCATTGCCAGTCAATAACATCTCGAAATGAACCAAACTAGACACTACAGCAAAGGCCTCTTTGTCCACTACCAACCATAGCTCTTCATTACTACCTCATGTCTTAAACTTCCTGCTGCAAAATGCAATCAGATGGAATCTTTCATCGAACTTCTGTATGAGGCAGGCCCCTATACCATCGTGACTGGCATGTGTCACCAACATGAAAGAAAGTTCCAAATCAGGAAATTTCAACCCTGGGGGATTCACTAAGGGATCCTTAATATTCTGAAAAGCTGACTGTTGTCCATCACCCCATAGAAACTGCACATCATCCCTCAGGACATCTGTTAAAAGAGATGCTAGTGTAGAAAAACTCTTCACAAGCCTACGAAAAAATCCAGCCATGCCTAAGAAAGACTGAAACTGTTTCTTATTCTTGGGAGTAGCAAAATCTACAATTGCCCTAGCTTTATCCTCATTCACTTTAACACCCTCCTTAGAAATGACATGACCCAAATATACTATCTGCTTCTTCAGAAAATTCCACTTAGCTAATTTCATTTTCAAACCAGCTAGCCTAAGCCTCCTAAAAACCTCCCTAAGAACCTTTAAATGTTCGTCTTCCAAATCAGTGGCAACCAATATATCATCCATGTAGAGGAATATAAATTTCCCTATTGAGCCATGCATAACTGTATTCATTAGCCTAGTAAATGTCTTAGAACTACCTGAAAAACCAAACAGCATCTACGTGAACTTATAATGACCCTTCAGCAAACTGAAAGCCATGTACTTTCGACTCTCTTCGCTAAGTGGTACTTGTAAGTGCCCTTGCATGAGGTCAGTTGAAGATAGATATGTTCTTGCCCCCAATCTCAACAAATAAATCTGGCAAACACACCACAGGGTAACAATCAGGAATGGTTTTCTCGTTCAACTTCCTAAAGTCCACACAAGCTCAGACTGAACCATCCTTCTTAGGCACTGCTAACCATGGGAAATTAAAAGGTACGGAACTGGGCCTAACAATGACTTCCTCCTCCCACTTATTAACCTATTGCTCTATCTGTTCTCTAATCTTAAAAGGAATCCTATAATTTTTTTCCCCTTTTCCTATCCATAAATTGTAAATGCGTCCATTTATTGCACATTTTCCTACCAACTCTATTTTCTTCATATAACAATGATATTAATATTACTCACCTTGGCCTGTATCCTTCTTTTCTTGGGAGAATATCACATGAAATTAATATGATCTGACTTTTATCTTTGAATTAATTTGCATTTAATTTCCCCAGTCCTTTATATTTCTGTGGGATAGCTAGCATATGCTAATTAATTAATTATAGAGATCGTGGCAAGATATCACCATTGTTACGTGGGTAATTCGGCTGATGAGTTTAATAATTAGATAATTGAGTTTATATTGCCTTGCTTTCCCTAAGACCTACGTAATTCTGTCAATTAAGGCTAAAATCAACTCTAAAGGACAGATATTGAATAGATCGGGTTGCTAGTTAACACTAGTTAACAAATAATAGAGGTTTATTCATAACCACATGAATGAATTCAGCAAACTTACTGGGACACTAGTTTACAAAAAGAAAAAAAAATTGTAAAATAAAATGAAATGAGTTATTTACAGGAGCTAACAGCAGCTCAGCATATTAGTCTGAGTTAGGACAAATCTCAATGCTACACAGAAAGAACGCAACAGTTTTATGTGCGGGAATTTACTGCAAGATCGAATTAAGGCTTCTCGGTACCAATGATGCAGATTCTTCTCCAAGGAAGAGGATGTTGCGCAGGCCTAAGGCGTACACAATTATGGAAAAAGGTGGTATCCAGATAACAATCTTGTTACAGAAACACTCACTTGTCATTACTTAGGGATGATTGTTGGGTCAAAAATAATGCTTTTAACGCCATGGAGGATAAGTTGTGACTTCTCTGAACAACACTAATTGTACATAATAGATGGCCTCATAAATGGGATATGTTTCACAAGGATTTCTTAGTCAGTGACTGTTTAAGAGAGGAAAATTTGAACAAGGAAAAATGAGTTTCAGCCGAAGGGAAAGAGAACTGGGAGCAATTGTCAATTCAGACTTACTGCTAGGTTAGATAATGCAGTGATCAGTTGCATAAGATTGCTTGGTCCGCTGAAATATTAAATATATATATATATATATTATATATATATATATATATATATATATATATATATATATATATATATATATATATATATATAACGTTAATAAATGACATTAAGTAAGATTTTTATCAGTTACCTTACCTTCTGATACTGTAGACTTCCCTATTCCCTTCTTCACGTCTTCAATGCCCTTGGGAACGCCCGCGTCTGAGTACCTGAGATACCCCTTGGGGGGCAGCCTGCCCCTCAGCTGCTTAATGGCTGCTGGAAACTTAGGTACGGTTGTGGTATCCAAAACTGGCGAAGTCCCATTGAATTTTTATGGTTAATATCCAAAAGGTGTATTAAATGAATGAGCTGGTTCATCTTGATGTTTCTGTCTAGCAAGACACGTTCACCAAAGCCATAGCACCCAAGGCTAGCCCATACCTTCACCTAATCTGGTTCCTTTGACATATAAAATCAACAGTGTTCCTGCGGGACACATGACCGTGATCAGTTCCCAGTACTGTGAAGGACGCCTTGTCTCCCCAAAGGACTCTCCTTCAGTCCTTCGCTTTCTTCTTTAATCGTAGGACACTGAGGGCTTCGATAGTCACCAACACTCTTGGAACCCAAGCAGTCCAACCCATTCCTCGGAGATTGGGTTTGTCACTTTAATTCTGGTTCAGGAGACCGTGGGTTTGCAGATTTGCAGTCACTTGTCTTGCAATGAGCTTTTGGGTTTTAGATGTCAATATGTATCTTCTTGGTCCCTGGTACAAGGATAAGGCTTGGCCCGTTCCCTATCTTGGCAATGAAGGGGACACTGGTCGCCCATAAACACCGATGATTTTCACAATTTCTCTAACCTGCTCAGTCTTGGGACGATTGGTGACTTAGGCCACACCAGCACAACTCGTGCTTCTTCTTGGTAAGGCCTCATCGAGAGAGAGAGAGACTCCCGAAATGTGTGCAATTGAAGGAAACAACACGAAAGGTGATTCGTTTCGGCAACACTTCACTCAGATCCACTCTCGACACGAGCTCACCAGGTACTGAAAGGGGAGGAGTGCGTGCCCCGAAGAGAAAGACTTATTCTGAGGGGTGGCAAAACTCTGGTAAAATATAAAGGCACTTGTATAATGTGCCTTTAATAGAATTAAAATATTTACATAACAATAATATAAAAAATGGTTGAATAATCACCCAACAGGAGGATAAGTGTAACAACGTTATAAAGCATTTTTACTCGTTTTATTTACAAATTCCGTAATATTTTAAACACGATCAATTTGACATAAATGTTTCCTTTGCCGTTTAATAAGTCCTTTTGAGCTGATTCTAGAAGGTGATATTATGCAATTTCTGTATTGCTGCAATGCCCGATCATATCCATTGACATTTTTACAAATCGCTTTGGACCGCTCTCTTGTTTCAGCTCTGCCACTCCCTCAGCTGTCATCTGTCTTTTTTTCGATATTTATTTATTAATTTTAAGTATTACAGTAATATAAATATGACGGATGTATACATACACTTCCATACACAGTGCGATAATGAATTATGTAAGCACATCGAGTTCTGAGCAGTATACACCTTCATATAAATAGCACAAAACAATTAGCACTAGATAGGTTGCATGATCTGAAACTTTTCAACATATCCGTCATCAAGGGACTAATGTATACATACGTATTCATACTTATACAGTAATAAGGCCCAGAATTTGTTGAATGAAACCCACGTATGAATATTTAATTATAAGGAAATTCTGCTATATAAACGTCACTAAAATCTAAACCTTCAATCTCAGTTCTATTAATCAATAGTTTTCGAGCTAATGACTTCAAAGGAAGACTGACTGATTCATTTGTACGAGTAACTGGCGGTGCAATGCCTGTGGTCGTCCACGATAAAACAGACTCCGGTTAAAAACCCAGTTGCAGGGTGTCGTCTTAAAAGAGATTAATTCATGAATTATACACAAATACACTATTACGTAATCATATCCGGACATACAATCTAACTGATTACCAATTAATTTACACATAACCACAACACAAGACAAATGGCTGACTTTTGCTCTGCATTTCTTTCTGGAAATACGGAAATAACTGTGGTATTAAACTGAACTCTCTCTCTCTCTCTTCGGGTGTGACAGAAAGCCGATAATTAGCGTCTCAACAGCGCACACGACCGTCATTCGTGAGCAAACAGATTTGAGGTTCCTAGGACGCGGCCAGCCTACCCACATGGATTATGTTCGTCTTGCTCGAGGTCAGGCGAGGATTGATGTCGGTGCCGTTAATATCCGACTGTGTCAAGTGACTGCGTTGTTGGTGGGGATATTATTATTGTTATTATCATTATTAGTACTTATTAAGGTATGGGATTCTTTTTGGTGATGACTACTAATTATTATTATTATTATTATTATTATTATTATTATTATTATTATTATTATTATTAGCAGCAACAGTGGTATTAGTAGTAGTAGTAGTTGTAGTTTATTTTATCGTTTTGTTTTTTATGGTGATATTATTACTATTATTATTATTATTATTATTAGCAGTAGGACAGTTTTGGTATATATATATATATATATATATATATATATATATATATATATATATATATATATAATATATCTATGTTTTGGTGTGTATATATATGTATATATACATATACATACATACATACATACATATATATATATATATATATATATATATATATATATATATATATATATATATATATATATATATATATATATATATATATATACCTGACTTACTTTGTCAGAGAGAGAGAGAGAGAGAGAGAGAGAGAGAGAGAGAGAGAGAGAGAGAGAGAGAGAGAGAGAGAGAGAGAGAGAGCAACATCCCCTCTAACCGTGGAAGCACCAAGTTCCATCGCCTCGAAATATAGCCTCAGAGTCTGTTGAGAAGTTCTGACGAGTCAAACATCTCCTGAAGCAATTTAAGCCTTCGAAATGTCTCCTCATTCCCTCCGAAGTCTCCTCTCAAGGGGAAGAACATCACTCTGACGGGAAGGAGGAGGAATCCTCCAGGGTCTGAGTGTCTGTGGAGTAAGATGTATCCTTTAACTAAACGGAGGTATTATTAGGAATTCTTCGCATTCTAGTTGTCTTGGGAAATGCGTTCAAAGTAGGTGATCTGGTTGACCCAGATTAGGCCTAGTCGATGTTACGTTGTAATTCAGGCTTTTACGAATGATTCCTCTCTCTCTCTCTCTCTCTCTCTCTCTCTCTCTCTCTCTCTCTCTCTCTCTCTCCCGTGCCAGACTGATATTTACGAATGACAGAAAAAGACTGAACGAAATTAACGTTGGGAATTTTATTCTCGATATTATGTCTTTTTCTGTATCAGGGAAAATGAGTGACACTTATTTGGGAAGGACGGAAGTTTGGAAGTGAAAATTTCCACATATGCCAGTTATGATTAGGCGTTAGAGAGAGAGAGAGAGAGAGAGAGAGAGAGAGAGAGAGAGAGAGAGAGAGAGAGAGATTACGCAAACTAACGTACGGACTATTTTCTTATTGAGAGAGAGAGAGAGAGAGAGAGAGAGAGAGAGAGAGAGAGAGAGAGAGAGAGAGAGAGAGAGAGAGAGAGATTACGTAAACTAACATACGGACTATTTTTCTTATTGTCGTTTGTTCATAAATCGTGAATAATTTTCTTAGTATTTGCAATGGAACTTCGTGTTGTGACAACATTGGCCTTGATAGTGTGACAACATACACTTTGTGACCTGACAACATGAAACTTCTTGGTGTGACAACATTGGCCTTCATAGTCTGACAACATGACACTTCGTGGTTGGACAACATGAAATTTCTCGGTGTGGCAACATCGCCCTCAATATTGTGACAACATGACGTTTTATTGTCTAACAACATGAAAGTTCTTGTGACAACATCGGCTTTTTTTAGTGTAATAACAGGATATTTCTAGGTTTGACAACATGAAACTTCTTGATGTGACAACATCGGCCTTTAGAGTGTGACAACATGATACTTTCTGGTCTGACAACATTAAACTTCTTGGTGTGACAACATCAGCCTTGATAGTTGACAAAATGACACTTTGTTGTCTGACAACATGAAACTTCTTGGTGTGACAGCATCAGCCTTGAGAGTGAGACAACATATCACTTCGTGGTCTGACAACATGAAACTTCTTGGTGTGACAACATCGCCCTCAATATTGTGACAGAATGACATTTTATGGTCTGACAACATGAAACTTCTTGTGCCACCATTGGCTTTTTTTAGTGTGATAACAGGATATTTCTTGGTCTAACAACATGAAACTTGTTGGTGTGACAACATTGGCCTTGATAGTTGAAACATGACACTTTGTGGTTTGACAACATTGCACCTCTTGGTGTCACACTAATGACCTTGATAGTGTGACAATATGACGCATTGTCGTCTGACAACATAAAACTTCTTGTTGTGACAACATTGATCTTGATAGAGCAAGAACATGACGTTTTGGCGTTGACAACATAAAACTCCTTGGTGTGACAACATTGTCCTTGATAGTGTGACATGACAATTTGTGGTCTGACAACATGAAACTTCTTGGTGTGACAACATTGTCCTTGATAGTGTGACATGACAATTTGTGATCTGACAACATGAAACTTCTTGGTGTGCATCGGTCTTGATAGTGTGGCATATACTTTACAGCCTGACAACATGAAAATTTAACGTGTGACAACATGACGCTTCTTTTCTGACAACATGAACTCTTGGTCTAGAGCAATATTTACATACGAGATCCTTCTCTTCAAGATCATTTCCTCTACATCGCTTACGTTCCACTCACGTTTGGACTCAGTTTCATGAACTTGAAGGCTTCAACTTTACACCTCTCTCTCTCTCTCTCTCTTGTGGGAACTGAGTCAGGAATGTTGTCAGTGGTAATGGAGTGTCACCTCGGGGCTTCTGCAAAGATGTTGAAGCAATTTCGTGTCAATTCTGTCGAGTGGATTCCGTTTCAAATAAATTTCCTCAGCCGTTTTTTCTTATAAAACAGACACTTAAATCAGAGAGAGAGAGAGAGAGAGAGAGAGAGCGAAAGAGAGAGAGAAATTTGTTTGACATGAGAATGAAGGTTGATCTGATATTAAGAGAGGCAAATAGAGGAAATTTCAGGCTCACTTCTGTTAAGTATTTAATGGAGGTTGTAAATTTACTTGGGATTGTCCGGCTCTTTTACCCGAGTTTTCAGAACTGTTGTGCATTTTTGTGTAAATGTAAATCTTTTTTATTTGTCTTTTATTTACTTTTACTTGTTTTTAGCTCATTGCCAACTTTTATGTTTTCCAGTATTTCCCGTGGAGTATTCTTCTTCGTTTTAACGTGCTTTTTCCCATTTTTATATGGGGTTCTTCTTTTGAAGGACTTTGATTTGGCGTTGGGGTAGGCCGTAGCCTCGATCGGCTGCCCTGCCTGACATCGCTTAGACCCCGGTAACGATGTGTACGTGTATCGTACCAATACCCAGCTCCCTTTCTCCCAGCAGCGAGGAGAACTGGGCGGGTAGGTCGACAGTTCGAGACGTGTGAGGTGTCTGTTATGTTTTTAGAAGGTGTTGGAGTGGCTTTGTTTACGTGTGTATTAGTCTAATAATAATAATAATAATAATAATAATAATAATAATAATAATAATAATAATAATAATAATAATACAGGTTTTGTTAAACAAAATGGCAGTTTCAATAGCATTTATTTTATATAGTAAACGCTCAATTCGTCTTATCAGTTGCTTTTCTTGCGCTGGAATGGTTGCAAGCAATTGACCAATATTCGTTTCCGGTGGTTTAGTGATGTGTAGGAGGTAGTTCTCGTGGAATGTCGACTAGGCTAGTTTCGCCCTCCTCGTTGGGGCATCAGCCCATGAAAATGAAGCGACTAAGTCCACAAACCAAGAGACACGGATAAAAGATGAAAAATCCACGCAGCATCACAGCCATTGCATCCTGCGATGCGAGCCTGTCCTGAATGGTGCCCTAACGAGGAGGGCGAAACTAGCCGACATTCCACGAGAACTACCTCCTACACATCACTAAACCACCGGATATGAAAATCGGTCAATTGCTCGCAACCATTCCAGCGCAAGAAACACAACTGATAAGACGAAATGAGCGTTTGCTATGTAAAATAAATGCTGTTGAAACTGCTATTTTGTTTAACAAAACCTGTATTAAAGAAGGTCTTTTTCCTAATAATAATAATAATAATAATAATAATAATAATAATAATAATAATAATAATAATAATAATAATAATAATAATAATAGTGACAACAGCCATAGACAAATGGGACAAATAACACCACTGAAAACTTTCTAAATGAAAAACTTCCAGATGAAGGGCGAACACAGTCAGGTTCTCTGGAGGGAAGGAAATGAGATGGAATTAGGAGGCTGCAAAGGAGAGCAGATGTTTCTCAGGAATGCTACCTCACTCCTTTAGTCTCTAATTAGAGAGGAAGTGGAGTTCTTTCACGTCAGTTACACAGGGAAATCGAATTTCTATGGTTGAAAAGAGGAATTTGAAAACTTTAGAGATTCTTTCAAACGGGAGACCAGTCATCAACGTGTAAACGATTAGTTTCTCAATACACTCACAGATTTCAAACTGGATTCGGTTTCACCTTTAGTGGAAAAGTTCGAATTTGTCAGAAACCTTAGCCATTTTTGCTGCTGATTTTTTTAAAACTCAAAAAGACAGAATTTGTTTTTTCTTATTGAAGTATTTGGTATACGCTTATGAAATAAGTTAAATTATTCGAATTTTACATTTTTAGCTTCTACATTTTTGTGGGCTAATGTTCCCCTGACTGAATCTGAAACTCTGCCTCTTGATGCCATTCATTTTCCTCACCTGGCTGCACTTTTAGGAGTTTCTCTCCTGCCGTTCCCACCTCGCCCTGTTTGGGGATCGAACGCTGGTCTGTTTTGTTGTGAGCTGGACACTTCATACCGCTTATATATACTATTGATACGAGAGAGAGAGAGAGAGAGAGAGAGAGAGAGAGAGAGAGAGAGAGAGAGAGAGAGATTGCTTGACAACCGTGAAAGGAAGCTATACAGAGCCATTTAAATATGTTATGAATCTCTGTTAAAGGTAGGAATTACTCTATCCATAGCTCAAGTATTTACTGAGAGAGAGAGAGAGAGAGAGAGAGAGAGAGAGAGAGAGAGAGAGAGAGAGAGAGAGAGAGAGAGAGAGAGAGAAACTGTTTGATAACCGTGACTCTTATGAATCTATGATATAAGTAGGAATTACAATGCTTATAGCTCAAACATTTACCGCAATGGTGTATGAAAAGGCAAATTCTATCATGTAATTCCTCGTTAAAAGCAAATCACTGAAGGATTAATCACCTCTCCCAAGTCATTCCTCGATCGCCCCATAACAGAGAGACAAAAGTAGAGCTTGAATGAACAGAACTTGTCCCCAGGACAAAGCAAAGCCAGTCAGACAGAGCGAGAGAGCAGCTGTGGGTAAGAGACCCATTCCTCCTCCTCCTCCTCAGCTGTTATATCTCACATTCCTCTGCTGTTCATCACTCATTCCTCCTGCTGTGCCTCCCTCAGACCCACCAAGGACTCTAATACAGGAACAGCGACTGTCTTCCTTATGGGTGATGGTGGCGTTTCCTGCAAATCCTCAATGTTGACAATCCCATGTGGAGGGAAGGAGGTTAGTACCGTCCAGTGCACCTCATGCGGTGCACTGTAGGCATTACTAATGTTCTTTGCAGCGTCAATTCGGCCCCTAGCTGCAACCCCTTTCATTCCTTTTGCTGTAGCTCCGTTCATATTCTCTTTCTTTCCACCCTTTCCTAACAATTGATTCGTAGTGCAACTGCAAAAGGGTTTCCTCCTGTTACGCCTTTCAGACCTTTAAACTGTCAATTTCCCTTTCAGTGCTAAATGACCTCATAAGTCCCAGCGCTTGGCCTTTGGCCTAAATTCTTATTTCTAATCTATATTCTGTTCTAAATATTGACACGGAATAAGACTGAAATACTCGGAGGGAGACAGAATGTTGTCACAGGGCATATGTTACTGCATGCTGACTAAGGCGAATTTGTTGTTCAATGGGTGACGACGGGTGGGAAATTAAGGGAGGTCAGGTCCCAACCCCAAATATTGACTGTCGTCACTCGTCTTTCTGTCCTTCTGTTTTGCATAAATGTTGTCATCTATGTCATTCTGTTCAATCCTCCAATTACTCTGTGTTAACACGTCAGCAGTCCTTCGCTTTTCATGACCATTAACTCATTCTTAAGAATAATTACCCTATTCTATAAATGCCTCGCTTTTCCAGGTATCAAACTTTTATATAAATACATCTCCACAAGACTGCTAACATTCACTTTTGCTCGAAAAATTCTGTAACTGTCAATTTAGCTATATATTTTTAGTTTCTTTTCCATTAACATCACCCAGCACGACTACCCTTTCCTCGGCTTCCAGCCTTAGTCTGACGTAGAGACAGACTTAACCAGAAGCACTGCTTCATTTGTATTTATTTATTTATTTACTTATTTATTTTGGAAGTCACTCTGTATAAAACAAGACTTGATTTCAAGGAACAAAGGAAGGAGATATTATTCCACTGAAGTCAACACGACCCAAAAATCTCCTCCGTCTTATCTGGCGTCGCAGTTTCCATATTTGAGACAGTTGCAACTTGGTATGTTTGATGATTAGAGGGTGGATGATCAACATATCAATTTGCAGCCCTCTAGCCTCAGTAGTTTTTAAGATATAAAGGCGGAAGGAAAAAGTATGGGCGGACAGACAAAGCCGGCACAATAGTTTTACAGAAAACTAAAAGCACACACTTACCCAACGAGTGCACTTCTCAGTGCAACACATGACTTGTAGGCAACTGGAATGACGTCATGTCTTTTCCAGTTTCCAGTCTTCCAGTTCAGCTGGATATCAAATCTCTAGCAGGAAATCTAAAGAAGTTTGACAGCCAATATGGCTGCCAAAAATTACGTCAGGAGAGGAGGAAGTCGGTGTGAAAAAGCTCCGAGTTGCTCTCATCTGGAGTCCTTTGCGCCAGGAAGGTTAGAGAGACATTTCCCTCTCTCCCTCTCTCTCGGGATTTAAAATCTCTCTCTCTCCCCCTCTCGGGATTTAAAATCTCTCTCTCTCTCTCTCTCTCTCTCTCTCTCTCTCTCGGGATTTTAAATCTCTGTCCGCCTCTCTCTCTCTCTCTCTCTCTCTCTCTCTCTCTCTCTCGAATTTAGGTAGTTGTCTCCCTCTCATGATTTGAGTAATTCTCTCTCTCTCTCTCTCTCTCTCTCTCTCTCTCTCTCTCTCTCTCTCTCTCTCTCTCTCGTGATTTTAGTAACTATCTGTATGTATAATCAGTAAATTTTATGTAAGATAAGAAATCATTGTAAAGTAATTCACAAACAAGCTTTTAAATTCAATTATTCTTCTTTTGAATTCTGCTCATTTCGGAGTTGTTTGCTCAGTCAGGCCTCTGGAGGTCCTCCGCTGATTCGGGTGAGCGACTTCAGCTCCCAAGAAAGCACAAAAATCTCATATTCTTAGGATTAGGAGGAATAGCGTTCTTACTTTCAAGAATGTGGTGCTGTGCCTTCTTTTTGTGGTTCATCTGGGAGTGGAGTGATCTAATAATTTCATATGGATCTTGTTTTGAATGCAATATAAGATGTACTGTTCTTGTTAATAGGAAACTCTTAACTTCAGAAAAATTAATATCGTATTGAAAATTATCTACATTCAGTATATATAACAAAATTTATACTAAACATTCGTCAAAGGATTCTTTTACAATACCTAATAAAGAACTAGACAAGATCAAAATAATTTTGTGGCAGTCAGTTCGAAGATGTTGAAAGCATTAAATGTTACGTTGATGACGGGAGTTTTGAAGTTCGTCTTCCAACTCAAAATTTTACTCGTCTTTCAAATCGAAAATATTGAGAGAGAGAGAGAGAGAGAGAGAGGGAGAGAGAGAGAGAGAGAGAGAGAGAGAGAGAGAGAGAGAGAGAGAGAGAGAGAGAGGACACTTCCAAGCTGTTTACTCCTTGAGGCTGCAGGCTCCTCCTCCCACTAATTGGATGGACCTAATTTCATTCTTCCTAAAACGTCAACATTTGACACATTTTTAGGCCTAGGAGGAAATGTGAGGCTGTGCTACTTAATATTTTGGTCAGCAATTTTTGCCTAATATTGTGATAAACAGTTACCTTTTGATAACAGTCGGTTTTTGCGGTGGTTGGATCATGTGGTACAGAAGTGTCATTATTCGCTTCTGAAATATTTTGAGACTAAACAAACAGTAAGTTTTTTCTCAGCATGTAACACAAACGACAACGTCTATTCACTTCTCGAAAATAAATGATGTAACATAATTCTTATTCCCAAAACACTTTAATGAACTCTTCAGAATCCCTCTAAATTTAAAAACCAAAAACATTAGCCTATAAAGTCTAAAAACTACTCTTATTAAGGTGACCATTTCAGACATGAACTCTCAAGCAACAAAATGGCTGTTTCATGGCTACTTGGCAATCTTTTCGATGCCTCGCTCTCTGGCCAATGTCCACCTGCATTGCCAATGCCAGGCATTGTATTACTTGTCTATTTCTCGAAAGAAGGCATTTCAATCCCCATATCAGGTGTTGTGTTGAAATACCTACATAAGCAACAACACACTCAGATGCTCATTCGCGCATGAGCATGAATTTCAGAGACGTGTTGCCATCAGTCGCCAAAGGTTGTAGCCATTATTTACCTTCATTTATTGTCATTTCCTGGGCGTTATTGGCCTCTGCCCTTCCTCTCTCGTCACTCATGTTTCATTCTGTCATTGCATCGAATTCTTCTATCCTCGCTTCGTCTTCTTCTGGTGCTGGCATAAGCTGTGTCATGGCGTTTTTGATGACGTCATTTCCTGTTTCCTCCTTCCCCTCCTCCCCAACCCAGTGATGTGACGAGAAAGATCTTTCTTTCTCTGACGCGTTTATAAAAGAAGGCTTCCAGTTTCGGTATTTTCACAGAAGATATTTCTGTTGTTTTTGTTTTTCAAGAAAGGGTTTTCTCTCGTTCCATTCGAATAGTGTCGTTTTCATCATTAATGTGGTATGTGATGTATGGAGTTACATGTGGTTATGGTGTTATGGTCACCATACTGTACATACTGAACACACACGTACATATGTGTATGTGCGTGTATGTGTATATATATATATATATATATATATATATATATATATATATCTATATATATATATATACATACATACATACATACATACATACATATACATACATACTGTATGTATATGTATATATATATATATATATATATATATATATATATATATATATATATATTATATATATATACACACATACATAAGGCATGTGTACATGTGTGAATGTGGGTATACTGTATATATACGTGCATATGAGAATAGGCAGTGAATGTCAAAAGGCAGAAGGAACCGAGTATAGGAATGAAAATGAGTATTTCCGAAAAAGCAAATTTGAAAAGGAATGGGAAATGAAGTCCTTGAATTATTGATTCTTCAGCAGCCAAGACGAGCAACGATTTCAGATAGACGCTCCCCCACCCCCCTCCCCGCGCCCCCAAAAAAAGGAAAAAAATAAATAAAGCCCTTAATAGAGAGAACATTTCAAATGCAAAGCTCAGTATGTAGTATTTAGGCGACTCGAGTCTGAAATGAACTGGAATTACTGAAAGCGTTTGGTATTAATCAATTTGCATTTTCCTTCATTTTGCCATACACGAAATGCTGCTTCTTATCGTATTACAGCCTTATTACGGAATAGTGAATTAATTAATATGTTTTGAACAATATACTAAGGATAGATGTATATTCGTTGAATTACGGTGATTTAATCTGATCTTTTTTCTTTTATGGGTCTTTTTAATACTGCCAATAAAGTGGTTGATTATACATACATACATACATACATACATATATATATATATATATATATATATATATATATATATATATATATATATATATATATATATATATATATATATATATATTATCTAACATGCATGGCTCGACTTGGGTAAAACCTAAAAGGCACAACAATCATTCACTCTTGAGCACCCTAACGATGGAATGTGAAACTGGTCCGATGATAACATCATCCAGCATCCAAATTCCTCCATGTGACATCCATCCTCACACCTGAATGGGCCGATGAATTTCACTTTTCATTTCATTCTTCGTTCCTAAGAGCAGCAATGAACGACTTCTCTCGATTCTTAGTCGTTTTTGGGGAGAGAAAATGTCCGAGTCACAAATTGACTCCGTCAGTGAACTGAGTCATTGCCGACGGCAGGGTTCTCGTTTGGTGAACGTACAACATAACGTGGCTAATTTGGAAAATCTGGTTTCACAATTGGGCAGATAACCGACATTGAAATATCCCCAATGATGGAAATGGAGCAAAATCGTTTTTTTTTTTTTTTTTGAATGTTTTATATGTTTCCTGGTGCAGGTGGATCTTATGACTCCACAATTATTACTTTACTCGAAAATGGCCTTGTAAGATACCCAGGACATATAAAACACAAACAAAAAAAAGAAGTACACGGAGCGGAGGGCTCTTCACTAGGGGAAGTGCGTGAAACATGTGGATAAAAAAATAGTTATATTTGATAGCACACAAGGTCAAAAGGAAAATTAACTGAAAATACGGTAAATTACTGCCGTAGAAGTCCTCCCGAAGGGGGGGGAGCTTGGGAATGCCAGGAACACGGACCAAGGATAATTCTGCTACAGGCGTCTTTCTGAAACGATATTTGGACCCACGTTACACATCTAATGCTGGAATTTGGGGATTGAATTACTCGGGGGTGCACTGAAGGCGCCAAGGACTCCCCGAGGCGTTACTTGTGACTCAGAGGAAAGAAGCTGTGAACACGTGGGCCTGGCTTGAACCAAGGAATATCAGGGAACACAAAGTTATAGGCCCAGAGATTAATAAATGCAAAAGGGCTAAGTAATCGTGACTAGCAACTCGTTTTGGGTACATTACCACATTTGTAGGGGCGTAGGGCTGACGACGTCTTCTGCCGAGAAACACGTGTGGGAGCGTGGACAAATGGTAGCCTCCCTCTCCAAGGTATTTCTTCAAGTCGTAGATTTGGGCGGAAAAGGGCGCCCTTGGGATGATGAAAAGGCCGCCGTTTAATGTCAGCTCGCGTTTGGGAGACTTGCAATCCCCCTTGCAGTCTTCTAAGGCCACGTGGAATGGAACACGGGGCACACAGGGCGGCGATGGGAACCACGTGGCGGCGAGCGGAAGAGGAGGGCAGGGGCGAAGACCTGCAGAGGCGTAACTGCTTGGCTTAAACTAGCGACCGCGTGTGAGAGAGAGCTGTCCTGGCCCTGACCTTTTATTGCTTCTGGACAGGGGTAGGGGGGGGGGCAATGTCCTGACCCAGGTCGCCGACCCGGATATCATAGAAAACGATTTTCTTTCCCTGTACCAAAGAAAACAGTGCAAAGCCAGTTTACTGTCCCCAAACTATTATATTCTCTGAGCCCCTATACCCCGACCTTCAAAGGTTCAAACCAACCCAAAGCAGGAAAGGAGAACAGTTTCCTAGCGGATTTTGGCGCTACTCTTTACAGCTCCCCTGGCAAGATAATATTCACACCTATAAACGGGTGCGAATATTGACAAAAGCAAAAATGAGCGAAGAAAACGTTCGACTTTATTCTATCTTTTACTTTGCTACAACCTTTACTTTACTTTATTTGTAAAACTCTGATGCCACACTAATCAATAACAAACTGAAGGTTTACTTTAGGAGCAGAGTGCAATTTAGAATATACAATAAAAGGGTAAACTTGTTTGCAAATTAATTATTGCTCAAATACTTCCTAAGTACTGTTTCTACCCATTCTTTATTCGATTTACTTTACTGGGGTAATAAGGCGCTCAAAAGAAAATGAACAAAGAACACTTCAAAATTTCAAAATAACAACAACAAAATAAAACATACAAGGCAGAATTTAAAAGGAAACAAATGTAAACCCACTGATTCCTTAATGCTATCCTGGAATTACAGGCATGCTATTAGTTGTGCCTTGAAGAGGCGGCATTCGTGACAATACATTGTAGGTATTAAATAATATCCCCTTTACCAAAATTGTAATAATAGAATTCAATTCTTCTTTTCAATCGACCTCCAATTGTTCACAAGCTCGACGAGCATAACTAATATTTCCCACGAACGCTAATCTGAAGGGGCAAGAACTTGACAGCTGTGAGGCAAAGAGATTATTCGCGGGTTTTAACTCGCCAACTTAAATGACGCTAAATTTTTACGTCTGCAGCTTACAACTCGGGTGTAAGCTAAAAATAGACTACTCGACTTATAAATGGGAGGATAAACAAATGAAGGGGAAAATGGACAGGGCTAACATTCTCCACAGGAATAACTCAACAAAAAAAAAATGTAAAAATAAAAAAAAAAAAGGAAACTACACAGAACAACAACGAAGGATATTACTTCATACTAAAGGGCGGGCCGCACCGCGGTGATTAAAAGGCTACGTTAAAATTCGTAAGGGCAGGAGTCTTGTGACTCGGGATTCGGTAAAAAAATTGAGAAAAGATTAAATGCAAAAGTAAATAATATACGTAGAAAATAAAGGATAACAGAGTGAGGTATTTATGATTTACTTCTTTATCTAACTTCCGTCGCCAACAGACGACGGTCAGAGCTAACTCTCAGCCCAAGGGCGGGGAAAGAAAACCCAAAGGGCGCGACCCCTTCAGGAAGAGTTGACACGCCTGCCTTGTGCCAAAGGACGGGCGTAAGGGCGTGCCACTTCCCACTCTGTCTCTCTTACTGCTTCAAAATAAAATGATTTTTACATTCCAAAAGGGGATGATATCCCATATATTAACTGCCGCTTGCGGTGGTAAGTAAGGGAAAGTGTGAAGGAAAGATCGATAGAGAAGGATGAGGGATAGAAATTCCAAAGGAAAGGAAGAAGATAGCGGAAGGCCTTGGCATCCTCTCCTGGATGAAAGGTGCCAAGACGTTCAAAGATGAAGAAGGGGGCCCTATGCCAAGTTTGCACAGGGCCAGAAGGGCTCGGGGCTCCTTGTGGACTACCTGCGATCGCCCACACCCGTGGTAACTCCGCCGCGAACCTCTCCTCCTTGGACCGTTGTCCTTGGCCGGGGAATCGGAGGGCCCGAGGCCAAAGGGCGGCAAGGGGTGCCATCTGGGTCAGCTGCTGCGACAACTGACCCAGGAATTTTGTTCGCCATCTCGGACATTAAGCGGCGCAGATCGCAGAGTTCATCGGCCCAGGAAGGCGGGGCAGAATCATGACTCGCGGAGGAATCTGCGGCGGGCGGCGAGAGAGAGGGGACGGCCGGAGGGGGCGGGGTCGACTTGCTTGCAGGGGTGACCAGCTCAGGCACTGACATTGGCACTGGCGCTGGTGGCGATGTGGTGGTGGTCTCGTCTGTCTGGACGGACGGAGACTGGCACTGCTCAGTGCGCCGAAGGGGCACTGGCAGAGGAGTTGAAAGCCGAGATTCTCCTGAAGGGAGATCTGGCCGAGGCCTCGGCACTGGCACTGATGCCGTGCCGGGCACTGGACTCGGATTTGGATGATTTATTGGGGAATGGGGACCCCGTAATGGTTGTGGCTGCAAAGGGGACGCACAGTCTTGGCCCAGGAGGACGTCATAGTCTCCTGGAATGTGTTTCGCTACGGCGAGACGAAGGGTCCTGGCTCTGTGGGGTCGGGTGACCCTCAGTTGGACCGTAGGGAGGATCATTTTAAAATCGTTAATGCCCTCAATGGTGACGAGCTTGCGTCGGTCTATTATAGCTCCATAGGGAACTTTGTCCCTCCTTGTGAGGGAAATTTGCGCGCCAGAGTCGTCAAATGCCTTGACCTGGCGTGCTGAGTATTTACCTCGAGGAGGTGCCACATAGATGGGACCCTCGGCAGGAGGGCCTAAGGACTCGGGATTCGTTACTGCCAGGGCGACGGCGGGAGTTCCTGCCTTATTATTTCTAGGGCATTTTGCCCATGAGGAAGAGTGGCCATAAACCTTGCACGCCGTGCAAAAGGTTTGGCTGAAATCTCTTCGCACTGCCCCGGCAGAGGGCGCAGGCGACTTATTAGGGGGCTGTCCGGGAGAGAGAGACGCGGGTGGTTTACTGCGGCATTGCTCCTTGGCATGCCCGATCTTTTTACAGAACCCGCACACGACGGGCTTCTGTGATTGCCCATTCTTCGGCGGAGGGGCACCCGATAGGTAGGCGGGTGGCGTAATTTTGCGCTGCAGCGAGCTCTCCTGGGGGTGATGGGTGTCCCATAGATCCGCTATTCGGCAGCAATCAGCTAAGGTGGGGGGCTCCTTCTCGGCGATGTGCGTGGCGAGGGCCGGCGGGGTGTAGAGTAGGAAGTTCTCTATTTGTATTTGTTCGATGGCATCGTTGAGGGTCGTAACCCCCACGGCCTCGAACCATTTGGCACGGGCACGCTCGGACTTGTAGGCCCAGTCTGCCCAGGTTTGATTGGCCTCCTTCACTAGCCCGCGCCAGCGCCTCCTCCAGCGTTCAGGGGTTATCTCGTACGCCTTGGCAATAGTCTGGCGTACGACCTCCCAATTTTCCTGCTCCTCCGGCGGGAGGGCCCTGTAGGCAATCAGGGCCTTCCCTCCAAGGAACTTGCCCAACACCAGGGAGAGTTCGGCGGCACTCAGGGGGCAGGCCTTTAACACTGTCTCGGCGCTGTCGAGCCACACCTCGGGCTCGGCCTCCGTCCACTTTGGCATACAAGCGATAGCCTGGCTGAAGGCACTCATTCCCTGGGGGGCAGGTGGAGGCGAAGGGCCACTCTGTTGCAGCATTGCGAGTTCATGGGCACGCTGCTTGTCCCTTTCTTCCCTCTCGGCTTCTTCTCGTTTCTCCTGGGCTAGTCTTTCTGCCTCACGTTCCTGTCTCTCTGCGTCTTCCCGTCTCTCCTGAGCCAGCCTCTCTGCTTCTCGTTCCTGCCATGCGGCTTCCTCTCGTCTCTCCTGAGCCTGTCTTTCTGCTTCTACTTGTCTCTCCTGAGCCTGTCTTTCTGCCTCTCGTTCCTGCCTTGCGGCTTCTTCTCGTCTCTCCTGAGCCTGTCGTTCTGCCTGTATGGCGTCCATCCTCTCCTGTACCCAGTCTCTTAGTTCTCTCCCGGAAAGGCCGAGTTCCTTCCCTGAGGACATGAAGAACTTGAAATCCTCGCTCTGCTGAGACCGTGTCGACATTTTGCAGGCGGGAGAGGACGCTAGTAACACACAGAATTAATTTCCCAGAGCTGTGGGAATCTTGGACACTTTTTCAAAGGACGTATGATTGGTCTCCCTATTTACCGACGAAATGGGCTGATTGGGGACGCTGAATTTAGCAATGATTGGTCTCCCGAGTTACCGACAAAACGGGCTGATTGGGGACGATGAATTAGCGATGATTGGTCTCCCGATTTACCGACGAAGCGGGCTGATTGGGGACGATGAATTAGCAATGATTGGTCTCCCTATTTACCGACGAAGCGGGCTGATTGGGGACGATGAATTAGCGATGATTGGTCTCCCTATTTACCGACGAAGCGGGCTGACTGGGGACAATGAATTAGCGATGATTGGTCCCCCGATTTACCGACAAAATGGGTTGATTGGGGACGATAAGTTAGCAATGATTGGTCTCCCGATTTACCGACGAAGCGGGCTGATTGGGGACGATGAATTAGCAATGATTGGTCTCCCGGTTTACCGACGAAGCGGGCTGATTGGGGACGAAGAATTAGCGATGATTGGTCTCCCGATTTACCGACGAAGCGGGCTGATTGGGGACGATGAATTAGCGATGATTGGTCTCCCGATTTACCGACGGAGCGGGCTGATTGGGGACGAAGAATTAGCGATGATTGGTCTCCCGGTTTACCGACGAAGCGGGCTGATTGGGGACGAAGAATTAGCGATGATTGGTCTCCCGGTTTACCGACGAAGCGGGCTGATTGGGGACGATGAATTTAGCAATGATTGGTCTCCCGATTTACCGACGAAGCGGGCTGATTTGGGGACGATGAATTAGCAATGATTGGTCTCCCGGTTTACCGACGAAGCGGGCTGATTGGGGACGATGAATTAGCGATGATTGGTCTCCCGATTTACCGACGGAGCGGGCTGATTGGGGACGAAGAATTAGCGATGATTGGTCTCCCGGTTTACCGACGAAGCGGGCTGATTGGGGACGAAGAATTAGCGATGATTGGTCTCCCGGTTTACCGACGAAGCGGGCTGATTGGGGACGATGAATTTAGCAATGATTGGTCTCCCGATTTACCGACGAAGCGGGCTGATTGGGGACGAGGATTAGCAATGATTGGTCTCCCGATTTACCGACGAAGCGGGCTGATTGGCTTACTTGGGGACTGAATGGAAAATGAATTGGTCTCACCAACGGACCGACGACACGGATTTATTGGGGACAAGAATAGAATATATGGGCGCCCGGGAATTTCCGCACAGACGACGTCTGATCAGCGAGGGCGCTAGTTTTACTGACTTATGGGAGAAGTGTAATTCTCAAGGGCAATTAGGTGGGTGGCCATCCCACATTCACAACAGATAGGCAACACACGCAGCCGTAGTAACAGCACAAAACAAACACACAAAAAAAAACAGAACCATACAGAACATATAATGCCAGACCCCCAATAATGCAAAACAATTTGGTATAGCGAAGCAAATCAAACAAACAAATGTTTTCCTAACTGGGCCACGGAATGGACGGTCAAGGCCGTCTGCGCCATAATATACGCTTTCGCTCCTATTTCTAAAACGAGAGAGAGAGAGAGGGTAAAAATGCGTCAGCAATGCTAATCTGACTTTCGAACACGTGGTTGACGTCGAGGTCTCGCGCCTATATCTAATGATTCGGTTTCGAAATCACTCGTTTCTACAGGAGGAATATGCGCACTATTCCTTTAATGATTTATCACCTGTATAACCTAATTGAATGGCATGCAAGCCGCGTGTAAAGGCTTCCAAAGCTAAGTTTTCGGCGATTCTCACTCTCGTTTTCCTCGGACATGCGCCCTACTATAAAAAAAAAATTCCTAGGACTAGTCACGTTTTCTACAGCGTCCTACGCTAAATAAACACAGTTTACTTACGCAGAATTTCCTTGGCCTGTTGCGCTGGCTTTTCAAAGGTTCGTAATCTGTCTCGTATCCAGCTTAGCTGAGCTAATTGCTGATTTCACAAATTGCAACACAAACAACAAAGGGGAAGAGGGGGGGGGATGCAATCATTACGAGAATCACTGGTCAGGTCGCCATTTTTATATGTTTCCTGGTGCAGGTGGATCTTATGACTCCACAATTATTACTTTACTCGAAAATGGCCTTGTAAGCTACCCAGGACATATAAAACACAAACAAAAAAAAGAAGTACACGGAGCGGAGGGCTCTTCACTAGGGGAAGTGCGTGAAACACGTGGATAAAAAAATAGTTATATTTGATAGCACACAAGGTCAAAAGGAAAATTAACTGAAAATACGGTAAATTACTGCCGTAGAAGTCCTCCCGAAGGGGGGGGAGCTTGGGAATGCCAGGAACACGGACCAAGGATAATTCTGCTACAGGCGTCTTTCTGAAACGATATTTGGACCCACGTTACACATCTAATGCTGGAATTTGGGGATTGAATTACTCGGGGGTGCACTGAAGGCGCCAAGGACTCCCCGAGGCGTTACTTGTGACTCAGAGGAAAGAAGCTGTGAACACGTGGGCCTGGCTTGAACCAAGGAATATCAGGGAACACAAAGTTATAGGCCCAGAGATTAATAAATGCAAAAGGGCTAAGTAATCGTGACTAGCAACTCGTTTTGGGTACATTACCACATTTGTAGGGGCATAGGGCTGACGACGTCTTCTGCCGAGAAACACGTGTGGGAGCGTGGACAAATGGTTGCCTCCCTCTCCAAGGTATTTCTTCAAGTCGTAGATTGGGGCGGAAAAGGGCGCCCTTGGGATGATGAAAAGGCCGCCGTTTAATGTCAGCTCGCGTTTGGGAGACTTGCAATCCCCCTTGCAGTCTTCTAAGGCCACGTGGAATGGAACACGGGGCACACAGGGCGGCGATGGGATCCACGTGGCGGCGAGCGGAAGAGGAGGGCAGGGGCGAAGACCTGCAGAGGCGTGACTGCTTGGCTTAAACTAGCGACCGCGTGTGAGAGAGAGCTGTCCTGGCCTGTGTACATATTCTCATTTTATTCATTGTCCAAGGAGGAGGCAATTTTAACATTACTGGCACTTGTATATACATATTTAGTGACTCAAACAATCTTCTAGCTCTAATTGGGAAAGAAGGTGGATGATTGTTTATAAACACATCTCTTAATCCAAATAATTTTTTGGTTGGAGAATCATTTGTCTGAATTCTCAGAGCACTCTTCATCGTTACTAGCTCTCTATGGAGAGACAGAGGTAGTTCACCACATTCAACTTGTAAAGAAGATGTTGGTGATGATCGAAAAGCTCCTGAACATATTCTAAGACCCTCATTAAGAATTGGGTCTACCGTTTTCAGCGTTGCGTCTGATGCCGAGCCATATATTTCACTTCCATAATCAACGATAGACAGCACTGTTGCTTTATACAATAAAGTAAGGGTATGCCTATCGGCTCCCCAAGTAGTGTTCGACAGTTTTTTAATTAGGTTTAATGCTCTTTTACATTTTGATTTCATGTATGTTATGTGGGCTTTCCAGTTCATGTGAGTATCAAATACTAATCCTAAAAATTTTGCTGTTTGGCCAATTGGTATACTATGGTTTCTGATTTCTAAGTCTATTTCCTCTCCTTTTTTCCATTTTTTGTTTTTATAAAACATGATTGCTTGGGTTTTATCTATGGAAAATTTAAAGCCCACAGATAAAGCCCATTCATCTATTTTTACTATGCTTTTATTAATGATTCGTTCTGCATGTTTTATTCGAGATGCTGAATAATATATGGCAAAATCATCCATATACAAGTTACTTTTAATACCAGTAGGTAGATTTTTACTGATATCATTAATTGCTAACGTAAACAGTGTGCCACTAAGGACGCTTCCCTGTGGAACACCATTTTCTAGAGGAAATGTTCTAGACAGAACATCATCAATTCTCACCTGAAAACTGCGATTTGTCAAAAAGTTTTGTATAAACCTAGGTAAATGTCCACAGATGTTGTTGTTTTGTAAAGTTTTTAATATAGCATACCTCCATGTAGTGTCATATGCTTTTTCAATGTCAAAAAAGACAGCTACAGTAATTTGTTTTCGTTCAAAACCTCGGCGTATATGGTCTTCTAAGTTACAGAGAGAATCTAATGTAGATCTGTTACACTGTGACCCAAACTGAGTGGGAGTTAAAATTTTATTTTCTCGTATGTGCCATGTTAGTCGAGCATTTACCATTTTCTCTAGTAATTTGCACATACAACTTGTTAAAGAAATTGGTCTGTAATTGCTTACATTACTGGGATCTTTTCCAGGTTTGGGGATTGGAATAATTATAGCTTTACGCCATTCATCAGGAAATAAATTTCTAAGCCATAAGTGGTTATAAAACTCTAACAAGTATGTCTTTGCCAAGGGTGCTAAATGGCATATCATTTCAAAACAAATATTGTCACCTCCAGGGGCAGATTTATTGCTGTTCAACAGAGCAAATTCTAGCTCTTCCATACTAAATTTTCTATTATAATATATATCTTCTACTGTTTCAAAATTTATTGTTATTAATTCTATATTATTTTTCTTTGTGCGGAAATGCTCATCTAAATTTTTGTTGCTACTTACTTTTGCTAAATTTTCACCTATTACATCACTAATTTCTTTAGGATCAAGTATTCTTTTCCCATCTTTTATTATGGCATGTCTAGGTGGTTTAACATGGGTACCATTTATTTTCCTGAATTTTTCCCATATTTTTTGTATGGGAGTATTTTTAGAGAGATCCGATACATATTTTTTCCATGAAATGATTCTTCCTTGTATTACTTCTCTTTTAAACTTTGCAGATATTTTATTATACAGAGGTTTTAATGTATCAATTTCTAATAATAATATAGTCAGTTTTTGTAAGGTTCCTTCTAATATTGGTAACGTTTTGTTTAATTTACTGAATTTTCTATTCAAATTATTTAGTCGTCTTCCAATTTGGTGTTTTATTTTTATTAATTCTGTTAGTTTTTCAGACCACCATGGGACTTTGTGTTTTGTCGGATGAGATTTGGATTTTGGTATTGCTTTATCAGCAGCATTTGTAATGAAATCAACAAGAAATTCATTAGTTTCATTATGGTCTTTCAAATATTCAAATGGTGGGATATTTCTGGTGTGGAATTCATATTGTTCCCAATCTGCTTTATAAATGTTATATCGAGGGGCATGTTTGGTGGGGTTATTTTGTAATAAAGAAATTAATATGGGGAAATGATCACTTGTATGCAAGTCATCTACTGTATTCCAGTCCAATCTGTCTACTGTCTGCTGTACATAGAGTTAGGTCAATTGAGGAATATGTTCCATGTGTTTTAGAAAAATATGTGCTGATTTCGTCATCATTTATACAGCACATGTCATATGAATCTATGAATTCCTCTATTTTAATTCCTGCTCTATTTGATTCTGTACAATTACAGTCCCACATTGGGTTGTGGGCATTAAAATCACCTACTATTAACGTTGGTTCCTTAGTATTATTAAGTAATTCTTTGATTTTGTCAACGTCATAATTTTTATTAGGTTGATTGTACAAATTATGAATTACATAATTATCGTTTTTTATTCGTATTCTAATACTCGACGTTTGCAGATCAGTAAATTTTACAGGTACTTTGTCATAACATACTTTGTTATGTACATATATAGCAGTACCTAAATTTCCCTCTTCCTCTCTTGATGCAGATGCTAAGGTATATTTACCTATCGTTAATATTGTTTTGTTGACATGTTGCAAACATAATATCATTGGTTCATATTCTTTTAATAACCGTTGTATTTCTCCTAGGTGTAATCTGGTCTGTAGACCATTTACGTTCCATTGTATAATATAACTATTGAAAATATTTTTTTATAGCGGTCGGGTTTTACTCTCTTTTTTTGTATTATCAATTTGGAATTTTTCTAACAATTTACTCACGACATTCATCTGTTTTTCCTTATAATAGACTAAGTGCTCAATGCACATGCACCCTTTTTCATGGTTACTCAAATCTGTGTTTTCTTTTTTTCTATATTTCATAAAATTTCTTATAATGTTTGTTAAACCATCTTTTGTTATGTTTTTGTTGTTATTGCATAATTCAATGAAACAATCATTACACCCACAAGTATTATCATGTGTATTTCTCTTTTCATTTGCTCTTGTTCCAATTACTGGAGAAGGAGTAATCTCTTCTCCCTTGACATAATCATTATCATCTATGGTATGATTCTCTTGCACTTCTTCAGTGTTCTCGACATTTGCCTTCATAGGTTCTATTATTATTTTAGGAGATAAAGGTATATTCTTAGCTTGTTTTTGTTTTTGTTCCTTTTTCATCTCCTTTATCTTTGGTTTAACTGATGTTTCTCTAATAATAGTTGGTTTCTTCGTTTTGGGTGGTGTTCTCTCCAAAGGCCTTTTTTTATCTTTAATTTCCTGTCTATCTCTACCCTCTTCTGTCACTTTAGTAGCAGCATCCTCCTGTGTTTCTATCTGCATTAATATTTCAAATGAATTGGACAAAATATTATCCATCTCATTTGTACCTGTTTCTTTATTTTTTACAATTTTATTTTTTATTTCTAAATTATTAATTTTTTCTTGAGATTTACTTGTCTGTGCTCTGTTATTTCTATCTGTTTCCGTTTTTGCTTCATTTTTTGCTCTTGTTATTGAGGAATATGAATGTTTCTTAGATGGATCTTGCATTCCTCTCACTTTTAATTCCAATTTAGCCTCTCTGATAGACATCCCTGTTCGTTCTTGCAACATTTTCAACTCTGTATTGTATATGTAGTACACACACTCCTTGGACCTAGCATGATGATCCTGTCCACAGTTTACACATTTGGGTTCACTACATTTCCATTGTGTGGCATGTTCGTTAGATCCACAATAAGCACATACAGGTTCATTACGACAGTTTTTCTTTGTGTGTCCATACTTACTACAATTTTGACATTGTAGCGGTTTGGGAACATAAGGTCTCAATTCTCTATTTTGACCCAAAATTTTTATTTTTTGAGGTAACTCTTGACCCTCAAATTTTATTTTTGCAATTCTTAATGCTTTATTATTTTGTTTACTTGGTATTATATATACCTCACAGTCTTGGATTTTGGTATATCTCATTTTAAGAGAGTCCAACAGTATATTTTTGTCAACTGGTTCGTCATTATTTTCAGGAAGTACAATAGTACCCTGAATGCTGTTCATAGTGTCATGCTTCCTTACTTTTACATTTACATTGTCAACACTTTTTATTGACAGATAGTCCTCAGACTGGTTTTTGGTTGTGGCTTCTATAAGCCACGTCTTCATTTTTATTTGTCTAAACGACATTTCTGTCGTTGAGTGTCTTTTTAATAAGAAGTTTTCTAACTTTAGGGCTGAGATTTGCTGTTCTGTTTCCATGGTTAGAAACCTTGACCAACTTCCACTCCCAAAGAGGGAGTCGAAGTGAGTCAAGGTTGGGTCAAGACGATATTTACTTTTTTTTTTATTTGTTGTGTACTGGAGCATAAGGTTCCAGTGTGATTATATTTGGATTCTTTATTGTTTTTTCCAAAGAAAGGTTGTTACAAGAGGTTCCATCGGTCGTCATCTGTGCCGAGTCACTACCATCAAAGGGCCCAGGGGTACTCGAATCTTTATTTTCACTTTGCATAAAGATTTGAGGGAGGAGAAAAAAAAACAACCTGAAAACCTTAAAAAGATATCATCAGCCTTTCATGGAGTTCATTCCTCCACTAATGGCACAAGTGAGAACCGACTCCCAAATGTCCGCATCCCTACCCTACCCCAAAGGGGATGGCACAACATGATTAGAGTGGCTCAAGTGTAAGCCAACCTGCTTGATAGGACTGAGAGCATTACTAGAAAACAATCATCCCCACCCTAATCACATTATGGGCAAACCGGACAGAATGCCAAGAGTCCTATTCCCAGAACTAGACCCCCCTGGAATCCGTGGTCCAGTCCCGTAGAATAGTTCCGCCTGAAAACTCAGGTCCGAACATTATCGGGCAGTTGATGGTCCTGCCACAGTTCTCACTATTTAGCTTTGGATATAAACCCAATCCCAGCTATGATACCTTTTCCTATTTACCAGGTCCAAGAAATTTGTACGAAAGTGAAAATATCCACGCTATTTAAATCGAAAGGTTTGTAGGTGATCCGTCAGGGCCCGGGCTCTTATTCTTCATAAGAACGAAGAAGAAAAGCCAGGGCCCCTTACCCCCTCACCACGTGAAGGAACCTACTTCGAGGGGTTCACTGATGATATTGGGTCAAGACTTCAATAACTGATTCCTCTCTCTCTCTCTTATATAAATATGGAATATATATATATATATATATATATATATATATATATATATATATATATATATATATATATATATATATATATATATATATATATATATATACTGTATACACACACATATATATACATATATATATATATATATATATATATATATATATATACACATATATACTGTATACACACATATATATATATATATATATATATATATATATATATATATATATATATATATATACTCACTACCTTCACGCATATAATACTTTTTTATGATTTCTATCACCAGAGTCTCCAGCCATCATTCTCAGCAAAGGGTTCTACAGAAATTCTTTCCTAAATGTTTTAATTCCATAAAACACACACACACACACACACAATGCAAAAACCGCAAAGGGTTACGACCTGTAACTGACCATCGTTCAATCTGTTCATCTCCGTTGTGTTGGGCGAGTCCATAGGCCCACACCAGGCTCCCTACACCCCTTTACACTATCTCAGGGGAAGATTTAGACAAAGCAGTTTTATCTAAGACACCTAAGCTAGAACCAAGGGAAAAGTAGAGCCGTTGGCGTCAAGTCTTGTGAAACAGGAGCGATGAATGAAAGAGTGCAGTAAATCAGGATGTTCTATATATGGCCCCCCGGGAAAGCCTTTGCTCAACAACCTTTACAGAAGCACAGTCGTGCGTTCCGGTGTTCAACGTTTATGGCAGCTTGCAGTGTGACTGGTTTTACGGTTGTGCTGTTGTAAGGTTGTAATGAGGAATGTAGTGGGGCTTAACCTCCTTTCGTTAAGAATGGAAAGAGAAATTGATTTGATTACAAAAAAGAAAAACAATGGGGGAGAAACAGAATGTTAGAGAATGATGATTCAGAATTCACAATAGGAAAATATCATGTGAATAAATTTAATCCCATAAAGTAATATTGATAATATTACGAAAGCACTTCCGGGCCAACTAAGGAGCTTTATAACCGGGGTACAGCTGCCATTGGGTAAACATGACATATTCAATATATGACGTTCTTCCTGAGGATATTAGAAAAACATTTCTTAATGAAATGTGTTTCTAAACGCGCATTTCACAACAACCCTCATGTCATAAAGGTCTGAGGCTAAACTTGGGTGATCATTTTACTATAATATGTATAAACATATTCAAGACTTGTTTTCCAGTCGCTCTATGTAACCCAAATGGGCTTTCTGCACTTTTTGCCTTGTCAACATCAGCATCTCTCGTAGAGATTGCCTTACTCAGAAGATAGGCTTGTCGAGTTACCAAGAGTGTTTCTCTTGGTGTTATTGTTTGAAGAAAGGCTGCTACCACACTACAGTAACACTTATCATAAACACATAACTTGTCACAAACATCTCAGAAACAGGTTGAAAACAAGTCAATGACTTACCATAAGTGCAGAGTGAATCTCTGGCAAATGCTGGATAATCTTATGAAGCACTGGTTAGGACCACCAACAACTCGTAGATTTGTCTCCAACTTGTTTGTGATTAGTGTGTGTGTGTGTGTGTGTGTGTGTGTGTCTGGGAGAAACTGGTGATTCACAATTTACATCGGTGAAGTCAGAGGACGCCATAGTAGAGAGAGTCAAGTTTCTCACGGCCTTCGACCCTCTTGTCGCACACGAACTCCCATGCAAAATTAAACATGAAGTGGCCTACAGCTAGCAAAATGCAAGTTATCGGATGGCAGAATTTGGAAGCTTCAGCAGGCAGACCATCGCAGCCGGGCGATTTATTATTAGGTAGGTTGTTTATGGCATCGCTGGTGTTAGCCGGCGTAATACGATCGGCGAAATGAAACTGAATATTATCAGTAAGGAGGTTATTTACATCCCTTCAGGAGTCTTGATCGTTTATGCAGTTCAGGATAGTGCTGAAGTGATCGCCCCACATTCTTGCGATAGCCTCGTCACCGACGGCTTCTCCTACTCTCTGTGATAGCTTTTTAGTTTTGGGATTTAGCGATTGAATGTCCTTCCAAAGACGGGGGTAATCACCAGATTCTAATACTCTAGACATTGCATCATCAATTAGTTACTTTTCATTCAGTCTGCAGTCCTTAAGGGCAAGTTTGAACTGCGCTCTCGCCTGCCTCATTATCAGTGCAAAGTGTCCTTCGCTCGGGTTACCATTTTGCCTCCACAATAGATGCATTTCTCGTGAATGTGTATAACGATCTTTAACTAAGTCATTCCATCTAGGTACATTACGAGAGTTGCCTTGACGAGATCTAAAGGTATCCCTGCCAGAGGCGGCATAGAGGAAATTATATTCGAATAGAATTCTTTCAGATCTCTCCTGTGATGGTCGTTTCTACATTTTGGGCTGGTACACAGTAAGGCGTTTGCCGGTTGAGCTATTGACCGCAGCCTGGTTTCCGTGGTTTCCCTAAAGGATCTGGTTTTCTGTTGGTGTTTAAAATCCCAGTTAACAGCAGGTGGGTGATCAGTTACGGGTTCACGGCAGGGAGGGATGGGGTACTGAAGGACACCTGTAAGGGGATGTGATCATAGCCCATTGCAAGATCGTTGCGAATGTTGCAAGCCACAATAGAGTCATGAAGTTAAGGGGACGTGGGGGGTTGGTCCCGAATTAGGTTGTATCTTGAGACTTTTATGTCAGGACCGAAATTCTCGCCTTTAAGAACACCGAGGTGTTGAAATAGACAGGTAATCCTGTAGGCCACTTTATGTTTAATTTTGCATGGGATTTCATGGGAGATAACAGGGTAGGAGCCCGTGAGAAACTTGACTCTCTACTATGGCGTCTGGCTTCACCGATGAGCGTAAATTGGGAATCACAACGTGACATCTCTTCTCAGGTCTCGGGCGAGGTGATTCATGAATGTTGGGCTTCGGTAAATAATAGATGCCTCAATCAAAGGAGTCTGGTGGCTTGCTGTGCGATTGTCTAATGATTCCTGCACATCTTTGATCGCATCCCAGATCCGTGAAAGATTGTCTTTTGTTTCCACAGTTTTAAGACTGTCGAGTGATTCCTGTAGTCCTTTGATCACGTCCCAGATCTGTGAAAATTTGTCTTGTGCTTCCTCAATTTTTTCTGAGGGTTTGTCAATTTTTTCTGAGAGGGATTTTGCTGTTAGAAAGGCATTTTCTGCCGTATGGCGCACTGCAGGTAGGCTTAGATCAGCAGGCCCCTTTGAAGGCAGATTGTAAGGGTCATCGGCGTAGATTTCCACCGAGCAGGTCCTTAGCCACTTAGTGATATGTGATACTTTCTTGAGAGAGGATAGGCTTTTCGTGGGTCGCTCCTGGAAAATGGTATCTGGTATTAGGTCTTTGCATTTTGTATATGCAGCGTTGATTTCCTCATCAGAGAAGGCTGCACTGACAGACTGTATTGAAGACTCGACATCGGAATGGTTAGAATGGTATTGTATGAAGTAAAGACAATTGTTCGCGAGCACAGAACTTGTGTGTAGGGCACAGGTATCGTTAGGTGCCAGGGCCACTGGCACGAAGGTCGGAGGTTGGTCAGATGACATTTTGGTGGCAGAGGGAGGGTCAAGCACTAACACATGCACAGCACTGTATTACCCATTTCCCAGGGCCAATAGGCTTCGAGAGGTTGAAACTTGAACATTTCGGAGGCACTGATTGAGGCTGAATGTGGATTAATATATCTGCAATTACGCAACACTAACCGGCTTACGCGCCGGGTATGACGTAGAGACACTATTAACACATTGCCTTCTTCTATGAGAGGTAGAATCACCAAGAGCGGAAAACCTTTTCTGGTAAAAAACGCGAGAGAGAGAGAGAGAGAGAGAGAGAGAGAGAGAGAGAGAGAGAGAGAGAGAGACGTCCAACACGTCCGCCCCCAAATTGTCGAATAAAACAAAAACGTTGAACTCAACCGTCACAGGAGAACTGTTATATCGAAATGAGCACCCAAATTACAGTAAATCTCTTTCAGTAAATTACAAACATTTTATGTAATTTTGTTAAAATGTTCTTTCTTTTGAGCACACTGATGACTAAACAACCAGCCTTTTCGTTCATATACATCCAGAATGTAAAAGGAATTAAAGGAATTACTGGGAATGCGAGGAAAGTAAACAGGAAGCGTTTATTTTCTGGAACGAGATAAATATAAAATGTTTTCACGGCTTTACCGGGCTGCTTTGTATTGTAATTCGGATGATTACAATGGGAAGAGCTTTTTAAAGGAGGGCAAAATAATATAGAATTTAGCGAGAGAGAGAGAGAGAGAGAGAGAGAGAGAGAACTTTTGAAACATGCTGTGCGCATCTTAATGAACCGGCTGACTTTAGTATGAGGTAGCAAATGTATTCATTTATGATCTAGTACTACACCGGAAACCAGTTTGATTTAAATCTAAAGCAAATAAATTATTAAATAAATAAATAGACAGATAAATATATAAATATATAGATAAATAAGAAAATAACGATTGTCCAAGCTCGGATTAGTACTAATGACTAAACCGTTAAACAATTTTTGAACTCGAGTAGGAATATCAGAATAAGCCTGCTTTTCGTTTGCATTCTTGCCTAAGTTATGATCGTTCACTCGAAGAAGAGACGGTCCAGACACATCTCTTTCTTTTAGGGAAAAGAGAAAATTTATGCCCAATGCAGGGAAAGCTAAAATCTAAATGGAAAATGGAGCTTTCGTGGATCCTTAGACCTAACTGTCATCTCGGCCGGTGGCATTTCTCCCGAGTGTGACTCTTGAACGTTAAGTCTCTCTCTCTCTCTCTCTCTTTCTCTGATATTTAGCTTTCTGTTCATGAAGCCAAAATATTGATTGGTGTGAGGAAAGCAGCTTGAAGAGTTTCAAATGAAATCCTTCCTGGAACAGTTGTGATAGACTGCAAAAGATGAGGTGATCTTTAGAACAAGTTATTTTCAGCTCATTTTATCAATCTTAATTTTGGACCTGCTGTAATGAGCATTTTTTTAATGTTATTAACGACTCACTTAAGTAATCAACGCGTAAATAACTTTCGCTGTTTTTATTGACTTTCCCTTAACTGTCGACATTCATATGGGAAAGACGTTACCTTGGTGTATAACACATACCATTTGTGTGTTAGGCGCGTTTACATACAAATGAATGTATAACCTTACTTATAAACCATAATACGCATTCTCAGTGTAAATGCACTATATATACAGGCTTACGTACATACATTCTAAATGTGAACATACTCACAGGTTTGTCCGAAAACAAAAATAAATAATTTACATCTGATTTTACTTCCACTGTGTTCTCTAATGACATTAAAGGAATGTTCGCTTTAGACTGATAAAGGGAACTGGGTCCCTGATAAGGTCACTGTGAGTTACACGGTTGTCATTTGGGAAGGAGAGAGAGAGAGAGAGAGAGAGAGAGAGAGAGAGAGAGAGAGAGAGAGAGAGAGAGAGAGAGAGAGAGAGAGAGAGAGGAATGAAGATAGTAGTTTTGCACACACCCACAGAGAGAGAGAGAGATGAGGGTAGTTTTGCGCGTGCACACACACATATAGGAATCAAGATAGTTTTGCACACACCCCCAGAGAGAGAGAGAGAGAGAGAGAGAGAGAGAGAGAGAGAGAGAGAGAGAGAGAGAGAGAGAGAGATAGGAATGAAGATGATTTTGCACAGTAATACAATCATATCACGACAATCATAACCTTTTACAATTGTCCACTGACAAAGGACCCAGCTGAGAAGACCAGTCGTTTACAAGTACCTCCACAAATTCTCGACACACTTTAATTTATGAAACGAAGAGAGAGAAGTTGAATAATGATATTCTCAGCTGATGATGACATAGAACCAAAGCAATGAATTTTGGAGGGACCTTATTGACCCAAAGGCCAGAGGTTACTATGGTGGATCTTATTCTCTTTCCTGCGTTATGAAACAGAAATTCTGAACTGAAGGAAAAGAATTTCCATAGAGACCTTTCTATCGCTCTCAAGCTCTGTAACTGAAAGCGCCTCAGCCACCCCGCTGCAGCTGAACTAATTACTAACCGTCACTTATGCTGTGCGTCAGTTCATCTGAGTTACGAATCACGTTCGTAGTCAGGACTCTGTATTACGTGTTGGTGGTTCGTCGAATACCATAGTATGTGAAGCATTAATCTCTCTCTCTCTCTCTCTCTCTCTCTCTCAAGTTTCATATCAGTTTCATTCCTCAAAAGGACACACACAAAGAATTCTATTTAGCCCGAAGAAGATAATTCTACTTATACATTATATATAACATACAAATATATATATATATATATATATATATATATATATATATATATAGATATATATCTATTTATCTATATATATACAGTACACATGCATATATATATGTGTATATATATGTATGTATGTGTATTGATGTATGTATGTGTACTGTATATACTCGCACGACCATCATCCGACGTAACTTCACCCCGAAAACAACAGAGGTCCCAGAATTCCACCAGAAAGACCAGAAAATAAAATTAAACAAAATTTGCCCTTTTGATATTCATCTCTATTCCGAGATTTCTGTCTACCTGCTGTTTGGTCTAAAACAGAGCTTTAGCAATATACAGATATTTTTACTTTCTTCTACTTCCTCTAAGCCTGCGCCTCCTCCTCTTCCTCCTACTCCTCCTCCTTCTTCTCCTACTCCTTCTTCTTCTTCTTCTTCTTCTTCTTCTTCTTCTTCTTCTTCTTCTTCTTCTCAAAACCCTCATTCTTTCCCATCTTCGACATCTGATATCACATAAACCGCTTTTGAATTTGGCCGTCTTCCTCCGTTTCCCTCCGCATTGAGAAAACGTTTTCCTCAACCTAGAGGAGAGGAAACGTTTTCCTCAACCTAGAGGAGAGGAAACGTTTTCCTCAACCTGGAGGGAAGGAAAGTGGATTTCTTCATGCGCGGAGGAAAAAAGGTCCTGCCTTCCCCAATCGCCGTCATTCCGAGAGAGGCGTTTCTTTCTCCCTCCTTTGAATTTCTTTCACTTCTCGGTCTTCATTATCGACTGCATCAGGCCATATCCATTCAAAGATGATGCTCCTGCTTTTGCATGTGTTACAAACACACACACACACAAGCATAAACAAGCATTCGGTGCTTGTATAGGCTTCGTTTACTACCTCTGACGCTCTCCTCAGAGCGAGCAGATTCTTCTTTTCGGCTTCCATTGGATGTTGTTGAAGGGACGCTTTGCGATCTTTCTTTGTCTGGTTTCTTTATATTTATATGCAGATGAGTTGGTGGACTTGTTGTCTTTGCTGGTTCGATATATATGCTGATATGTGAAGTCCTATGGTGTTTCATCTTTCGAGTAAATATTGAAAGGTAATATATATATATATATATATATATATATATATATATATATATATATATATATATATATATATACATACATATACATACATATATAAATTATTCTCTGATGGGGAACGTTCAAAGACTCATCCTCCATACAATAATAATAAGAGTGGAACTCCCTTCAGCTGGGTTAATTTCGAACTCACAGAGGTCTTCTGTATTTCCAGAATCTTTTTAACCTTCCTTTTTTCAAGGGGCGTGTCCCCCATCACTGATGAGGTGTTATCTGTTAAGAAAAAGAAGCTCTTTATGCCCTTCTCAGTGCTCCACCATGACAAAAAAACGAAAATATCATTCTCCTGACAGACGAATTCGGGGTCAAAAATTTCTGAATTCCTTGACCTGAGGAAATTTCGGATGACCCTCAAATTCAGGCAGTGTTATTTTCTTTGGGGCTGAGATGAAGAAGCTTCATGAGATGCCATACTTTCTTTCCCCTCTGCCTGAAGGGGATTTAACCACTTTCTTTCCCCTCGTGTGAAAGGCTAAACTAGGCGGGTCCTCTTCCCCCTAAAAGGCTTTTTATAGAGTCTTTCTTACCTGTTGCACGAGATCAGCCTTTTCCTCTTCGTCTGGGGCTGAGGTGATAATAAGCCTTTGTTGCACTGACGCTGTCTCTCGTCAGGTCCTGTAAATCGCCTGGTTTTTGTTTCGCTAGACTATTCCGAGTCTTTAAAAACAGTAAGACTGCAGCGTTCTCTCTCTCTCTCTCTTTCTCTCTCTCTCATTACTCTATTTTATAAAACTTAAAAACAGTTAGACTGTGACATTCTCTCTCTCTCTCCCTCTCTCTCATTATTCTTATGATAAAAAATAAATTAAGTAAGATTAAAACGCTCTCTCTCTCTCTCCCACCCTCATTATTCTTATTATAATAAATAAATTAAGATTATAACGCTCTCCCTCTCTGTCTCTCGCTAGTCTTGTTCATAATCCTAAAAATAGTAAGATTGAAACGTTCTCTCTCGCTTTCTCTCTCATTAGTTATTTTTAATCCTTAAAAATAGTAAAATTGCAAATCTCTCTCCCCCTCTTTTTCATACTCTATTCACAGTCCTTAAAAACAGTAAGAATTCTTCTCTCTCTCTCTCTCTCTCTCTCTCTCTCTCTCTCTCTCTCTCTCTCTCTCTCTCTCTCTCTCTCTCTCTTGATTAGTCTAATCATATCCCATAAAAACAGTAAGAATTCTTCTCTCTCTCTCTCTTGATTAGTCTAATCATATCCCATAAAAACAGTAAGAATTCTTCTCTCTCTCTCTCTCTTGATTAGTCTAACCATATCCCATAAAAACAGTAAGATTGCAACATGAGTGAAGACGGAGAAGGAGCTTTCGAAAGAGAACCACCTGAATAATTATTCTTGTAGTTTCCAACACCTGAGTCACATCGCAACCTCCCGGTCTGTCTGAAGAGGCTGCTCTCCTTCTGTTCAGGCAAACGTTTCCAGCCTCTGTGACTTACTCCTTTGAGTGAAGGGATATTCTGAGGTTTCAACTGTTTACTGTAAGGTGGCGTCATTATTAAGAAAGTTCTTTTCTGCTGAAACTGAAGCTCTTAAAGTTTTGAGAGCGTTGTTATGGGTATTTAAGATGAAGCTTAATAATGGAAGATGGAAAGAGTTGGACTTAAGCCTGGCGGGTGGCCACAAAGTACTCACTGTGACGTCATCCTGTTCCTCGTTGCTGATTGGCTGGCGTGTCCTTGCTCATAACTGTCCCTTCAGTGCTATGGTCGAGGTTTCAGATACCTGCCAATAAATCAGGTGGTATGTGAATGAAGAATTTGATCACTCACACTCTAGAAGCCGTTAGGATTGTCAGGTAGAAAGGATGAAATTAAGCCAAAGAACTAATTCTCCCTTATTCCTTGCTATCAAGACACAAGAACAGAGCTCTGCATGCAATGTCTGACAATACTGACCAATTACAACAATGAGAATAGCTCTGTATGTTAATCGTTAAGGCACTGGCAGTGTGCTCTTATACTAAGCAGCATCTATGTTGTCCTCATAGCAATATTTTCATCTACCTCGCCTATTCAGAAAGGACTACAACACTGAGTCTAGAGCTGCTTCGAGAATTAATCTCAATGTGATTTTCATTTGATTTTTTGTACGCAAATACAAACTTAGTATTAAATACTTTGACAACAGAAAAAGGATTCCCAGATCACAGCAACACAGGTAATATAAAAGACTAACTTTGACGCTGGTCTATATTATCTTGCTGACTGTAAACCGTTTATGCAATTACATAGAAAATAGACTGAAATGAAGCTGTTAACTCCTATTTCCTGTAAGAGAAAGTAAGCACTTTCTCTTCCCAAAGGATCTGCCAAAAATGGCACAAGAGGAACGAGGGAACAGATTGCCTGAGTCAACGGACCAAGTGTTTGTTGTTCCAAATGAAATTTCTTCTGAGCAGCTTTGCCGCAATGGCGCTGAATGCCTTCCTACTAGAGGAGGCTGAATGTACTTAACCAAGGTTTTAGCAATGAGATTCTGCCATTTTGAATTATAGTTTTGGAAACAGATCCGTGAAAATTGCTTTCTTTGTGTTGCTTAATCATACTACAACTGTCTTTTGGTTGGAGGTATTGCGAAAGCTAAATGCGTCAGCTGTATTCTAAAAGTACCGCTCATACGACAGCAAAGGTTAGATTTCAGAGGAATTGTGTCTCCAGATGACAAGAAGATTATTCGGAAATGTTTATAACTGAGAAATAAAAAATGGCTACAAACCAGTAAAAAAATTTTCATCAAAGGTTTCTCTATGCACCTAGAAAGCTGCACAAACTAGATAAGAAAGGGATTATTGAAGGAATCCTGAAGTTGATGCTCTGACTGGTTGCTGTTCTGTTCAGTTGAATTAGTCAGCCAATAATAAGGCATCAATCTAATGACGTATCAAGGCAGTGTCTTTGTTTATTATCCTTTCTGTTGTTTGTATTTTTCATACATTCACATTCCTATTCATAATATATGCAAGTTTACCATACGTGGATATCTTATAATATCATGGCACTCGTGAAATGAATAATATTTTATCTCTCCTCTAAAATGTATTAGCGAGGGCTTGGCAGGAGAGAGAAAAGACCATTTGTCAAGACCCAGTTTGCATAGATACCATTCTCTCTCTCTCTCTCTCTCTCTCTCTCTCTCTCTCTCTCTCTCTCTCTCTCTCTCTCTCTCTCTCTCTCTCTCTCTCTCTAAGTTTCCCTGTGAAACTGAGGGTGAACAGACACGATGACAAACTTCTGAAATGCCTAAAAAATTGTGACTTTCAGATTCTGTCGGTCGACCCCCTGGATAATCTCTTGTGAAAGGAAATCTATATTTAAGTAAACATTTTTTGTTTAAGGACCATTGGCGCCAGTTTGGATTTGCATGAAGAAAACTCGTGCAAAAGATCAAAAAGATCATGATAAGCAAAAAATACATAAAGAATACTTTTCCACAAATCTTGAAAAAAAAATTACATTACTGAAAGCAAAAGCAACACAATCAGAATGAAAGAAAGGGAGAATAATACGAGAGAGACGATAAAAAACAATATATGATTAATGGGTGAATTGCAACACCGTATGTATGTATAAAATGAGGCCGTGGCAGTTTTGCCGTTTTGTGGAAATTAAAACAGGAAAAACATTTATTATGTATTTTTCGTTTTGATAAATTGCCATAACACTCATGCTGATGAAAATGGCGGATGTATTTCGAGCTAAAATATGGAAAGCGTGGAATTAATGATGGGTTAAAGGGTATGTTATGGAAAGGTGGCATCGTTGTACATACGGCTTGCTATTTAATTTTCTTAATTGCTCTCCCCCTTAATAACATGAGAGATCTTTCATTACCTATGAGTTATAAAGCTCCCTCTCCCGTGCGACAGAACCATTATGAAGAATAAGCTCACTCAGATATATATGCAAAGTCATTATTCGTTTCCATTTTAACTAACGAAAAAAATATTTGTAAAGATGATATAAAGACTTCATCTCCCTCATTTTGAGATCAGTTATCATAATGAAAATAATAATAAGCAGAGCACTTTCATTCTAAGAGAAGAAAAAGATCAGAAAAAGACTCTCTTGAGCAACAGACTTGGAAAATGACCAGATGGGGAAATCTAGAAGACGGAAGCTGGATGCGAGATTTCACTGAGTCTGGATTATTATTGAATGTCCCTTTGATGATTGGATGGAATGTGCCCCAGCGTTTACATCTCTCTCTCTCTCTCTCTCTCTCTGAAATACCACGAGTCTTTATATAATTCCGAGTCTGGTATTGCATCGCACTGATTGAAGATTAGACAAATGTGTTTCCATGGATATCCTCCCAGTTCAGTCATCAAATGAACTAACTCTCCAGTTTATGAACATAACTGGAAAAAAATTAAGTATGGTTTTTTTAATTTATTAAAAACTTATATAACTTTTAACCTCAAAATTATGTACCTATGTTATACTGTTTCTCTCATATTACTCTTGATATTATATAGACAATAAAAGTCACATCCAAACTTTTCAATCACGTTTCACTGCCATTTTTTAATCATGATTGTTTCGTCCCAATGCTGAGACTCATAAGCATTTAAATATTCCTTACAATAAAGTGTTAGAAATAATAAACAACAACATTCAAACAATCTAGAGACTTTCTATTAATTGCATCTCAGATGTATATTGTGTAATTACAGGAACCTTCAAACTCAGCCCATTACCAATTGACCAAGACTAATAAATACAACTAAAAGAAAATACTAGCAAACGGAATATAATTTGAAAAGCAAAATAAAGTTATTGAAAAGTTTTTGAGTTCCTAGGTGAGCTGTTTCACTCCAACTGTTATGTGTTGTGTTTGTACATGCAAGGGGAAGTAAAATCTGGATAAATATGCGAAGGGAGTTGCTCTCGGAAAAATGAATTTTTAAAAAGGTTCAGAAATCAGGAGAATGATTATCTCGAGAGCTTTCCTGGCGTGGTTGATTGATGGGGAGTCTTAAGGAAGAAAGGAAGACTATGGGAGGTATTGGAAGCTAAATTGCATTCTGTAGTAGAAGAATTTTAATCAGAATTTAATTTTCGTAACCATCAGTTTCTCTTCATTTTAGTTTTTATATAACTGCGGTTCCGAATAGCTCTTTTAATTTATTAATTTACTTTTTTCTTTAATAAGTGAGATCTAATCTTTCTGTATTTCCCTTTACCTCCTCTTACTTCCTCCTTACGAACACCATATACTTTGGCCCCTGTGGACTTGTTCCATGTGAATAGGTTTCATCTTCTGAATAATAATAATAACTTTAAACCTTTCACTGTCAATTTCCATTTCGGCGCTGAATAACCTCATAGGTCCTAACGCTTGGCCTAAATTCTATATGTACTCCATTCAATTTATATATTTTGGCTGGTCCTCACAAAAGTCAGTTCAGTATCGCTATTCATGTTCCTGTTGACTTTCCCCAAGAAGTTTCGTAGCCAGTGAGTGAAAGAGTGACTCTTTCATTCAGTCCAGCAGTAAAAGTTGTAACTTCCGTTTCTTGTTGACCTCTGCGTTTCTGATAGAATCCGGTATGGTCCCATTTCCAAATCGCTTGCTGACTGTATTTACGTTTTGCACATTCTGCCACCTGAAGCAATTAAAAATTCATCCTCAAAAAGGACTCTCTCTGTCAGGCAAGGTCTAGAATGTTAATAATAATTCTCGAACTAAAGTTATTTCCAGGTTTATAGGCTGACAGCTAAAAATGATGCTTGAGAGAATGAAAAAAGAAAGTCATATACGGCGGTTTTTGCCTGAAAAAATATGATAGTGTCTCTCTAAATATTCGGATCCGGTAGTCGCCATCAAATCTGTGGATTATTCCCCTTTTCTGTCGGTTTTCTATAAAACGTGGCTTGGAAATCCAAAAGTGAATACAAGGAGAACAAAATATTGAAACAAATAATTGAATCTGTCTGTTTGATAAGCCTCTGTATCTGTGGCTGTAATTGTTGTGTGACAACTTTCAGAGGTGTTACATGGTTTATGAAATATTTGAAGCACTTGGAATATCATGCATCGTCCAAAATAAAGGGATTAAGTTTTTCACACCCCACACACACACACACACACACACACACACAGAGAGAGAGAGAGAGAGAGAGAGAGAGAGAGAGAGAGAGAGAGAGAGAGAGAGAGAGAGAGCCAAAGGAATGAAATCAGTTTGTCGATTCAGAGGAAGATTGAGATGATCTTCAGGAAGAGTAAACAGACTGGAGCGAAGATCCGCTTTCATTGGAGTTTACATAAAGAGGAATGTGGTTGATTTTTGATGCTTGATTCTTAATTTTGAGATTTTGTTTTTGGAATATGAGCTTGTACGAATACGCGTCTGGCAAAAAAATCTCCCAGTCAAATGCTTTCCTCCAGAATATCATCATCGTTTTCTCCAAAGCTACTTAACGCATTGGGCAGAGTATTTAAGTACATACGTGTGTTTATATATATATATATATATATATATATATATATATATATATATATATATATATTGTAAAGAGTAGCGCCAAAATAAGCTAGGAAACTCTTCTCCTTCCCTGCTTTGGGTTGGTTTGAACCTTTGAAGGTCGGGGAAATAAGGGCTCAGAGAAAATATAATAGTTTGGGGACCAGTAATCTGCTTTGCACCGTTTTCTTTGGTACAGAAAGATGAAAATACCATTTTCTATGAGATAGCAGCGTGCCCTGGGTCAGGACATCGGCCCCCCCCCCCCCTACCCCAGTCCAGAAGCAATAAAAGGTCAGGGCGTAGGCAGCCCTTCCTCACACGCGCTAGCTAGTTTAAGCCAAGCAGTCACGCCTCTCGGGCCGTTGCCCCTGCCCTCCTCTTCCGCTCGCCGCCACGTGGATCCCATCGCCGCCCTGTGTGCCCCGTGTTCCATTCCACGTGGCCTTAGAAGACTGCAAGGGGGATTGCAAGTCTCCCAAACGCGAGCTGACATTAAACGGCGGCCTTTTCATCATCCCAAGGGCGCCCCTTTTCCGCCCAAATCTACGACTTGAAGAAATACCTTGGAGAGGGAGGCTACCATTTGTCCACGCTCCCACACGTGTTTCTCGGCAGAAGACGTCGTCATCCCTGCGCCCCTACAAATGTGGTAATGTACCCAAACGAGTTGCTAGTCACGATTACTTAGCCCTTTTGCATTTATTAATCTCTGGGCCTATAACTTTGTGGTCCCTGATATTCCTTGGTTCAAGCCAGGCCCACGTGTTCACAGCTTCTTTCCTCTGAGTCACAAGTAACGCCTCGGGGAGTCCTTGGCGCCTTCAGTGCACCCCCGAGTAATTCAATCCCCAAATTCCAGCATTAGATGTGTAACGTGGGTCCAAATATCGTTTCAGAAAGACGCCTGTAGCAGAATTATCCTTGGTCCGTGTTCCTGGCATTCCCAAGCTCCCCCCCCCCCCTTCGGGAGGACTTCTACGGCAGTAATTTACCGTATTTTCAGTTAATTTTCCTTTTGACCTTGTGTGCTATCAAATATAACTATTTTTATATCCACGTGTTTCACGCACTTCCCCTAGTGAAGAGCCCTCCGCTCCATGTACTTCTTTTTTTGTTTGTGTTTTATATGTCCTGGGTATCTTACAAGGCCATTTTCGAGTAAAAGTAATAACTGTGGAGTCATAAGATCCACCTGCACCAGGAAACATATAAAAATGGCGACCTGACCAGTGATTCTCGTAATGATTGCATCCCCCCCCCCTCTTCCCCTTTGTTGTTTGTGTTGCAATTTGTGAAATCAGCAATTAGCTCAGCTAAGCTGGATACGAGACAGATTACGAACCTTTGAAAAGCCAGCGCAACAGGCCAAGGAAATTCTGCGTAAGTAAACTGTGTTTATTTAGCGTAGGACGCTGTAGAAAACGTGACTAGTCCTAGGAATTTTTTTTTTATAGTAGGGCGCATGTCCGAGGAAAACGAGAGAGAGAATCGCCGAAAACTTAGCTTTGGAAGCCTTTGCACGCGGCTTGCATGCCATTCAATTAGGTTATACAGGTGATAAATCATTAAAGGAATAGTGCGCATATTCCTCCTGTAGAAACGAGTGATTTCGAAACCGAATCATTAGAGATAGGCGCGAGACCTCGACGTCAACCACGTGTTCGAAAGTCAGATTAGCATTGCTGACGCATTTTTACCCTCTCTCTCTCTCTCGTTTTAGAAATAGGAGCGAAAGCGTATATTATACGCCCAGTACGAAAAGGGTCAACAACCGTCGTCTGTTCCCGCATTTCGGGGAAGTCCCCGGGTGTTTACGGGTGTTCACGTCGTTCATTCATTTGGCGCAGACGGCCTTGACCGTCCATTCCGTGGCCCAGTTAGGAAAACATTTGTTTGTTTGATTTGCTTCGCTCTACCAAATTTTGCATTGTTGGGGGTCTGACATTATATGTTCTGTATTGTTCTGTTTTTCTGTGGTTTTGTTTTGTGCTGTTACTACGGCTGCGTGTGTTGCCTATCTGTTGTGATTGTGGGATGGCCCCCCCACCTAATTGTCCTTGAGAATTACACTTCTCCCATAAGTCAGTAAAACTAGCGCCCTCGCTGATCAGACGTCGTCTGTGCGGAAATTCCCGGGCGCCCATAAATTCTATTCTTGTCCCCAATAAATCCGTGTCGTCGGTCCGTTGGTGAGACCAATTCATTTTCCATTCAGTCCCCAAGTGAGCCCGTTTCGTCGGTAATTCGGGAGACCTAAATATATATCCCAATCTAGTCCCCAAGTAAGCCCGTTTTGTCGGTAATCAGGGAGACCTATACATCCCTGTCTTGTCCCCAAGTCAGCCCGTTTGTCGTTACCTTGGGAGACCAATCCTTGCTAATTCATCGTCCCCAATCAGCCCGCTTCGTCGGTAAATCGGGAGACCAATCATCGCTAATTCATCGTCCCCAGTCAGCCCGCTTCGTCGGTAAATCGGGAGACCAATCATTGCTAATTCATCGTCCCCAATCAGCCCGCTTCGTCGGTAAATCGGGAGACCAATCATTGCTAACTTATCGTCCCCAATCAGCCCATTTTGTCGGTAAATCGGGAGACCAATCATCGCTAATTCATCGTCCCCAATCAGCCCGCTTCGTCGGTAAACCGGGAGACCAATCATTGCTAATTCATCGTCCCCAATCAGCCCGCTCCGTCGGTAAATCGGGAGACCAATCATCGCTAATTCATCGTCCCCAATCAGCCCGCTTCGTCGGTAAACCGGGAGACCAATCATTGCTAATTCATCGTCCCCAATCAGCCCGCTTCGTCGGTAAATCGGGAGACCAATCATTGCTAATTTATCGTCCCCAAGTCAGCCCGTTTCGTCGGTAAACCGGGAGACCAATCATTGCTAATTCATCGTCCCCAATCAGCCCGCTTCGTCGGTAAATAGGGAGACCAATCATTGCTAATTCATCGTCCCCAATCAGCCCGCTTCGTCGGTAAATCGGGAGACTAATCATCGCTAATTCATCGTCCCCAATCAGCCCGCTTCGTCGGTAAATAGGGAGACCAATCATTGCTAAATTCATCGTCCCCAATCAGCCCGCTTCGTCGGTAAACCGGGAGACCAAGCATTGCTAATTCATCGTCCCCAATCAGCCCGCTTCGTCGGTAAACCGGGAGACCACTCATTGCTAATTCATCGTCCCCAATCAGCCCGCTTCGTCGGTAAATAGGGAGACCAATCATTGCTAATTCAACGTCCCCAAATCAGCCCGCTTCGTCGGTAAACCGGGAGACCAATCATTGCTAATTCATTGTCCCCAATCAGCCCGCTCCGTCGGTAAATCGGGAGACCAATCATCGCTAATTCATCGTCCCCAATCAGCCCGCTTCGTCGGTAAAATCGGGAGACCAATCATTGCTACTCATCGTCCCCAATCAGCCCGCTCCGTCGGTAAATCGGGAGACCAATCATCGCTAATTCATCGTCCCCAATCAGCCCGCTTCGTCGGTAAATCGGGAGACCAATCATACGTCCTTTGAAAAGGTGTCCAAGATTCCCACAGCTCTGGGAAATTAATTCTGTGTGTTACTAGCGTCCTCTCCCGCCTGCAAAATGTCGACACGGTCTCAGCAGAGCGAGGATTTCAAGTTCTTCATGTCCTCAGGGAAGGAACTCGGCCTTTCCGGGAGAGAACTAAGAGACTGGGTACAGGAGAGGATGGACGCCATACAGGCAGAAAGACAGGCTCAGGAGAGACGAGACGAAGCCGCACGGCAAGAACGAGAAGCAGAGAGACAGGAACGGGAGGCAGAGAGGCTGGCTCAGGAGAGACGGGAAGACGCAGAGAGACAAGAACGTGAGGCAGAAAGACTAGCCCAGGAGAAACGAGACGCAGCAGAAAGACTGGCCCAGGAGAAACGAGAAGAAGCCGAGAGGGAAGAAAGGGACAAGCAGCGTGCCCATGAACTCGCAATGCTGCAACAGAGTGGCCCTTCGCCTCCACCTGCCCCCCAGGGGATGAGTGCCTTCAGCCAGGCTCTCGCCTGCATGCCGAAGTGGACGGAGGCTGAGCCCGAGGTGTGGCTCGACAGCGCCGAGACAGTGCTAAAGGCCTGCCCCCTGAGTGCCGCCGAACTCTCCCTGGTGTTGGGCAAGTTCCTTGGAGGGAAGGCCCTGATTGCCTACAGGGCCCTCCCGCCGGAGGAGCAGGAAAATTGGGAGGTCGTACGCCAGACTATTGCCAAGGCGTACGAGATAACCCCTGAACGCTGGAGGAGGCGCTGGCGCGGGCTAGTGAAGGAGGCCAATCAAACCTGGGCAGACTGGGCCTACAAGTCCGAGCGTGCCCGTGCCAAATGGTTCGAGGCCGTGGGGGTTATGACCCTCAACGATGCCATCGAACAAATACAAATAGAGAACTTCCTACTCTACACCCCGCCGGCCCTCGCCACGCACATCGCCGAGAAGGAGCCCCCCACCTTAGCTGATTGCTGCCGAATAGCGGATCTATGGGACACCCATCACCCCCAGGAGAGCTCGCTGCAGCGCAAAATTACGCCACCCACCTACCTATCGGGTGCCCCTCCGCCGAAGAATGGGAAATCACAGAAGCCCGTCGTGTGCGGGTTCTGTAAAAAGATCGGGCATGCCAAGGAGCAATGCCGCAGTAAACCACCCGC
>JANJGK010000027.1:2531786-2571452 GCA_039081455.1 Macrobrachium rosenbergii | reverse complement strand
CCTCCAACTGCGGACGCATACAAGAGTTTCTACTCATGAAGATAAATTTAGATTTCAAACGCAACGGTTCTTCCAAACATTCGGACATTAGGCATAAAAAACATCGAGACTTAAAACTGTTTTGCTTACCCTAACCTAGGTATTTTACTGGAATAACGGGGTTGAAGCTAACAATATAATAATTTGGCTTAATCTAGACTTCGTAAACACATATACCCTAAGTGGTGGCTGAAGGAAGAAAACAAAGGAAATTTGAAATACAGACGAAGTTACTAGTCAATCGACGAAGCTTCAACAAGAATCGGACTTACCGTGAACGTCGAGTCGCTGCGCAAACGAGGGACCTCAGGAGTCGGAATTCTGGCAGTCTTCCCAATTCACTAATTAAGATAGACGTAGGAGTAAAAGTAATAAAGAACAAAGAATAGCGTTCGGCACGCTCTCCGCATGCACCCTGGTTCAGTGACCGTTTTACTCTCTCTGACCGACCTCGCTTCGTTCCCGCCAGATGAGGTGGCCTCTTGACATACCGCCCCGGGCAATCCGACCTTGACAAAGGCATCGCCGAATGCATAGAATAGAGAGGAAGATAGCTTAAGGCCACCATAACTAAGGGTCATTGAGTGTAAACCCTCTCTGAGGCTTAGGTCCCTAATGCCCTAGCATATTTTGTTTTTAAAACTGCCTAGCCTATGCGCGGCGCCATCTGTTTACTGCTGTGATCGTTATTTTAAATTGCCTAGCCTACCGGCGGGGCAGAGATGTTCTCTGTCGAGGTCAATCTGACTAATATTCCTACACTAAATACATCGAGGGCGACCAGCATTAATATTTGTAAATACATATACGAGTATATATATATATATATATATATATATATATATATATATATATATATATATATATATATATATATATATGTGTGTGTGTGTGTGTGTATGTGTGTGTGTGTGTGTGTGTGTGTGTGTGTGTGTGTATTAAGTGCTTCGCTCCTCTCTCTCTCTCTCTCTCTCTCTCTCTCCAAGTGATGAAACACTTGACTAAATCTAAACTCTCTTTGTTTATTTCTGTTTAGACGAATGGATGAAAGCAACAAAGACAGGAAGAATAAAAAATACCGGGGAATCAGAAGGAACAGAACTCATGTTGAAAGCATTTGTTTATAAGTCGTTTAATGGATGGGAAACAAACAAAGACACATCCTACACAAAGGGGGAATTTAAACCCCTCAAATAGACACCCAACATCCCCCGCCCTCGCCTTTCTTCCTCCCCTAACTCTGCCTTAAGGGAGTAGATGGGATTCGCTAGGAATGCAATGAAGGTGAATTCTCCAGGCAGGTTTTCTTATGAAGGTCGAAACTAACATTATTCTTTCTTTCTTTAAAACTGGTATAATACAGTCTACATTTCGCCTTTGCTTCCATTAAAGTTATTTTGAAGATGTTCTCATATTTCTCAAAATTATTCCCAAAAGCTGAAAGGCTTATAAGGTTCCAAAAATCTAAATATTTTCATTTGTATGAAGAGACGAAGAAAACGAGAGTGATATGACAAGTTAAAAGTACAGGGTAGTGTAGATGCTGTGTCATTGGTACAGATATTGCGAGGCCCCTGCCACTGCACATTGCATCAAAAGCTTTGAAATAAACATTATCGGATGGTAAATTAGTGGGATATCTGAGAGAGAGAGAGAGAGAGAGAGAGAGTAAAAAACAGAGAGAAAGAAAGACAGAGACAGAGAGATAGAGAGAGAAGGCGGGGGCAGAAAGAAAGAGAGACAGAGAGAGAGAGAGAGAATGCAAGCCAGAGAGAGCGAGAGAGAGAGGGAGGGGTGGAGAAAGAGAGAAAAAACTCAAAGAGAGAGGAGAGAGTTTACTCTTCTCCCCCAGCAAAAGCAAACACTACCTAATGAGCCGTGAACGAACCCACCATTTGCCTTCCAACTTATTAACAGCAGAAGTTGTCTCCACAAGAGACGCCTCAGTGAGCTCTTGTGAATAAACTTTCTCTTATTCAGTCACTTCCTTTCTCAGTCTGGTGCGTTTTGAAACTCTTGCTTATTATTGAACTTTCGTTTAATTAATTATAAATCGATGAGCAAGTGTATGGAATAATAAAGGCTAGTTTGTGTATGTCAGCTTAGAATCGTGTATCCGCTTTCGTTCGATTTATTATAAAGTGCTAATTAAATTTATGGAATTAAGACTAATGATGTTCTCTAAATAAGAATCGTATATTTGCAAATGAGGGAATCAAACTTCGTTTTGAGCTGGTCCGCTGATACGGTGGTAGGTGTCGTGGATTTCCACCCAGATGTCTCGGGTTCGCGTCTCCCCCAGGGCGATGAAAAATCAATGACTCTGTATCATGATCATTTACTGCTGCAGTGTTAGTGGGGTCTGCGGTGGGAGGTTGAAACCAACATTCTTTGGAAATTTGAATTTCAAGTTAATGGCCCCTTTGGTGTGCTTGTTCCATTACCCATGATCATAGGAACACTAGGGACGATCCCAAGATCCCTGAAAAGGAACCTGGAAAAACTAGATGCCGAAGTAGCTCCAGGACTCATGCAGAAAAGTGTGCTACTAGAAACAGCGCACACAGTGAGAAAAGTGATGGACTCCTAAGGAAGCAGGATGCAACCCGGAACCCCACACTATAAAAAACCACCCAGTCGAATAGGATGACTGTAATAGGCCAAAAGAAAAAAATAATAATTATAATAATAATTCGGTCAAATTTACATTTGCATTTTTTCACCGAATGGATGTCATTCGTTCAGTAATGGAAATCTGGGTTCAAAAGCTTGATGGCCATTGTTCTAGAGAGAAACGTCTGCGTTAACAGACTGAAGCAAATGTATGAATATGTATTTGATTATTTCAGCAGACTTGTATATGATTGAATGCTTTAGCCCATTTAGTTAGTTGAATCAATATTTTCAGTTTCATTATGATGTTTGTATCAATTCATTTTATGCTTCATACGCGTATAGATATACGATTTATTCCAAGTTTGCTGAGCACATTAATGGGCCTTCTTATCCCACCAGTGTGTTTCTGCTGTAGTTGATAATATCATGTCTCCACTTTTACCCTCCTAGAATGGTGTCCTAAAACATCTGTTCTCTTTCCTGTCGTTTCCACAGTTCATTAAATACATTTAAAGACTCTTTTTCCAACCCATTCACTGCCCTCTACTCCCTTTACACATATTATTTTGATCATTACTCCATCTATATTGTTTACAATTCAGAGTTTGGTGTATCGGTAAAATGAAAAGCTTAGGAATCTTTACACAGTTTTCAGGGGATCTATGGAAATGCAATAGAATATAGAATTAGGCCAAAGGCCAAGCGCTGGGACCTATGAGGTCATTCAGCGCTGAAGGGGAAATTGAGAGTTAAGAAGGCTACAATGATTGCACAATAGGAGGAAAATCATCTGCAGTTACATTATGAAACAATTGTTAAGAGAGAGTGGAAAGCAAAATGGAAGAAAGAGAATAAGAACGGAGGTGCAGTAGAAGGAATGATAAGGGTCGCAGCTAGTGGCTGAAAGGACGCTGTAAAGGACCCTAGGAAATGCCAAAAGTGCACCATATGAGGTGCACTGACAGCACTACCCCCTTACGGGGAACATGGGACAATACCTTGATATCGATATCTATAGCTAAAAAAATACTGAAATATCTAGTTTCCAGAGAAGCGAAAAATGATGACAAGGAACCAACGGGTGCGACAGAGTGACGGCTTCTCTGCAAATATTTTCCTCTTAAAAGTAAAACCTCCTCTTTTACTGGAGGTCCTTTCTGGTGTAACTCCAAAACTTGTTCTAACCTCAACCCGAAAAAAGAATATTAACGCTGCTCCAAAAATTAATGGGAAAAGTCTTCATAAAAGTTAAGGCGTAAAATCTCTTCAAGGAGACACCACGCAAGGTCGTTCTTCGCTTCAAAAAGAATGTGACAAATCCTCCTTTTTTTCGTTTTTATTTACCTTCTTGCGGAAGTTCGTACTACAAGTTGCAGGCTTAAGGAAGCCGCGAGTCTCTTAGTATAACGTTTTAAGATAAGTCTTTTATCGGAACTTTCTAATATTTTGTATATGATTTATTTCTTGGAAAATAGTTATTATTATTATTATTATTATTATTATTATTATTATTATTATTATTATTATTATTATTATTATTCAGAAAATGAACTCTAATCAATATGGAACAAGCCCGCCACATGGGCCATTGGCTTGAAATTCAAGTTTCCAAAGAATATTGTGATATTCATTCGAAATAAGTAACAGAATGTAAAGGAAATTCAGAAAGAGGGGGCCCAGGTATTAGAAAAAAGATATATTAGCAAATTAATGAAGTTAAGAAAGTAAAGATTCTACAGCCTCTAAATCCTCACTATTTAGGTATGGTAAGCTGTCTTCAATTCGACTTCTAAATTACAAAACTAAATAAGCAAACTAGTCGATACTAAACATATTTAATAAAATCCTATGCTGCATGATTTGATAATTAATAAATAAACATATAATAAGCACCAGCATCGTCCCTCCAAAAACCCTCATTGAAAGGAAACGGCTGAAGATTTCGGAAAGCTCTCCCGTCATAGACTCTTAAAACACGAAGCATTGTCTCCCGAATAATAGATAAAGTTGACCAGAAAAGTTTTTAATACGACGGTTTCTGTGACACAAAAGAGAAACCCTCTTGTGATTTAAATAAATAATTCGGTTGGGAGGGAGTAGGTTATTAAGAAAATCTTGATCACTCGCTTTTCATTATTCATGTATTATTCCTGAAAAGGAGGTCTCTGGGGAATATGGCTTCTTCAATGGATGCTGATCCGGATTAGGAATTAAAAATGGATGTTCTGGTTTTCTCAGTGATATTTAGCATACGGCAAAGGCGTAGGTGTAATCACCTGTTTTGCCTCTTGAATAATATCAGAGTCCTGATGAACGGAAAGACATACATACGTACATACATATTGAATATTTATATTATATATATAAATATAAATAAATAAATATATATATATATATATATATATATATATATATATATATATACATATATATATATATATATATATATATATATATATATATATATATATATATACATATGTATATATATAAACTGTAATCTCCAACAAGCATAAAGAATTGCAGTTAATATATTCACAAGAGACAAAACACAAAGGCAAAACGACCTGATATGTATGTACACCCATCCCCTGCATCTGCAACATATCCACAGCATTTGACGACGAAGTGAAAGCTGAAAGGAATAACGGAGGTTATCCGAAGGTAATTCGGAATTGCGCTTATTCTAAAGCCTCGTTGACACGGGGCAAGTTTAGCAGTCGCTAGTGCTAGCTACAAGTTAACTTACGCCGCAAGTAAGTGTTGACACTAGGATAGTTTGGCGGGAAAGTATTTGCAGCCAGTAGCCATCAAGATGTCCAGTGACATGGATGTAGCAATTGATGCTGCAGTTGTTGTTTTGGCAAAGGAATTAGAAATAATTGTGAATAACAAAAGGAAGAAAAAACGTACAATATGGATGAGGAAGTGGCTTTAGCGGAGAGAAAGTTTAGGAGGATCCAGTACACTACTTACTGAATTAGCTACTGAAGATCCTACAGAATATAAAAGACATGTGCGCATGGATGTGCAGACGTTTGAGGAACTGCTATATTTGGTGGACACACCGATGAGAAACGCCGTCCCAGCAAGGATTAAAATTGAAATAACCTTGCGTTATTTGGCAAGTGGGGATAGTCTTGCATCACTTGCATACTTCTTCAGGGTGCCGGCCTCCACTATTTCAAACTTTTTGCCTAAAGTACTGCAGGCAATTATTGATGTACTGAACAACTACTTACAGATAATACATTGCAATTTCCACCTATGCATTGTTTATTTCTAGAAAACTTGTATATTTATATATGTAGTTATCACACATAAATCACAAAATACTTAGGAGAATAAAAAGAAATAGTGTTGTGAACAAGTTTTTATTGATTAGATTTTAATGTAGAGAATATTAAGGGCAAAGCAGTGTAATATAAACCATTATAGTTTTTCATAAGAAGCAACACTCTCAATGGGAAATTGTGATTCATTACTCATAGGGCCTACATTTGTGTATGGAACTGTAGAACCACACGGTGCATTAAAAGATTGCGCCATTGATGTTGTGTTTTCAGACAGAGAAACAAGTCGTTCATGTGTTATTTTTAATAACCTTAATTTTCTTTCTTAAAAATTCAACTTTGGGAACATGAAGACCTTCCTTCATCAAAGCTTCGGCTAACATATTCATTGCCATGTCAGGCTTGTTTCTGTTCATGTAATCATTATGCCTTATATCCCACAGGCATTCATATCCCTCATAATTCCCAAAAACGTGGAAATTTCATTTGGACTCGACTTCTCGCACATACTTGCGTTCGGGGAAGGTGATGACAACTGTCCAGCAAAGCGGCAATTGGCGTTGACACGTGGACAGTTGTGGCTGCTAGTTGGTCACGTGACCGGCAAGTAGCTAGTAAAGTAGCCGGGACATCAACTTCGCTTGCCACTATCTTGGACTATCCCAGCAAGTGGCAAGCTTACGAACTTTTCGTTGACATTGGGCAAGTAGAGGGGTAGTTCACAGGTCGCTAGTACTAGCGGCTGCTAAACTAGCCCCGTGTCAACGAGGCTTAAGGACCAGCAATAAACAGCGAACTATTCCCGTTACAGGAATAACAACGAAGAGAAAGGCTCCAAGACAGCAGCTTTCCATTCTCTGGCCAACTTCATTGTCGAATTTACTCTACCGTTAGGGCAGTCTTTATGAAGACGTGGTTAGACTTCTATTTTTGATTGGGTGCATGGTAAGAGTCTGATTGAGAAAGTACAGAATGAAGATTGTATGAATCAAATGCTTTAATAAAACATTTATATGAAAAGTTTAGACGCAATTTAATCTCACTATAAAGTCAATAAAGGGGCAATAATTATTGGTTTTAAAAGTTATGAGACAAATAAGAAGTATCTTTTCTACCACGCACTCTGCTTAAATGCGGGAGAGTGATTGGTTTACTATAAAAGTAGGTAGGAAACAAGTCAAAGAAAAAAGCTTTATGCTTTAAATTAACTCCTAATAAAATCTTATGATACAGTCGGTAGAGAGGCTATAAGGATGGTTAAAAGTTATGTAACAAGGAAAGTGCATGATAGAACATGTAGACGGGAGAGTGACTGGTTTGCTGTAAAAGTAAGCATGAGAAAAAGAAGCGATGTCTCCATGGTTGTCCAGTCTCATTAGATACAAAGGTGTTTGATATAGGCCTATCTGTGAATAATGAATGGACTGTTTAATGGTTGATGTTTGCAGATGACACATTGATTGGGGATAGTGAAGAGGAACTGCAGAACCTGGTGAGAATCTGAAAGTCTACACTGGAGGAGTAACAGTAATATTCTGAGGATAAGTGGAAATTAGAATTTTGGAGGAATAATTATATATATATATATATATATATATATATATATATATATATATATATATATATATATATATATATATATATATAGGCAATGAGAGAATAAAGGATTAACATGATTAATATCGAAATCCATGTAATCAGAGGGACTTTCATTTCAATTAGAATTTACGGGGCACAAAGAGAAATATAAAAATTCCCACAGTATTTTTTCTGGTCGAAATGATTTTCAAACTGTGGCGAATTTCTTCCCGCTGGTGAAATGTATCATTCATTCTGACATATTGGGAATCGCTTGGAATACCATCAGGGAATAATTATTATTCCTGGCTTCGTAATGATGGATAGCCCGAGGAAATATTTATATCATACGCCTTTGTGGCCCTCAGTGCCAGTTAAGGTAAGTGATAATTTCATATATATATATATATATATATATATATATATATATATATATATATATATATATATATATATATATATATATATGTGTGTGTGTGTGTGTATACATACATATACAAACATACACATATACGCACATAAATATTCATTTGTATGTGTGAATGAAATCCTGACCAAAGATAAAGTTTGCATCAATGTTTATGCAGTTATATGGTGTCTTTTATTGAAGTAACCCTGTTAGGGGAGTCAGAGCAGAACAGAATAAAAAGGGAACAGTGTTTGAAAAATAACATCTCATGAACACTTATTTTTGTTCAGTTGCTTAAAGTATGTAGTAACTGAAAGAGTGTTTGTTCTCTGTAATACATATATATATATATATATATATATATATATATATATATATATATATATATATATATATATATATATATATATATATATATATATATATATATATATATATATATATATATATATGTGTGTGTGTGTGTGTGTATATATATATATATATATATATATATATATATATATATATATATATATATATATATATATGTGTGTGTGTATATGTATATATATATATATATATATATATATATATATATATATATATATATATATATATATATATACATACATACCGGGTATTTCGAAATTAGAACAAATGGAAAGTTATGAAGTTTTCTGCTATAGCCTATCTCCAAGTACATTACTTTAATTTTCTATTTTTCATTTTACATTTCTTGTATTTTCAGACTGAGTGACGGATTTAGATACAGCCATGGCTAACGACTCGGAGGAAATCAGATGGATTGACCGAATCTGGGCTATAACCTTCAGAGAGGCCAGGGATGCTGGCGCATCCTTCATTTCACGTTCCTGGATAGCTAAATGCATTAAAAGAGCTGAATCTTTTGTTAAAACAAACTGGAACAAAAATCCATATGACTGTCATCGCGAAAAGAGTGAGAATCTTGGAAGGCCTGAAGTCCTTTCTCAGGAGTCATAAGACATCACAGCTGAGGCAGTGGGTAGACCAAGAAAGGCTTTATGTAAATTGGCGCTTGAACTAGAAACAAAAAGGGGAAAGAAGAGAAGCTATAGTGCTGTATATCGTGAGTTGAAAAAATCTGGTATCGAGCCATTTCATGTTATCAGCAAGCCCAACATCACTCAGCAACAGAGAGAAGACCTTGCATGGTTTTGCGGTTCATTTCTTAAAGATTGGGATGAAGCTGACTTTCTCCATGTTGCAGCATCAGATGGATTCTTCATTTACACAGTCAGGAAGCCAAATCATAAAAATGACATCACTTGGGCTGCAAAGTTAGATGATATCAGCGATAACGTGCGCTGTCACCAAGTTGTGAAATTTCCTGAACGTTTGGGAATATTTCTCTGTTTCACAGCCAAATGGTTAAAGTGGATCATCAAAGAAAAAGGACTGTCATGGAATGGGGAATACTTCAGAGAAACGTGCTTACTGGCTCAAAGATTCTGAAAATGTGTTATCTGTTGAAGAAGTCACAATGGAATGGCGAATACTTCAGAGAAACGTGCTTACTGGTGGGGTATTACCTTTCCTCAAAGATCCTGAAAATGTGTTATCTGTTGAAGAAGTCACATTTTTGCATGATAAGGCACAGGAGCTGCTTCGAAACAGTGGTATCGATTTCTTCTCATCAAGTGAATTTCCAGGTAGCTCCCCTGACCTTAATGTGTGTGAAAACATTGGTAGTATCTTAAAGGATCGTGTTGAAGCGCACACAGTGAACTATGATGATATACCAAGCCTCAACGACCTGAGAAGAGAGGTGACTGAAGTGCTCAGGGAAATGCAGTTTGAGTCTCAGCTTTTTTTGATTTGCTGAAATCATACCCCTCAAGAATGCAGGCTGTGGTACAGGCAGATGGAAGCCACACAAGATATTAAATACTCAGAGAGAAACTTAAATAAATACCTGTTCTGAATTACTTTTGCTTTTGTCCATATCAATTTTAATTTATGCTGTAGAGGGGGGGGGCTCTAATTTTGAAACACCCTGTGTATTTATATATATATAATATATATATATATATATATATATATATATATATATATATATATATATATATATATATATATATATATATATGAAAATACATTATTTAATTCTAATACCTTTGGGAGCAATGATACTTTTGTATCGTATAATATTTCTAAAATCTTTTGTATCATCTATTAAAATTACTTAATAAAAAATTATGAAAAATAAGAAACAACAGTAATTGGTTGTTAAAAGATTGGGGCAAAATCGCTGATAGCGGCAGTCAAAAAGGAAATCATTTAATAAATATATATCAGAAACTGATTAAAATACTTGATAATATATTGAAGCCTTCATCCACTGAGCCTTTGTATTGAAATGTATGCATTAATTATGAGTACTGAATCAGAATTGAAGCATAAATGTATTTATTATTATATTCAAATGGCAGTAAGCAAAGTCCCACTGTCACTAAATTAGGATTGCGGTGAAAACTGCTCATTTATGTATTTACATACTTTGTTTATAAACCTGAATGAGGCAAAAGATCACTACATTGGAACGAAAATAATGATTTATGAAAGCCAGTTGTCATAGAATTCTGTACCATTCGCCTTTTATATGAATGAATGAACATTTTTATGAATGAATGAACATTTCACAATTGGCGTTAGGTTGTTTGTGTTGGGGGAAAAATTCGGTTGAATGAAAGTTTCAGTATTTGAATTGACTCTAAATGAATACGGTAGCGAATCTGATGACATGGTTATTGTGGGATATAATTCAATTCTGATAAAAGTGCGATAACTTTTCATCATATGAGTAACAAAGGACGAACATATATTATTGGATATGTTATTGTAATGATTCACAAACATACAATAAGCACGACCTTGAGCATAAGAAGACGGTCGCACTGAAACAGTTGACAGAACTATAATTCGAGAGAGAGAGAGAGAGAGAGAGAGAGAGAGAGAGAGAGAGAGAGAGAGAGAGAGAGAGAGAGAGAAAGCACCACTGGCACGTACCTGAGTCCAGAGGAAAAGCGAATTTTCCCAGGCGAAGGTGACGGGGATCATTTCCCAGGGCTATAAATTTCATTTACTGAGAAACATTTCTGCGCTCACACACACACCCACACACACACCCACACACACACACACACACACATACACACACACAGAGAGAGAGAGAGAGAGAGGTGGAGAGAAAGAGAGAGGGGGAGAGAGAATGTCACGGCCAAGGAAGGAGAATGGATGGGAGCTCTTTGGTCCCGTTCCTTCTGCTCTTACCCTTTCCCTTACCCTTGCTCTTCCCTTTAGGCTTACCAAAGATTTACCCTTAGCCTTACCCTTAGCTCTTGCTTTTACCTTGCCCTTGATTTTACCATTACCATTTCCCTTGCCCTTACCTTTTCCTTTACCATTTCCCTTGACCTTGCCTTTTCCATTGCCTTACTATTTTCCTTGACCTTACCCTTTCCTTTACCATTTCCCTAGCCCTTATTCTTGCCCTTACCATTTCCCTTGCCCTTACCCTTGCCCTTTCCTTTACCATTCCCCTTGCCCTTACCATTTCATTTACCATTTCCCTTGCCCTTACCCTTTTCTTTACCATTTCCCTTGCCCTTACCCTTGCCCTTATCATTTCCATTGCCCTTACTATTTCCTTTGCCCTTACCCTTTCCTTTACCATTTCCCTAATCATTTCCATTGCCCTTACTATTTCCCTTGCCCTTACCCTTTCGTTTACCATTTCCTTTGCCCTTACCCTTTCGTTTACCATTTCCCTTGCCCTTACCCATTTACCATTTTCCTTTCCCTTACACTTGCCCTTACCCTTTCCTTTACCATTTCCCTTGCCCTTACCCTCTCCTTTACCATTTCCCTTGCCCTTATCATTTCCCTAGCCCTTACCATTTCCCTTGCCCTTACCCTTACCCTGGCCCTTTTTCTTGCCCTTGCCCTTACCTTTAGCCTTACCATTACATACCCTTACCTTTGCCCTTACGCTTACCTTTGCCCTTGCTCTTACCCTTACCATTTTCCTTGCCCTTGCCTTTACCTTTAGCCTTACGACTAACTTTCCTTTACCCATACCCTTGCACTTACCCATCCTTGCCCTTTGCCTACCCTTTTTCTTACCCTTACCTTCCCCTTACCCTTGCTCTTATTCTTACTTTCTCCTTACCCTTGCCGGTACCACTGACTCGCCCTTAGCTTTTACCTTACTCTTAAGCTTGTTCTTACCCTTAACTATACTTCTACCTTTAACCTTAACCATACTCTTACTCATGCCCTTGCCTAGCCTTGCCCTTAGCCTTACCTGTGTCTTAACCTGACCCTTACTTTTACCATGCCCTCACCTTTGCCCCTACCCCTACCTATGTTGTTACCTTAGCTCTGCCCTTGCCCTTTAGTCTTCCTTTAAAGATTTTGTGATAATGGCGGAAATATTACAGCGATATTTCTCTGAGTTATTAATGACATTTCCTTTCCAGTTACACTTTAATTACATGAAAATATATTTCCACATCTTTATGACGGCAGTCCCCAGGTATTTCTGACGCAGCTTCAACCAGAATTTCCGTCTTAGATTTGTAACCAAAACAGATTCAATTTCACTTTGACCTGAACCGGAAGGCTTCTGGGAAAAGGTACATTCCATTATGGTATTTATGGGAGCGATGGAAATGGTAATGGTAATATTCATACCAGGAAAATATTAAATGTCATTTCACACTTTATGTTTAGCAGTTTAACTAAGGAACAAATGGAGGCGTGTCTTTGATGTCACCAAGAAGTGCTTAACAGATTATGGGTTGCTGATTAACTAATTAACCTTAACATTTATATCAAGACAAAGAAAAGGGAATGACTTAATTGCTAATAAATGTAATTTGTTCTTTCAAACCTTGAAATGTAATCGATGATTACATTCAACATGGTAGTATTTACCGCTGAACTTGAGGTTACGTTCCACTCGAAGTCCTGAAGACCTTTCTAAGCGTCTACGGTATTCATTATCTATCTGTCCATCTATCTATCTATTGAGAGAGAGAGAGAGAGAGAAAGATTCTGTTCTTTTCATCTATGATGAATTGTATATTGATTCTCTTTCTCCCTTCTTGAGGTTTGGAAATAGCCAATAAATATTAATATATTATATATTAATCTCGTATTTTGCAGCAATGGATAGTTTTAAATCAAGAAAGAAAGAGGGGAAGAGGAGGAAGGAGGTTACAGGAAAAGACGAGAGGGAAGTCATGTATATTATCCATCTCCATTCCACATTACATAAAGAAAGCAAATTAGAATCTTCTTTTACAATTTTCCGTCGAGACCCTCATCGACATGTTAGAGAAGTAAATCTCGTGAATTGTGAATAAAAGTCTCCCAAGAGATTATCTCCAAGTGGATTTTCATCACCTTTGGGCTTCAAACGTCCTTGTGGGATATCCTGTTTGCAAAGTCCTTCACAGGAGAGAGATGGAAGGCTGGTTTTGAGTGCAAGGTCAGAATTCTCCTTCATGAATCGGTTGAGAATGAAAAAGTATCAAAGGATTTGAAGGTAATTAAAACTCTCTCTCTCTCTCTCTCTCTCTCTCTCTCTCTCTCTCTCTCTCTCTCTCTCTCTCTCTCTCTCTCTCTCTCTCTCTCTCTCTCTCTCTCTTTAGGGGAAAAAGTAGCGTCAGAGTTTACACTGGTGCTTTTTGACTTTAAGTACAGCTGTTCATTCCATTCTGGAGTGAATTATTTCCAATTTATTGTAATTTTGTAGGCATGTACGAAATAGGTGCAAAATATAAACCTAATCCCACCGAGAAAAAGGCCAGATATATATTTTTTGGCAAGTTGACAAAACATGCGATGCACTTTTTTTTTTTTTTTCTTGCCACAAACCCAAATCTATTGTTCTGCTTTTGGAGTTTATTTGCATATGCAAATGAAATCGCTATACATATATTTAATATTTTTATTACCATAAGTTGAAACTGATATCACTATAGAGTTACAATACGTATCAACAGATAGAACTATTATTCATTTAAGTTATTTTTTAATAATTTGGAATTGACATCACTATTGAGTTTGGAACCCACAATTTTGGGGGGTTCTCTCAAGTGGAGAAAAATGGGTCAGGATTTTCAAACTAGCAATGCTTACAGAGAAGAAAAAAAACTGATAAAAACCCAAAGGAATCAGGGTAATAGATAAAAGAAAAACCAAGAATATTGAAAGCATGTGTGTACAACACTTACGATATTCCCTGTTTTATGTTATGTCAAGAATTACCGTTGATTCAACATACAAAACAAGTAAAAAATTCGCCGCAGCTTCTTTGTTGGTACCTATATCGATGCCAGAAGTACGATCATGGCTAAATTTAACCTTAAATGAAATAAACACTACTGAGGCTAGAGGACTGCAATTTCGTATGTTTGATGACTGGAAGGTGGGATGATCAACATACCAATTTGCAGCCCTCTAGCTCAGTAGTTTTTAAGATCTGAGGGCGGACAGAAAAAGTGCGGACGGACAGACAAAGCCATCTCTATAGTTTTCTTTTACAGAAAACTAAAAGCCTAATTCCTTCAACATCTCTACAGGCCTTCATCACGCCCATTACCCTTGTTTTAATACACAGCCTCTCCAACTTTTTCAGAACTGTTATATGTTTTGCTTGGGCTACAAAAATGAAGCTGTCATTTTATCCTATCCATATAGCCCTTTGGCTTTTCCGAATGTAAACAGACAACAGACACCAACTTTGCTCTCGAGACTTCAAAGTTAAGGCTATCCTCAAACACAGACTTCTCTTGGGCCAAAATGTCTCTGAAACCTGACGAAGGACATCAGTTTTCATGAAGGGTTTTGAAGCGAGAATAATCATACACATTCTCGCCTGGGTGAGAATTTCGTTCTCAGAAAACCTTTTGTTCTCTGAGACTGTCAACTGGAACCAAAATTACACGAACGCTCTAATCAAGGAACTAATCAGGATCATCATACTATAATAGTAATCCTCGTAGGTGGGTAGTGCCCTCAGTGCACTGTAAGCATTACTTAAGGTTCTTCGCGGCGTCCCTTAGACCCCTAGTTGCAACCCCTCTCATTCCTTTTACTGTACCTCCCCTCATATTCCCTTTCTTCCGTCTTACTTTCCTCAACCCTCTCCTAACAATTGTTTCAAAGTGCAACTGCAAAAAGTTTTCCTCCTGTTACACCTTTCCAACCTTTTTACTGTCAGTATCCGTTGCAATGCCGAATGACCTCATAGCCCCCAACGCTTGGCCTTTGGCCTAAATTCTATATTTTGTTCTATGTTATCACAGTAATAATAATGATTCGTGATATTTCTATAGTTTTCGCTTTAAGTTTTTCATGTGGCAATCCAAGAACTCATTCCAAAGCCATGTGATGTTTGTTGCTGCCTTTTGCCATCCAGACAGACGAATGAAGTGAGGAACTGAAGTCTTTTGACACAAAACATAATTTTCCGTTTTATATGAACACTCCTTCATTCGCCAAAGAGAATATTCATGGAATAATCACCATAAAAGTGAATTTATATTAGTTAGTATTATATAGTAAAACTAATGCCAATCTGAACTTGTCGGACAATATTTTTCTTTGGATATTGGAAAAAATTAATTTGTTGGAAAAAATTAATTTGTTGGAAAAAGAATAAAAATCTTATAAATTTGAAGAATTCATAAAAAAAATGTAACCAAATATCGTTGGGTAAAACGCCACAGCGATTAGCGATCGCAAAATGAAAGAATTTTTCACAAGACAATTGCCTGCCTCTTCATCTCCCGTGTAAATGGAGCTAACTTTTACATTAAGGGAGTAAATAAAAGTGTTTCCTGAAAGGGTAATAAAGGATGATTTACGAGGGAGTTAGCGAAAAGCGGAGCTCTTTTATTCTCGCTAATTCTTCTTCCTCATTTCGTCGTTTACGGAATCAGGAATTTGGATCAAACGAGAATTCTGTCCGCAAAGAGAATGTGGTTGAGAATGCCAGTAAAAGTGGAAAGTGTTTTTATGGTATCTAACAACATTCTCTCTCTCTCTCTACGAAACAATTGCCAGGAGAAGGCTAATGAGAGTCAGATGAAAGAAAGAGAGTATGAACGGAGGCACAGTAAAAGGAATGAAAGAGGTTGCAGCTAGGGGCCATGGAAGGGACGATGCCAAAGCCCTTAAGTAATGTCTACAGTGCTCCGCATGATGTGCACTGACGGCACTACCCCCCTACGGGTTTGGAGTTACTCTGAGAGCTTTTGTGGGTTGGGGGGGGGGATTTGACTCTGCGATTGAGGTTTAGACTCAATAATGAAATGGAAAAGACTGAAAATAAATGAAGATATTATTGATAAACGAGGGAGATTTGTTCACGTGAAATGTAAAATTAAATTATTCTTATCAAAGCATTATCAGAGTGATTCTCACTATTTATTTCAATTATTATTATTATTATTATTATTATTATTATTATTATTATTATTATTATTATTATTATTTAGAAGTTGAACTCTATTCGTATGGAACAAGCCCACCACATTGCCCATTCATCGAAATTCAAGAAGCTTGCAAAGAATATTAAGGTGTTCATTAGAAAGAAGTAACAGAAGGTACAGTAAGTGGAAATACAGAAAGAAGAGACCAATCATTAAAAAAAAATAGTAAATAAATAGATAAAATATAAGTAAATAATTAAAATATAAGGAGAATCGTATTAGGGTAGTAATGCATTGCATCTTCGCTTATGAGTTTCGAGAGGGACGCGTGAAATATCTGAGTTAATGAATTATTCTTAATGAATGCTTTAATTAGATGTCATTTTTTCATGAAGAATTTAAAACTGCCTCGTCATTTGATGCGTGTGATTAATAACATTGCAAACTCGACGTTTTTTGTTTTTGTTTTCTGTTTTTCTTCCTCTGAAGCGACATTAACAATGTTGCTTCGAATTCTCGATACGTAGCGCTCTGCTGTAGGAGGTATTTGAAGGGAATCGGTGCAATTTGCATATCGTCACCCTCATAAACTAACTGCCTAAGTCATTTTTTTCCTCAAGTCACAATCATGACTTAGGCATGAGTGACTTAGGCAGAAAGCTTTTTGGGAAATTTATTCCACTTACTTTCGACATCTAGCTTAGGCAAGGATACTAGTAGGTGCAACACATATTGGAGATTTGATTTAGGCAAAAATCAAAAAATCAATGAAAAATGACTTAGGCAGTTAGTTTATGAGGGTGACGAATTATTCATAGAACCGACCATAAATCTCTGCAGCTGAAACGTCATCTCGGAAAGGCCTCTCCAACCTGTGACTCTGTTATTATTCATCATTCATTTTTCACTGGATTTGATTTGGAAAAAGGAGCTGTAGATAGATTTGCTTGCTTTCTTACTTGCTTTGCTTACCTGCTTGCTTTGCTTGCTTGCTAGATTGCTTGAAAGATTGGGTGCTAGATTGCTTGCTTTGTTTGTAATTACATTCTTGATAGATTTGCTTGCTTAATACATTTCCTTGCCTGATAGAATTGCTTGCTTGATAGATTTGCTTGCTTAATACATTTCCTTGCCTGATAGAATTGCTTGCTTGATAGATTTGCTTGTTTAATAGAATTGCTTGGTTGCTTGATAGATTGCTTGCATTATAGAATTACTTGCTTGATATATTTCCTTGCTTGATAGATGTGTTTGCTTGATAGAATTGCTCGCTTACTTGATAGATTTGCTTGCTTGATAGAGCTGCTTGTTTGAAAGATTTGTTTGCTTGGTAGAATTGCTTGCTTGCTTTCTTGATAGATTTGCTTGCTTTCTTGATAGATTTGCTTGCTTATTTACTGATAGATTTGCTTGCTTACTTGACAGATTTGATTGTTTGCTTGCTTGGCTTGAAAGATTTCCTTGCTTGTTTTCTTGCTGGCTTTCTGAGAGATTTGCTTGCTTGCTAGATTGCTAGTTTGATATATTTGCTTGCTTGCTTGATAGATTTGCTTGTTTGCTTGCTTGCTAGATAGATTTGCTTGCTTGTTTGCTTCCTTGCTTGCTTGTTTGCTTCCTTGCTTGCTTGCTTGGCTTGATATATTTGCTTGCTTGCTTGACTTGAAGATTTGCTTGCTTGATAGATTTGTTTGTTTGCTTGCTTGCTCACTTGGCTTGATAGATTTGCCTTCTTGATAGATTTGAATATTTATTTACTTATTCATTTATTTATTCATTCATTCATTCATTTCCGTTCATACAAAGTCCTGACACGTCGACGTAAAGATTAAAGCATCAGAATCTCAGTCCACATTCTCCATCCATTCACATTCCTCTGGTTTACGGAACACCCATTCACAGTTCTCCTGATATATTGAGCATCGTTGACATTTGCATATTGATGCGGCTGACCATAAATATCACAAGATGAGATTTCATCTCACAGACGCTCAGACCAGCATCTTGTTCCTTTTCGATCACGCAGATCTTTCGCAGGCGGATTCAGAAGGAAATATTTCAGGGACAGAGTCGAAGGAAATTTTTAATCTTTTTAGCAGGGAGGTCGATGTGTTTGGAAGATTGTTACCCTGAATATTACTTCAAATATTATTATAAGTCCTGTTAAAGGTAAAGGCTTTAGAAAGATGTAGGCGCAATGTGAAGAACAGTCTTCGCAGGAACAGATTTCAGGAAGAGGGAGTGAATCGTGAAATTTAGGCTGAAAAGATTCATTTTACGTTACCAACAAATGAGTTATCTACTGCCTTATTTGACGAACAAGAAAATAATAATAATAATAATAATAATTATAATAATAATAATAATAATAATAATAATAATAATAATAATAATAATAATAATATTATTATTATTAATATTATTAATAACAACAACAACTATAATAAAGTAAGTATACCTTAGTTAACTATAATAATAATAATAATAATAATAATAATAATAATAATAATAATAATAATAATAATAATAATAATAATAATAGTACCTGCTATCATCATCATTATTAGGTTGCCAAATTTTCAAGACGCAAAGCATCTTTATTGCCCTCATTCATTACAACTTATGGTTTATTTCTCTCCATTTCGTACAGCATCTGTTATTTTTTTAATTCCTTTTTTACATTATCCTACAGTAATACCTCTGGAACATTCAGAACAAACGCCTCTTTGTGTCAAAGAACAACAGTTTCAAAATTCCCTTCATGTAATAAGAATATTTTCCCTTTGGTCATACACATAATGGACTTATTTCATAAATGCTAATATCACTCACTTAGCAACTGTCGTGTTATTTTTCAGCATTTGCATAAGAAAATAGAGTCAGCAAATTCTTATAAATCTTCGTGAACAAATATATCAACACAACAGACATCCACTTAGCTTCTATTCTATTCTATTGGAACTCCAGAAGTTCAAGCGAAGATGCAGTGCTTTAATAAATACCCTAATGCAATTCAACTTGTATTCTAATATTTTACTTACATTCTTATTCATTTATTAATTTGTTAATGTATCTGCTTTTCTAATAACTGATGTCTCCTCTTTCTGTACTTCCCATTACCTTCTGTTACTTCTTTCGAATGAACACCATGTTCATTAAAAGCTTGAAATTCAAGTCACTGGCTCCTAAGGTGAACTTGTTCCATATGAATGGGGTTCATTTTCTGAATAATAATAATAATAATAATAATAATAATAATAATAATAATAATAATAATAATAATAATAATAATACAGAGTCGAAAATATCAGCTATTTCGCAGAGTTCTGTCATACTGAAATAACAGAAGCTTGGCAAAGGATCTGAGCATCGTATGAGGCTTTCGAATCGAACAGGAGATTACAATATTCTCAAATGGGTTGGACTTGCAACCAGAGAATATCTCTGTCCAGAGTTCTATCAGCTGATTCGTTTACTACACCCGGCCACTCTGGTAAAAGAGTAGGACAAGTTATATTCTTGCTATCTTTCTTTAAATCTTCAGCTGAAAGCCCTTATGGCCTGTAGTGCCAACAGGCTATAAACCCAAAAGTCTCCAAAGGGAAATCAGTTTGCAGAGAGAGAAAGAAGTTACAGTAAAAGGTAAAATAGAAATAAATAAGAGGGAATAGATAATAAAACCGATACACCTGAATTCAGGAGACGTCAGCAGCAGCAGAGAGCAGGACCAAATTTGCTCCTCGCTTAAACATTTGGAGACTAGAAGATTCCACAACTGAGCTAGACAAACTATTCCACATTTTAGTTGTAGCCAAGATAAATACTCCTGGAATAAAACTTCCATTCTAACATGACACAGAACCCAGTCCCTACCGACGAACTGATCCACAAAAACACGAGTGAGACAACTTGGTGATTCTTCAGCACTGGTGGAAATATTAACAAACTATAATTTGTTTCCCCGAGTTCAGTTACTTATTCTTCAACATTCTTGGAGTTCCCAAACTGAATTTGCGTTTCATCAACCTAAAACTCACTCGTTCGCGATTTAATTAATGAAGTGCAAACCGTATTAAACTCCACTTTCAACTTGAAACTGAATGCTAATGAGAAGTTAGGTGGTACACAATGAATAATGGGTCCTTCTTTTATTTGGGGAATTTCATGGGAAACATTTGCATTTTTGGAAAGCATAATATTATATTCCAAATCATTACTGGTGATACCGCGCTTAAATACTGAGAGAGAGAGAGAGAGAGAGAGAGAGAGAGAGAGAGAGAGAAGAAGAAGAAGAAGAAGAAGAAGAAGAAGAAGAAGAAGAAGAAGAAGAAGAAGAAGAAGAAGAAGAAGAGAGAGAGAGAGAGAGAGAGAGAGAGAGAGAGAGAGAGAGAGAGAGAGAGAGAGAGAGAAGTTGAAGGGAAGGAGGAGGAGAAGAAGAAGAAGAGGAGAGAGAGAGAAGAAGAAAAAGAAGAAGAAGAAGAAGTAGAAGAGAGAGAGAGAGAGAGAGAGAGAGATGAGAGAGAGAGAGAGAGAGAGAGAGAGACGGGAAATAATACACAGTAAGAAACAAAGACAAAAGAGCAATATACCTTTACGTGTGAGGATGAGAGAAGTCTCTTTAGTTCCTCTGTACCCAGAGGAGAGGTTCAAAGAGCAACTTTTATCCTTCGTTCTCTGTTGTTTATTGTCTGTTGCTTTTCCTTCCTTTGTAGCGATGAAAGACAAAAAAAAGGCTTCTACATAAAGACAACTCGGATGCCTCCTTTGGGGGAAAAGTTAATTTCACTCGTTTTGTTTTTTTCTTTGAAAGAAACTAGAAGGAAGTTGGTATTAAAACTGTGGGTACTGAATGTCTCTTCTGAGGGATAGAATGCTACGGGAAACAGAAATATATAAATTAAATATTGAAAGAAATTACTAATTATAAAATACTTACTCCAGAAACAAAATTCTCTGTATCTCTGATTAACAAAACATATCAGTTATTATTATTATTATTATTATTATTATTATTATTATTATTATTATTATTATTATTATTATTATTATTATTATTATTATTCAGAAGATGAACCCTGAACAAGCCCACCAGAGGGGCCAATAGCTTGAAATTCAAGCTTCCAAAGAATATGGTGGAAGTAAGAGAAGGTAAAGGAAAATACAGAAAGAAGAGATCACACTTATTAAAAAGAAAAAATAAATGAATAAATTCACAAATAGATAACAATAAATAGAGTATGTAAAAATGTATTAAAATGCAAGGAGAATTCGTCATTATCCGGACGTCGCAGATATAACCATTGAATCGTAACCCGATGTCCGCATCTCGATTCCCAAAATCCATCGGCCTACCAAAGGCGCCTCATCAAATGGACAAATCAGAGGCTGCCACCTGTGCCCATACTGCCCCACCTGAATACCCAAAGCAGCGTTCCCCGATTTTTATTTTGGTATCCTTAACGAATGACCTTGCCCGAGCAATGACTGATGTTTCTGGCCTCTTGAATCCAAACGATTATCTCTCTCTCTCTCTCTCTCTCTCTCTCTCTCTCTCTCTCTCTCTCTCTCTCTCTCTCTCTCTCTCTCCCTCCTCCTCCTCCTCTCTTGTATGCTTTATAGCTCCTACTGAAGAAGGCGATTGGTCCATGATATGTCTTTCACGTGTTGCTTGTTTGAGATGTTCCTTTTATATATTCCATGATTCACGGTGCTTTCTGAGGTATTGTTATACTTCGGGACCGAACGTGGTATGCATCCAGAGCTACCAGATTCTGATTGTTCCCATTCCCAAACTATAAATATTCCAGTGTGAATCCTGAATGCCTGAATACATCTTCAGAATGTTTTATGATAGTCCTGAGAGTTAGAGCATTCGCCATGCCTTACAAAGCCGATGAAATGAAAGTTGCAACAAACAATGGTTTTATAACAAGTGAGACTTTTGCTAAAGAATGGCTGATATCCTTCACAAGAATAGATATACTGTTTGGTAATACTACTAAGAACATTCAATTTTCAGAAGGCTTTGCAAAAAAATCATCCGACCGTGTTTGAACTAGAATTTCATAGAAGTTGCAGAAAATTAAGTTTCACGCCATTATCTCACAAAAGAAGATATTCCAACCACATCAAAGAGGCTGCACATCCAATAAAAACTAATTTGCTAAACGGCGAAGCACTTAACCCCTGACCCACATCCTCCTGGGAGAGGGATGAAGGTCCATCACAAAGTTTGGGGGAAAGAATTTTCAACTTCTAATCAAGGCTCAGCATCCATCTTATATTATAACTTAGTTAAGCAGAAACTCAGAAAATAAACAGAATATGAGATGAGCAGAATATTCATAACAAAATGTTCAGGCTAGCAAATTTAAACATAAACTTTAATGATGATATTCACCCGTTGGTTTAATCAAGTCTAAAATTAGGACTTGCATATTTCCTAGACTATCAAGTCTTCATCTGACAAGTCTCTGAGACTGAAGAGGAATGAATCACTGTGGATGCTTGAATAACAGACTCTGGTCAGTGGAATGTCAGTCAACACAGCATCAGATCAGACATGCAAATCCTTTCAAAGTCACCTTCCCTAAACCTATGACAAAATACAAGTACGTAAGTGGAGATATAAAAATTAATCTCATACAAATTACCAAAAAAAAAAAAAATGGGTGCAAAGGAGCTTAAAATTGTTCTTAATCAGTTTGAAAAGATATCACAGCTGATATATATTCACGTCTCAAGCAAATTAAGCTCTTTTAATAAAAAAAAAAAAAAGTCAAATGTCCTCTTTGATGATAGTTTCTAATAAAAATTTCTTCTTATTGAGACGAAATTTATTACAAATTCATTCTTCCAGAATAAAAGAAATCAGTGCACAGATATTATTTTAAATCGTCTACTTTTAAAACGGACTAATATCTAACCCAATACGGTTATGGTTGCCAGGATTAACTGTTCTTCCGTAATGCCCAGATCTTGATTTGTCAAGAGCAATTATTCAAATATGCTTCGGTATTCCGTTTCTCTTTTTAAATGTGTATTTGTACAGAAATATCAGGGTCCATAGTAAAGTATTTACATTTCGTTACAAACTGTTTATTTATCAATGGTCAGTTTTTTTAAGCAAACGTCACTTTTAAAGTGGGTCTTGAAAAGTCGCTTTATCAACTCATTCCTTCCATTAGTACATCTAGGCATAATCTACACAGTGATGAAATAGTCATTAACTCAGCGCTTTAGTTGTTCGTGTGTTTGTGAGTGAAATCTTGCTTGAGATTATTTTATTCCACATGCACATCAGTCACGACACAGTAAAGGAAAATAATCACAAGAAGAAAGCATTATTTTTGTAGGTAAAACAACAGGAAGGATTCAGAATGCATTACGACCAAAGTGAAAGCCGTATACAAAACACCAGGCGGGAGGAAAAGCTCTCAAATTCATTCACAAGTTCTGAGAAGTCTCAGAGTTTCTTCATAAGGGGAAACCATTCTGCAGGAGAGAGAGAGAGAGAGAGAGAGAGAGAGAGAGAGAGAGAGAGAGAGAGAGAGAGAGAGACGAGAGAGAGAGAGAGAGAGAGAGTCGAAAAGTGAAGGTATAAACTATTTAACGAAAAAAATGAAATACGATGATGATTTGCAATCCAATTTTCGTCATATCACTTTCGTAGGATTTTTGCCTCCAGTGACAAAGGACTTCGGTCTCAAAATATTATTACGATTATTTTTACATTAAACCGCAAAGCACTAGAAATACCGTAATAATAATGCACCAGTATCTTGCTTTCATCACGAACACTAAAAACCTTCAACCAACAAAATACTTAAATCTGATTCTTTTTCAGTCGTCAGCTGCAGGTTTCATTCCTGTATCATAACCCCATCACTCCTTAGGTCAAGATTTTGGACGTCCCAAAGAAGATGTCTTATCAAAGAGACCGATCAGAACTTAGCAAAGGGATTTGTAGTTTGCCTTTATTGGATAAATACCTCAGAAATTCACAAGTGATTTTTATGGTTACTTTTGGTTGGGTAATTATATTGCATGCTATTCTGCAATGGTTCTTTTCTGCTCTTTAGTAGAGGATGGATAAAGGAATAATTTTACTTTTACATTGTCAGACACGATCATATTCATGTACTTGCATTAGTAATAATAATAATAAGAATAATAATGATAATAATAATAATAATAATAACTATTATTATTATTATTATTATTATTATTATTATTATTATTATTATTATTATTATTATTATTATTCACACACTGTAGATAGTGTCTAGCAAAATATAGAAATTAAAATAATAATAATAATAATAATAATAATATTAATAATAATAATAATAATAATAATAATAATAATAATAATAATAATAATAAAGAAAATCTCTTGCTATATCTTTTCCCAAGGCTTTCTTAGCTTGGAACAGAACTTAAATTTTCATTCTTATTCTCAACCACATTTACCTTTTGCTCGACGTGGAAGAATTCTGTAGCGCAATTATGAAAATCTTTACGATTCCCAAAACAACTTAATTTTTAGGTGTGGTGTTTTTTATGACCTAAGCTCATTTCACTAAATACTCATTTTTTCTGGGATGTGTCATTTCAGCCCCAAAACACTTCGCTACTTGATGAAAATGCAGTCCAGGATTTAAGGAATATTTTTTTCTTATTCAATTCTTTTCTTTATTTAATAGAAAATTGTTGAATTACCTAATTTTAGAATCTGGCGTCTTCATGCACGTAAAAGGAGGCTGGTTAATATTGAATTATTTTACCCAAATAGGACTTTTAAAAAACCCTTTTTCTTCCGTAGTTGGTAAAAGGTACACGAATCAAACTGGCTGGACTCATACTCTCTTGGCGAAATTTATAGATCATTGTTGACCCAAAATATGAAACTTATCTGACTGATATTTATTGAATTTATAAAAAAAAAGGAATATTAAGAGGCAAAATAATGAAACATTACGCAGTTTTCCCTGCAGTGCTGAATACGACATATTCTTTGGAAGCTTCTGGAATTTCAAGCCAATGGCCCCTTGGGTGGGCTTGTTCCATATGAATAGGGTTCATCTTCTGAATAATAATAATAATAATAATAATAATAATAATAATAATAATAATAATAATAATAATAATAATAATAATAATCTTATCAATTTCCTCCCACAAGAAGAACTGTAAGAACTAGCTGAATGCTGCGAGAATTAAACAAGGTACAAGAGTCTTGCTCCTTGGAGAGAGCATCACGCTGCATAACTTTTTTACTTTTCACATATTTTAACACCAATTAGGATAAATTAACACTAAGGCATTAGAAAAAAAATGTTATTAGAAACTTCCTTTGAATACCAGAATCTACTAAAAACATGGAATTAATAAAACTCGCTATTAGTGAAAACTTCCGGGGAGGTAAAAGGAAACAGCCTGTGGCGGCATGGCGGGAAAACTATCACAAGTGATTGTCATTGCAGCATTTTACTGATTTATGTCATTGCAGCCTTTTCCTGATTTATGCAAGTGTTGAAATCAGCTTTATTTTATTGAGATTACTTTAATGGCTGTATCTGCAATTGAATAGTTTCTATGCTTCTTTCTGTAGGTGCACACTAATAAAAATACATTTCGCAGAAATTAACAACTTACCCTTTCATGTAAGTTACACCAGACAATGCGAGATAAGAAAATTTTTTTTTTATTTTTCTTATTTTGCGTTCTGTTCAGGACACATATAAGGTTAACACGAGTTTCTGCGGATATTTTTGAGAAGTAAAAGAATATGTGACTGAGTAGAAAATGTACTATACACATATACATTTTAAGGATTAGTAGGCTATATGCGTCTACTGTCAAATACCGAGGCGGGGATGGAAGGGAGGGGGAGGGGTATCGCGGTTGTAATTCGGTGAAATTAATGAATTCGTTTAATTATGATTTTTATGCAATTTATGGAACACTACAGTATCCTCAAACCGAAAATGGTGCTATTAATAGAATCTATACCTTTACGACAAAGTTAGCAAATCCTTTCTATACGGGACTTACATCATAGGCCCTACATACACCTAGCTTAACTTATATCAAGCATCAGCTACTGTTTACTGTTACTCCGTACCTTAAAGAGTTAAGCAAAATTTATTGCAATTGTCAAAAAATGGTGTAAGACACACAGACATAGGCTAGCCTAGTTTGAAATGTGTGCAAGAAATAAAGCCATAATAAGGGAAGTACATTATTATTATTATGTAAAAGTAAAAATAGCGTCTTCATATTTATCATAATGATATAACAAAAGGCTTCAGCACAAAAGCCTATAAAAGATGATGTGTATCTGAAAAGGTTTTCTTGCCCATCAACATTTGCTGGCATGTGGATACCATATGAATAACTAGGCCTACCTATCTAGGTCATTTTATCTAAATTTTATGTAATGCCACAGGCTGTTCGTTTTACCTCCCCGGAAGTTTTCACCAATAGCGAGTTTTTATTAATTCCATGTTTTTAGTAGATTCCGGTATTCAAAGAAAGTTTATAATAACATGTTTTTCTTATGCGTAGTGTAATTTATCCTAATTGGTGTTAAAATATGTAAAAGTAAAAAAGTTATGCAGCGTGCATCCGGAAACAAGCTCCTGTCGTTGACTTCAGCGGGTGTTGTTATTAAATTTAGACTTACCATCACAATACTTTATAATCTCTTTATTCGTTAACTTTATTTATTGACAAAACATATATCTGAGGGAGAAATTTAGGTTGGTAAATAAGTTTCGAGTCACATTACTTGGTAATTATTTGAAAACAATGATGCTATTCGGACCAAAATACTTGCAACCAATCAGTCAGCAGGAAACTTTTCCGAGTTAAAAGGGCACCCCTGCGAGTCGGGGCAAATGCGCCTCGGTAAAAAAAAACTGAGAATAGATACATCACAAAAATGACTCATATGCAACAAAATATTATGAAGTAGAAAGTCTGCAAAGAGTAAATCTTCCGTCACAGTCGAGGCAGAGAGAGAGAGAGAGAGAGAGAGAGAGAGAGAGAGGAGAGAGAGAGAGAGAGAGAGAGAGAGAGAGAGAGAGCTCTAATGAGGTTCAGCAGAATATCTGATTCTCTCGGGTGGGAGATGGATGCTCAGCTTTGCAAAACTATGTGATGGACCTTAATCCCCCCCCCCCCCGCCCCCCGGAGGATTTGGGTCAGGTGTTAAGCGCTGCCTGTTTGAGAAATTAACTTACATTGGCTGTGCAGCTTCTCTGATGTGGTTGGAATATCTTCTTATTTGAGATAATGGCTGAAAGTTAATTTTCTGCAACTTTTTAGCAATTCTGATTCAAACACGGTCGAAACGGTTCTTTTGCAAAGTCCTCTGCAAATTGGATATTCATAGTGGTCTTTCCTCGATGCATATCTATTCTTGTTATGATATCAGCCATTCTTTCTCAAAATTCCTTCTCGTTATGAAAACTATTGTTTGTTGCAAGTTTCATTTCATCGGCTTTCTGAGGTATGATGAACGCTCAGATTCTCAGGGCTATCATAAAGGATTCTGAAAACGTATTCTGTCACTTAGGAGAGTCGCTGGAACGCTGATTGTTTTTGGAAGTGGGACCTCCAAGGTCGGTCCTCCAAGTATAGCAATTGCCTCAGGATGCAACGTGAGTCATAAAACAAATAAAAGGAATATCTCAGACAGGCAGTACATGAAAAACAAGACATGGACCAATCGCTTTCTTCAGCAGAAGTTACAAAGCAAGACGAGAGAGGAGAGAGAGGAGAGAGAGAGAGAGAGAGAGAGAGAGAGAGGAGAGAGAGAGAGAGAGAGAGGAGAGAGGAAAATCGTTCAGACTCAAAAGGGCAGATCCATCACAGTGACCTGGGCATTGCTCGGGCAAGGTCATTCGAATGACGCCAAATACAAGAGGGGGAAACTCCATTGGGATTCGGGTGGAAGCCGTATGGCCACAGGTGACAGCCTCTGATTTGGCCATTTTGTGTCTGCGAGGTCCGGATAATGACAAATTGAAATTTTGGCCGTTCAGAATTAACCGAGATGTTTTGTTAAGCTGAGAGAATTTCGTTTCTCGAATAAATATTTCACTAGCAATTTAGCAATTTTTCTAATATTTATTTCCTATGTTTCTATTTCTCGTAACATTCTCTCCCGCAGAAGGAAGATTTAATATTGAGCATTTTCCTCCCTTTTCCTTTTAGTTTCTTTCAAAGAAAAAACAAAACAGGCGAAATGAACTTTTTCCCCAAAGGAGGCATCCGAGTTGTCTTTATGTGCAAACGCTTTTTTTTTTGTCTTTCTTTGTCTATCATCGCTAAAAAATAAGAAGGAAAAGGAACAGAGAATAGAGAAAAAAGGACACGAGTGTTGCTCTTTGAATCTATCTCTTCTGGGTACAGAAGAACTAAAGGGAATTCCATAATCCTCAAACGTAAAGGTAAATTGCTCTTTTGCCTTTTTTCTTACTTTGTATTACTCTGTATTTCCCATCTCTCTCTCTCTCTCTCTCTCTCTCTCTCTCTCTCTCTCTCTCTCTCTCTCTCTCTCTCTCTCTCTCTGAGAATAGTTTCCTTTATGAAGAAACTTGAGACTTCTTAGAACTTTTGAATGAATTTGAGAAATTTTTCTCCAGCCTGATGTAGAGCATCAACTTTGGTAATGGATTCTGAATCCTTCCTGTTGTTTAACTCACAAAATAATGCTTTCGTTTCATAAATATTTTCCTTAAACGTATCGTGACTGATATGCTTTGGATACAGCCTAAAGCTAGATTACACACACACACAAACACACACACACACACTCCCCTAAAGAGCTGAGTTTGTGATTATTTCAGCACTGTGTAGATTATTCCTATTTTTACAAATGAAAGGAATGAGTTAATGTACAATCCTTTATATAAGACACTTTCCTGTAAATAAGCAAGTAAAATATAGAGACAAATAATAAATAAGTAAACGAGTAAATAAATGACAATTTGGTGCATACTAATCTACAAACTGTAATGGAACCTATACATATTTAATCCATTTATGGGGGAAACCTGATGTGACACAAATAAATAAATGGAAAGTAAATGGAGGCAATTTTCACTCTTATTTATTTAAGTGAAAATTTTAAGTGAAATTTAAAGACTGATGTACGTCATTAGTTATGAGGACTTCCTTCACCGATTATATATATATATATATATATATATATATATATATATATTATATATATATATATATATATATATGTGTGTGTGTGTGTGTGTGTGTGTGTGTGTGTGTGTGTGTGTGTGTGTGTGTGTGTGTGTGTGTGTGTGTGTGTGTGTGAGTGTGTTTGCGGTAAGTTTATGGTGTCACTTTGAGTCAATGGCTAGGGAATATATATTGTGTAAAACTGAAATTGACATTCTTCTAACAGTAATAAAAAAATCAAATCTTTTCAAACTTTCAGAAATATGCAGTAATTCGTAATAAAGCTGAGTAAGAAGCTTGAATCCAAATAATAATAATAATAATAATAATAATAATAATAATAATAATAATGCTAATAGATTCACAATTTCGTGAAAAACAATCTGAGTAATAAAAATCCACAATTATATAGTAAATATATTACTATGTAAAAAAGAGCCAAAGACTTTCGAACACCTGAACGGTGTTCCTCATCAGTGTTAACGTTAAAAAAGTTTAGTCCATTCGGAACCAAAGAGCTTAGAGATTTTGAGTTTATAGTAGCTCAAACGATTCATATGGTGAACAGGAGGCCAATTGCCTTTAAGGAAGCACTGAGAGACACTGATGACTTTTTACCGGACCCTATCACACCAGAAAATTTGATTCATGGACACGACCTTGTGTCATTGAGTGTAATACCGAAATTACATGAAATTACTGAGGACCCTGATTGGCAGACTGACGCACAGCCTCAAAGTTTGATAAAGGATAACTACAGCAAGCTAAGGAAGGTCCAAAATCAGCTTATGAGGCGTATCATAATGAGTTTTTAGGTACCCTTGTCAGTCAGGCTGTAAATGTGAAAGGAAGATACAAACCTGTTACTCACAAGTCTTTGCAGAAGGGTGACATTGTACTCGTTAAGGAAGCCCACACAAAGCCGATAAATTATCCGATGGGTGTAGTCCGGGAGATAGTCACTAATATTAATAATGAGGTAACAGGTGCTATAATCCTCAAGGGTAAAACCAGAGAACTGATAAAAAGACACACGAGTTCACTGATTCCTTTGCTCAGTGTTAATGAAATGCCTCTTTGTGATAAAAAGGCAGATATTGGCAATTCTAATATGGGTACTACTAATGCTCCGGAATACGACACAATAATAATAATAATAATAATAATAATGATAATAATGTAAGCACACTTGAAGGCCTCCATTAACTTTGTATTAGGGTCGTTAGATTTTCTCCAGCCAAAAGGCCAGGAAATAGATATTTTTATAGCCACTCGATTTAATGGACTATTACTCTACATTTAATGGTTTTTTGTATTAATTTCTATTTATTCTATATGATATTATCAAATGAAAGTGACAGAATGAAGTGGCTTTTTAAATTGCTTTCGTTCTTAAGCTTCACCATTTTGATTAGTAATTTTGGCCAAATTATTGGCTTAAAATTCATTCTGTAAAAGAACATAAGAAATGGAAGAGATAAAAAGACTGAAGGCTTTTTGATCAAAGTTAGTTAGAACATATTTCTCCCCTTGCGTGTTGCTCTGCAAGCATGGAATCAATCGCTTTCTCTCTCTCTCTCTCTCTCTCTCTCTCTCTCTCTCTCTCTCTCTCTCTCTCTCTCTCTCTCTGACGCAACAATCACACTAAAATCAACCCCGTGTCCACACCTCGACAGAAAGCCAGCCACGGGGCGGGCGGCCTCTTCAAAAGCAGTGAGAGAGAGAGAAAATAACCAAATGAGTTATGTCAGACATTCCTCTTCTGCTGACGGAATTGTTACAGCCTCTGCAACTGGAATACATTGAAGAGGAGAAAGTCTTGTGGTCTCAGTTCCCCTTACTTGACGTGACTTTGTGTTTGTGTATGTGTATGTGAGTGAGATTTGAACAAATTCTTCAGACTGTTGTCGCGTTTTAAAGAATTGGGTTTCGGTACCAAGGGATTATGTGCTACCAAAGTGTTTCAGAGTAAAGGACTTCAGCACCATTTAAGAAATCTCTCCCACAGATCTCCTGTATACCAGTAGAATTCTTACAAGATCCCCTGTCTATTAGAATTTTCGATTCCTTTTTATGTGACTACTCTTAAGAACTGACAGAACAAAATTTACTAATAAGTGCTACCAAAGTTTTTCAGGGTAAAGTACTTTGGTACCACTTAAATCTCTCCGACAGAGCTCCTGTACACAAGTACAGTAGAATTCTTACAAGATCCCCTATCTTTTAGAATTTTAGATTTCTTTATATGTGACTACTCTTAAGAACTTAGAGAACAGAATTTACTAATAAGTGCAAACAAAGTGTTTCAGAGTAAAGTACTTTGGTATCATTTAAGAAATCTCTCCCACAGACCTCTTCCCGTGTATGAGTAGGGTACTTACAAGATGCCCTGTCTGTCATTAACTTTGTATTTCGTCATACGAAATCACTCTTAAGAACTCACAGAACTGATACTTTATAACATTCAGTCATTTCATTCTCGTCACCTTCTTCAGACATTACCCGGTTATGAGAAAAGCAGCTTCTCTTCACTGGACGTGGTTTGGGCATCCCGTCGCCTATAACAATTCCCTCCTGGCTGGAGGCACAACATTTGGAATGGAATACTCAGGAATATCTCTGGGAGTCCTATTCCAACCCAGGTGGTCTTTGGGGCTCTTGTGTCTTAATTTGTATTCAGTTCAGGTTTGTGTTTAATCTTCGACCTATATTTAGACTTATATTCGACTCATATTTCGACTCATATTTCGACTTATATTCGACTCATATTTCGACTTATATTCGACTTATATTCGACTCATGTTTCGACTTATATTCGACTCATTTCGACTTATATTCGACTCGTTTCGACTTGTATTCGACTTATATTTCGACTCTTAATTCTACTTGTAATCGACTTATATTTCGACCCATACTTCACCTTATATTCGACTCATTTCGACTTACATTCGACTAAAATTGGAGTTATATTCGACTTATATATCGAATTATATTGCGACTTTTATTTTGAATTATGTTCGACTTAATATTTCGACTTATGTTCAGTTTACATTTTGACATCTATTCGACTTACAGTATATTTCGACTTATATCACTGTTTTTGAGATTATTCGACTGTTCTTTCAAAAACCTTCAAAGATAAAAAAATTTCGTGAAATATAAATGACTTTAAATCTTGAGGGCCAATTATTAGTGCTTGCCAAGCCTTCAGTCTCCGGATCATTTAAACGTTCAGCTGTAAAAATGACTTTCATTTATGCTTCTGTGTCAAATGGCAAATAAATCACTGCGTTCTGTGCGGTTGTTTGAAAGACAAGGCTTCACATGTTATGAATTAATTATCACCAGCCAATTACAGTTAAGTGGAGTGTTTACTTATATATAATTTACCTAATGATGGTTTGATCTTGTTTCTTACATACATGGTTATTAAGATATTGATAATTTCATGTAAAAAAAACGGTTGATTAAACAGTAATTACAGACATTTATTTCTGCTGTTGAGGTCAAGATATAACAATCCATTATCCACCCATGGATAGCTTATAATTTCATTTACTTTCAGTAAATAAATTATGAAAGTATTTTTCACGTTGTTTACCACTCGAATTATAATTAAGCTTATGTCTTCTGACTTATATAGATATATATATTAAACACACAAACATACATACATACTGTACATAAATGGCTAATGCCATACAAATTATTCATAGGCCCAAAATACTTTGGCAGTTCTTCCCAACAACTGTTTGTCCGGACTGTCTTCGCCCTGACAGTTCCCCAAAACACCTTTTGAGTTTCCATAAGAAGGCTTCTTCTGCTCCTTTCACCCGTTGCCTGTTCTGAGGCAGACTCTGTGAAATTACACTTTTAAAGGAATTTCTCAACCCTAGAGCGTTTGAAAGTACAAATCAGTAATAATAGTAAATGGCTAAAATTTTTTATTATCTGGGATGCGCCCCTGTTGACATAAGCAGATCTCATGAGCTTTCTTTCTTTGTTAAAACCTTCAGCGGAAAACTCTTATTATGGACTGTAGAGTCAACAGACTTGTATAAACCCAAGAGGGCTCCTAAGGGAAATCGGCCTGCAGAGAGAGAGAGAGAGAGAGAGAGAGAGAGAGAGAGAGAGAGAGAGAGAGAGAGAGAGAGAGAGAGAGAGAGATGGGGGCTCCAAGGAAATTAGCCTGCAGAGAGACAAGTCATAGGGAGAGCTGATAAATAAATAAGAGGGAATAGAAAATAAAACCGATCCACCTGAATTCAGGAGACGTCAGCAGCAGCAGCAGCAGAAAGCAGGAACGAATTAGCTCCTCACTTAAGTATCTGGAGATCAGAAGATTCCACAACTGCACTATTCCACATTTTACTTGTAGCCAAATAAAACTCCTAGCACACTGATGGTTGGTCAATTGTGGTGGGTTCCAGCCATGGTAAAAAGGCTTTTTTCACCGCAAACTTTTCCCCTTAGGAGGAAAAACTTCAGAAGGTGCTATTCTATTGAGGTTCAGCAAATGTTGATGGGGTGAGTCTGCTAGGCCCATACCCTGCCCGAGTGATGTTTAAGATCCCTTGTATTGAAGTCATATGGGTTTCTGTTTCTGTAAATGAGGAATTCCGAGCAACAAGGGTCGCTACCAGCAAAGATAAATAAATAAACAAATAAATAAATAAAACTACGGAAATCAGATTCAAAGCTTTCAAACCCAGAAAGGTCTAATTCAGTAATTTTTAATAAGGTATTTAGACAAAGTTTTTACAGCTGATCCATATAAATTGTATATTGCGCTGTAAAAAAATGTCATAAAAATGGTCTAAAACTTTCAGCAATAAAAAAAGGAAAATTACAGAAATCAGATTCAAGTTTTCAAACCCTGAAAAGGTCTAATTCAATTATTTTCAAAAGATATATAAACAAATTTCTTAATCCTGATCCATATGAACTGTACCTTACGATGAAAAAACATCGATATAACTGAAATTATCTAAAAATTTTAAAATTGGGATTGGTGGTGGCAATTTTCAAAATTCAATAAGCTTTGAATGATTTTCATATGTTTTCTGGACTCCTGTGCCAGAGCATAAAACTAAAAGTCTTTCAGGAAACGTTATAGCGTCGTGAATGCAAATTAATAAGAAATAAACGCTTTTGATGCGTTCATGCTTTCCCAGAACCGTCGTTAAAATTTCAAACGCATCCTCAGGAAACTATTTTTGAATGCCTTGTGTTGTATCAATGGTGAGTTGTTAGTAAAGATGAGTGAAAAGATGGACAATGAATGCTCAGTATTGAAGGAAAGATGAATTTTTAGCGGTTCATAAATGCTCTGAAAAAACATTGCTGTGTTTGTAATGATATTACAAAATCAATAAAGAAAAAATTAAGTCCAATAACATTTTTCATAATCACAAATATAATAATAATAGCATAAGAAAAACAGTCACACTGGGCCAAAAATAAACAAAACAACAAATTTAGGAATACGAAAGATTTTGCGAGAACTTCAAGTCACAGAATTAAGAGCAAATCACAGAGGAAATAGACAGAACCCGCCCCCCGACCCCCAGGATACTTAATAATAAAAATCTTAAAAACTGATAATAAAAGAATCATGTATTAACACTCACCAAAACCGAGACAATGCAGAGCTTCTGAAAAAATGAAAGATTAAATATTGTGATAAACTTTGATCAGTTATTAATATAGGTACTGTCTCTCTCTCTCTCTCTCTCTCTCTCTCTCTCTCTCTCTCTCTCTCTCTCTCTCAGTGCAATATGAAATTATCATTTCGAAATCCACAAGAAAATAAACAAATTCATCGCATTTCAGAATGAAACTGACTTTGATTAATGAAGAGTCTCTGTCAGCAACTGGAAATTAAGAGAGAAAATGTCACAACAATTTCATAAATCATTCACTCAAGTTTCTCATGTCAACAACAGTTCTCAGAATTTCAGGTTATGTCTAGAATAAGTTCCTTCAGTATTTCTAACGATAAAATTCATCAAGCGAGAGAGAGAGAGAGAGAGAGAGAGAGAGAGAGAGAGAGAGAGAGAGAGAGAGAGAGAGAGAGAGAGAGAGAGAGAGAAGATTAATGCATTTACTTACAAGGAACTCCAGAATCCATTTTGTCAGATTACATGATCCCAACAAATACACTTCATCTACTTTTCTGCAAATGGCTGGATACTAATCTTTATCTCCCAGTTGTGTCTCTCTTGGAAAGAGAGATTCTATACTCGAGTGAAAAATATGAAATAATGGAATATTATTTGGCAAGTATTCAATTTTGTCTCTCTCGCTCTCTCATAGAACTGAGATAATACTCTCATTTATTGGAGGTTTACAGAAAATGGGAAAGTAAATTGACAGTTAACTTCCATTCCACGATAGCTTTTCCAGTCAGAATGTTATATAATTCATTGCAAGTTCCTTATCTATGGGAAAGCTATGTACAACCTATATACATAGAAGATAAGGCGAATTGGGACTGTGATGATTTACTTATAATTCTAAAGTTTGATAATTTTGGACTTAACTATATTTTTACATTTGACTCTTTCATGAAATGAGTTTTTACTTTCTCAAAAAACGCATTGTGCAATTGTCAATAATCTTTCCTTCTGAATAATAATAATAATAATAATAATAATAATAATAATAATAATAATAATAATAATAATAATAATAATAATAATAATAATACTGGAGAAGCAAATCCACAGTTGTGTATATGTACATATATTTAAAGATAAATCAATATAGATAGCTTTCGGGAACTTGTTCGGTTCCCCTTTTCTATGAGATTGAAAAGGGGAACCGAACAAGTTCCCCAAAGCTATCTATATTGATTTATCTTTAAATATATGTACATATACAGTACATAACTGTGGATATGTTTCGCCATTTTAAGACTTATGCTACTATGAGTATTTATTTATTAATTATTATTATTATTATTATTATTATTATTATTATTATTATTATTATTATTATTTATTATTATTATTATTATTATTATTATTATTATTATTATTATTATAATTATTATTATTCAGAAGGAAAGACATCGACAATTGCAAAATGCGTTTGTTTAAAAATTCAGTTCATGAAAGTCAAATGCAAAACTACAGATAAGTCTAAAATCATCAAACTTTAGAATTAAACAAATGAAGATATTTTTTGTGAATATACATAGAAAACGGGATTCAAAATTCACTGTACTGTTGGTAGGCTTTATGCCAGCACAGACTCTTTCTCTATGGAAGCCCGTGGGATATAGTAAGCTGCTGAAAGGGTTAAGATGCCTGACGTGGACCCCTGGACCAACCAAGAGACGAAATGAAGAATGAATAGTATAAATAGTATATTGTACATAGAGTAAACATGAGGGATCAAATGACTGTAGAATAGAAGACTTAATAAAGAATTCAAATCCAAATATTAATATAAGTTGCCGAGGTCACCTCAGTAATGGAATGGATATATTATTGGAAGGGAATAACAAAATGAAAATAAATGAAATGAATATGCATGCGTCGATAACAGAGGAAGAAGAGGAAGTGAGGGAAAGAGAAGTCGATGCGAAAATGGGGATGCAATAATCAAGAGAGAATGAGATGAGGGGAAGACTGATAACGGATGTGGAAAGGATATTGGACTACATGATGATAGGAATAACAGACGATGCGTTGATGTATTATGGTGCGTTTATGTATGTATATATTATATATATATATATATATATATATATATATATATATATATATATATATATTTATATATATGTATATATATGTATATATATGTATATATATATATATATATATATATATATATATATATATATATATGTGTGTGTATGTATGTATAGATATATGTATGTACGTATATATATATATATATATATATATATATATATATATATATATATATATATATATATATATATATATAAATATATACAGTATATTATATATATATATATATATATATATATATATATATATATATATATATATAGATACATATATTTAAATAAACAGGGGTTTACTCCCACGAAAAGAAAGGACAACGGTGACTGCCGCATTCACACCTGAACTGCATTATCCCACAAAATCGTGAGCGCAAAGAACCCCCAACTATTCATTTTAACATATATTTTCTAATATTAATTTTGTTTTCGGGCCATACTCTTAGGAGGTCATCCATAAAACGAGGTTTGGCCCACCTTTGTGGTACATAACTTTGGGCAACTCATGTAATTTGCATAGCTCTGCCTCCGTCTTGAGAATTCAAGGTTGCACCAAATGGTGGATTTTAAACTTAATTTTTAGTTTTTTACTTTTATTTTTATTTTATATCAAGTCTGTTGATTTCATTGATACGTTTATGTTTTTATTTTTATTATTTTTAAATTTATTTTTTTATCAGTATGTTTATTTCACTGATACGATTATGTTTTCACTTTTATAATTTGAATTTTATTTATGTTTTTATCCCGTATGTTTATTTCATTGCTAAGATTACATTTACGATTCAGTGTTAATAAGTTAAGCTGTCCAAAGTCACGTGGAGATAATTCTGATTCTTATTTTATCATACGAGGGGATAATAGGAATGTATATGGTTCCACTACTTCTAAAGAGCAGACACTGGGACTGTGAAATTCCATCACATTATACTGAATAATTCCTTACTGATATAATATCATTATAGCTGATACGAGGAAGGCCTGAGATTCCATTACGGAGTAGGAGCAGATGCCATCACATCGTGAACACCGACCTTTTCAAAGCTTTAAGATTCCAGCACACCTGCTTTCCCATTTTTGCTGAAGAATATAGTAATCGTAATTATTCTTGATCCTTCCTTTCAGGACCCATTAAATAACTGTGAGACCTGTCTATCACATAGTCTTTATATCATACCTGGATGGATATTATTATAAAAAATTCAAGGTTTCTGAAAGCGCTTTGTAAATAGGTTGGTACGTGGGTTTTTGAAGCCGTTTCAACAATGCTTGGTGGTAATTATGGAGACATCTTAAGAATTATTTTTCTCTTTTTTACATGAATTTAATTTTGTTCTCAGTTTATGTCAGATATTGAACGTGTGAAAAATAAGTTTTTTTACCCTCCACAAAAGATCAGTTTAAAAAAAATAAAGGCAAAAATATATACACATAATAAATTCTTTCAGAGAAATAGATTCATTCAAAAATAAATTTGATTCTAGGCTTTCCTAACTAGAAAGGTACCGTATTCATCCTGGATAAATTTGCTTCCATATTTTTTTATATTTATGTCTGTATTTTTATTTAAACCCATTTTTTGTGTGTGCAGGCAGAAAAAATTAATATTCAACATCTTACATCAATTAAAAACAAAAGTAAACTTATATAAGGAAAAAAATTAATTTCTGTGTAAGGTAGGCTCGCCCAGATCCTGTGATTGTTTTTTTTTTTATAAATACGTCTATACATTGTTAAGACAGTTGAAAAATCTCCACGGACTAAGTTATTACAAAATACGAATGAAGGCCTCTTAACTGCTAAATGGTTAGTTCATTATTAAATCCTATCGTACAAAATGAGCGTATTTCTTCTGACAGCTAAAGTCTAATTTGAACTCAGAGGAAGAATGCCAAAGTCCCACGAAAAAGTCTGAGAAGACTGATAAATTTGTTGTGATCTTGAGTAAGGATATTTAAGGTGACATCTGAAATTACCTAACAGCTACAAACTGTCGCCATTATATTAAGAAAGCCAGTAATAATTGAAAGGACATATAACCTAGAAATATTCTCAGTCTTAATGAAACTGTTGGTGTCGAGTATTAGAAGCAATAAGACTTCTGAAGACATAAACAAAACCTTGTTGCTAGATTGAGAATGACTGACATAGCTTCCGAACAAAATTACTGCTACTAGTGCTATTACTACTATCAATAAAGATAAAATAAATTAAGGCAAAAAGAAAGATATAATTGTCAGGCATGGACATAGAAATACACATCCACGTTCATATATCAGGCAACAGACGGTTCCAAAAATATTTCTGATG
>JANJGK010000027.1:2514286-2526786 GCA_039081455.1 Macrobrachium rosenbergii | reverse complement strand
TGCATAAGATTAATTTTTATTTTTATTTTTATTTATAATATTGAAGAAGTCTGCATTTCAACGACTTATTTAAAAAAAAAATTCACAACCTAAATTATTCAGAAAATGAATAATTATTCAAATGCCAATATTTTGTTATGCACAGTGATCGACTGTGTTTTCTTTCACTCTTCCAAATTGCCTGAAACAAGGCATCTTTACTCTGCAAACTTTCCTTCAGGCAGGCCAGTGGCCAGAGTGTCTTAGCCCTGGTACTCCTAGGTACTCTGTTGCCCAGAGAGGGAATGCCTGTTGATATTTAGCTTAACCTTTGTGGGGAGGTGGTGGATGGTACACATAAAGCAGAAATGAAGTTAAGGATACACAAGCCATTTTCTGTAATGTAAAGGTTTGAAACTGAAACCGCATGTATAGATAAGTGAGCAAATATGTTACCCAGTCGAGAGGAAATTTCATTGTTTACCTTTTTTTCTACAAAGTCGAGAAGTCCCATCTATTGGTAGCCTGATAGTGACCGTATCAAAAAGGCTCCTGGTAATACACATCTGTGCCTACACACCTGCATTCTCTCTCTCTTTCTCTCTCTCTCTCTCTCTCTCTCTCTCTCAGGTCTACAGCGAAACAAACTTTATCCAAAGTCATTTATTTGACAAAATCTAAAGTAACTGAATTGCAAGAAACAAGAGATGAAATAAAATGGAATAATAATGTTCACCAACCGATCAGACATATTGAAGTCCATCATATCTACCTAATTATTCTCTCTACATCGTTATCCCACAATAGATTAAAATAAGCCAAAGTCCAGTATATTCCCAATGAGTACATTTTCACCTCTTCCTCAGCAAAACATCTGAAGAAGCCAAATAAAAACCCTTGTTAAACAAATGCATAAAAATAAAGATATGGGAATTCCTCCCATGTTACTTATAAAGTACACAATGTAATAAATGCTTGACACAAGTAAGATACGTGTTAAATGAAAAGAACAATATATAGTTTGGGAAATCTAAGGTGGTTCCTACCTCCAAACAGCAATGTTCACAGTCTTAATCGACAGGTCTCGAACCACAGAGTCTTCACCCAAGACTTTTAATAATGTTCAGTGTTGGTCTTCGAATGATCATTTGTGTGATAATTAATCCCTTTGCACTCTGCGACTCTGCCCAAAAGGAACGCGCCTGCTAACTAATTAACAGGAACCTCGACATTTCCGACGAACACACTCACAAACCTTGACTGAACACAGGGAATTACGCAATGTCTTACATGGTTTATCACCATTGATTATATAAAACAAAAAAATCTGGCGAAGGCCATTGTGCAGCTTTCACTGGGTCCAGGTACACTTGGAGGGATAATAAATGATGTGATATTTTGCTGAGTTTACAGTTTTCGATTATTTTTACTTTCGTTTCTCATCATTCTTTTTTTACCTAAAAATCGTGGAAAAATCATATATAAACAATATGACATATGAAAGAAAATTCTTAATGTTGTTCATTAATGTCTCTCCATGCGCTGTGCAAATTTTCAGGAAAGTATTCTGAAAATATTATGTATAAGGCTTTCTGAAAGGCAAAACCTTTGGTTTTGAGATATATGCATTCGAAGATTTTATTTAGATTTGAAATAATTAGAAGTTCATAAACGTATTCCATACTAGAAATTAAAATAAGCCAACTTGATTGTATTTAAAAAAGTATTTCAGTATTTATAAATACTAAATGATAAAAAGTGTTAAATACGTGTCTAAATACTTGCATAAAAACGTGTTTATAAATACAGTATTTAAATACAAAATACTTCAGACTTCAGTTCAGGAGGTTCTAATGGGTTTAGAGTCCTGAACCTCAAGGGGAAAATGGGGTTGTTGCCTAGGGGTTGTATGTTGGCGAGAGGTTGTGGTCATAAATATATATAAACAGAGAGAGAGAGAGAGAGAGAGAGAGAGAGAGAGAGAGAGATGTAAACGTTCTGGCACATTTCCATCCAACCATCCAATGGATATTCAATAATCCAGACTCGGTGAAGCCTCGCATCTTGTACCATGTCCCCAACTTACGCAGAGATGGGCAGTTTTTAAATACAATTGTATTTAAATGCGTATTTAAATACATTTGTATTTAAATACTGTATTTATAAACACATTTTTATGCAAGTATTTAGGCACGTATTTAACATTTTTATCATGTATTTAGCATTTATAAATATTGAAATAGTTTTTTAAATACAATCAAGTTGGCTGGTGGCCCGAAATTCGGCGAAATCCCCCCTAACCCCCCGAATAAAATTTTTAAAAAGTCCTACAGCAAGGGAATACCTTTGTATATCTCCACATAAAGTATCTTATCAAAGCTTGTCTTATTTTACTTTCTAGTATGGAATACGTTTATGAACTTCTAATTAATTCAAATCTAAATAAAAATCTTCGATTGCACATATCTCAAAACCAAATGTTTTGCTTCTCAGAAAGTTTTATACATAATATTTTCAAAATACTTTCCTGAAAATTTGCACAGTGCATGGAGAGACATTAATGAACATAATTAAGAATTTTCTTACTTATGTCATGTTTTTTATATATGATTTTTCCACGATTTTTAGGTAAAAGAAGAATGATGAGAAACAAAAGTAAAAAAATCGAAAGCTGTAAACTCTAGCAAAATATCACATTACCCTTATTCTTGTACTTGATTATTTATCCCTCCAAGTATAAATGGACCCAGTGGAAGCTGCACAATGGTCTTCGTTAGATTTTTTTTTTTATATAATCAATGATGATAAATTATGTAAGACATTTGTGTTGTTTCCTGTGTTCAGTCAAGGTTTGGTATCCAGTGGGCTTTGGTATACAGTAAATTATATTCTATAAAGACTAATAGAATTCCTATAAAAGGGATATCAAAAGCATTTGAAAAGTATTTGAATAATATTTAGATACAATTAAAAGTAATGTATTTAAGTATTTAAATACATTACATTTACCTGTAATGTATTTGGTATTTAAATACAACTTTGACCAAGTAATGTATTTAGTATTTAGATACATTTCAAAGTATTTGTGCCCATCCCTGAATTTACGAAAGTACTATAGAGCAACTAAACATGAAACTCAAATAAATAATCCTCTAATGGAAGCTGCGTAACCACTGTCGGGAAAATAAAAAAAAATAAAATAAATCTAATGGAAGCTATGTAGCCATTTCCTAACAAACCCAGCGGCACCTTCCACCCTACGACATCTGACCTGATTCCGTCTGACGCTGATGCTTTTGGCAATTTGGCCTCGCTTTGGATATTAATATACTTATGTTTATATTTATGTTTAATTAACATCTAAGAAATTTTTAATGCGCGATGTTTCTTGGGTCGCTTTCCCGTCCATATGTGTGAATTATTCATAGCGATGGTACTGAATTTTCATTTATGTTTTTTAACTTAATTCAAGCAACGTTTCTCGGCGTCTGAAACCGACTTCATTTCAGGAGGTTCTAATGGGTTCAGAGTCCTGAACCTCAAGGGGAAAATGGGGTTGTTGTCTAGGGGTTGTATGTTGGCGAGAGGTTGTGGTCATAAATTTGAGCGTATGAACCGTTGTTTGTTTTTCACACGTGTTTTCAATCTTGTAGTGCTGTTTTTATTTAAATTCTTGTTTTTGTTTAATATATACACCGTATATATATATATATATATATATATATATATATATATATATATATATATATATATATATATATATATATATATATATATATACATACATATATTTAAAATTTGTCTTGCTGTGGAAACCTCACAGCAAACATTGATCAGGAATGGAAGTAATATAATAATAATGATAATAATTTTGAAAAAATCCACACTTATACAGTACAAATATGAATAGGAATTAAGAAATTACACTTCGAATATGCATACAACGATATATATATAATAATAATAATAATAATAATAATAATAATAATAATAATAATAATAATAATAATAATAATAATAATAATATTGAGAACTTCCTTGTCGAAACCTTTTTTGACAGAAGACTCAACCTGGCGTCACCCTGTGAGGAGGGAAGGGGAGGAAATAAGGTTAAAAGGAGGAAGAGTAAAAGGAAGGAGCAGATGTTTTGCACGATTACTTCTCTATTTTGCTTCTTCCGTCATTCATTAGATGGAATGCGGGGACCTCTCAGGTCAATTACTCTGGGAATATGGTCAGCATTGCAGCTTACCTCCCCTTTCCTTTATTAATGAGTCAATAAGCTAATTCATTAATAATTCAACAACTCAAATATTTAACCTGATTTCATGTACACACACTACTACACGCTTACACGTGTAATATATATATATATATATATATATATATATATATATATATATATATATATATATATATATATATATATATATATATATATGTGTGTGTGTGTGTGTGTGTGTGTGTGTGTATGTATATATATGTGTGTGTATATATGTATATGTATTGTAAAGAGCAGCGCCAAAATAAGCTAGGAAACTCTTCTCCTTCCCTGCTTTGGGTTGGTTTGAACCTTTGAAGGTCGGGGAAATAAGGGCTCAGAGAAAATATAATAGTTTGGGGACAGTAAACTGGCTTTGCACTGTTTTCTTTGGTACAGGGAAAGAAAATCGTTTTCTATGATATCCGGGTCGGCGATCTGGGTCAGGACATCGCCCCCCCCCCTACCCCTGTCCAGAAGCAATAAAAGGTCAGGGCCAGGATAGCTCGTCCCACACGCGCCCGCTAGTTTAAGCCGAGAACAAGTCCAGTCTTGGGCCGTTGCCCCTGCCCTCCTCTTCCGCTCGCCGCCACGTGGATCCCATCGCCGCCCTGTGTGCCCCGTGTTCCATTCCACGTGGCCTTAGAAGACTGCAAGGGGGATTGCAAGTCTTCCAAACGCGAGCTGACATTAAACGGCGGCCTTTTCATCATCCCAAGGGCACCCTTTTCCGCCCCAATCTACGATTTGAAGAAATACCTTGGAGAGGGAGGCTACCATTTATCCACGCTCCCACACGTGTTTCTCGGCAGAAGACGTCGTCATCCCTGCGCCCCTACAAATGTGGTAATGTACCCAAAACGAGTTGCTAGTCACGATTACTTAGCCCTTTTGCATTTATTAATCTCTGGGCCTATAACTTTGTGTTCCCTGATATTCCTTGGTTCAAGCCAGGCCCACGTGTTCACAGCTTCTTTCCTCTGAGTCACAAGTAACGCCTCGGGGAGTCCTTGGCGCCTTCAGTGCACCCCCGAGTAATTCAATCCCCAAATTCCAGCATTAGATGTGTAACGTGGGTCCAAATATCGTTTCAGAAAGACGCCTGTAGCAGAATTATCCTTGGTCCGTGTTCCTGGCATTCCCAAGCTCCCCCCCCCCCCCTTCGGGAGGACTTCTACGGCAGTAATTTACCGTATTTTCAGTTAATTTTCCTTTTGACCTTGTGTGCTATCAAATATAACTATTTTTATATCCACGTGTTTCACGCACTTCCCCTAGTGAAGAGCCCTCCGCTCCGTGTACTTCTTTTTTTGTTTGTGTTTTATATGTCCTGGGTATCTTACAAGGCCATTTTCGAGTAAAAGTAATAATTGTGGAGTCATAAGATCCACCTGCACCAGGAAACATATAAAAATGGCGACCTGACCAGTGATTCTCGTAATGATTGCATCCCCCCCCCTCTTCCCCTTTGTTGTTTGTGTTGCAATTTGTGAAATCAGCAATTAGCTCAGCTAAGCTGGATACGAGACAGATTACGAACCTTTGAAAAGCCAGCGCAACAGGCCAAGGAAATTCTGCGTAAGTAAACTGTGTTTATTTAGCGTAGGACGCTGTAGAAAACGTGACTAGTCCTAGGAATTTTTTTTTATATAGTAGGGCGCATGTCCGAGGAAAACGAGAGAGAGAATCGCCGAAAACTTAGCTTTGGAAGCCTTTGCACGCGGCTTGCATGCCATTCAATTAGGTTATACAGGTGATAAATCATTAAAGGAATAGTGCGCATATTCCTCCTGTAGAAACGAGTGATTTCGAAACCGAATCATTAGATATAAGCGCGAGACCTCGACGTCAACCACGTGTTCGAAAGTCAGATTAGCATTGCTGACGCATTTTTACCCCCTCTCTCTCTCTCGTTTTAGAAATAGGAGCGAAAGCGTATATTATACGCCCAGGACGAAAAGGGTCAACAACCGTGTTTACGTCGTTCATTCATTTGGCGCAGACGGCCTTGACCGTCCATTCCGTGGCCCAGTTAGGAAAACATTTGTTTGTTTGATTTGCTTCGCTCTACCAAATTGTTTTGCATTATTGGGGGTCTGACATTATATGTTCTGTGTTCTGTTTTTTTTGTGTGTTTGTTTTGTGCTTTTACTACGGCTGCGTGTGTTGCCTATCTGTTGTGAATGTGGGATGGCCACCCACCTAATTGTCCTTGAGAATAACACTTCTCCCATAAGTCATTAAAACTAGCGCCCTCGCTGATCAGACGTCGTTTGTGCGGAAATTCCCGGGCGCCTATATATTCTATTCTTGTCCCCAATAAATCCGTGTCGTCGGTCCGTTGGTGAGACCGATTCATTTTCCATTCAGTCCCCAAGTGAGCCCGTTTTGTCGGTAATTCGGGAGACCTAAATATATATCCCAATCTAGTCCCCAAGTAAGCCCGTTTGTCGTTACCTTGGGAGACCAATCATTGCTAACTAATCGTCCCCAATCAGCCCGCTTCATCGGTAAATCGGGAGACCAATCATCGCTAATTCATCGTCCCCAATCAGCCCGCTTCGTCGGTAAATCGGGAGACCAATCATTGCTAACTTATCGTCCCCAATCAGCCCATTTTGTCGGTAAATCGGGAGACCAATCATCGCTAATTCATCGTCCCCAATCAGCCCGCTTCGTCGGTAAATAGGGAGACCAATCATTGCTAACTCATCGTCCCCAATCAGCCCGCCTCGTCGGTAAACCGGGAGACCAATCATTGCTAATTCATCGTCCCCAATCAGCCCGCTCCGTCGGTAAATCGGGAGACCAATCATCGCTAATTCATCGTCCCCAATCAGCCCGTTTCGTCGGTAAATCGGGAGACCAATCATCGCTAATTCATCGTCCCCAATCAGCCCGCTTCGTCGGTAAACCGGGAGACCAATCATTGCTAAATTCATCGTCCCCAATCAGCCCGCTTCGTCGGTAAACCGGGAGACCAATCATTGCTAATTCATCGTCCCCAATCAGCCCGCTTCGTCGGTAAACCGGGAGACCAATCATTGCTAATTCATCGTCCCCAATCAGCCCGTTTCGTCGGTAAATAGGGAGACCAATCATTGCTAAATTCATCGTCCCCAATCAGCCCATTTTGTCGGTAAATCGGGAGACCAATCATCGCTAATTTATCGTCCCCAATCAGCCCGCTTCGTCGGTAAATAGGGAGACCAATCATACGTCCTTTGAAAAGTGTCCAAGATTCCCACAGCTCTGGGAAATTAATTCTGTGTGTTACTAGCGTCCTCTCCCGCCTGCAAAATGTCGACACGGTCTCAGCAGAGCGAGGATTTCAAGTTCTTCATGTCCTCAGGGAAGGAACTCGGCCTTTCCGGGAGAGAACTAAGAGACTGGGTACAGGAGAGGATGGACGCCATACAGGCAGAAAGACAGGCTCAGGAGAGACAAGTAGAAGCAGAAAGACAGGCTCAGGAGAGACGAGACGAAGCCGCACGGCAGGAACGAGAAGCAGAGAGACAGGAACGAGAAGCAGAGAGACAGGAACGGGAGGCAGAGAGGCTGGCTCGGGAGAAACGGGAGGACGCAGAGAGACAGGAACGTGAGGCAGAAAGACTAGCCCAGGAGAAACGAGAGGAAGCCGAGAGGGAAGAAAGGGACAAGCAGCGTGCCCATGAACTCGCAATGCTGCAACAGAGTGGCCCTTCGCCTCCACCTGCCCCCCAGGGAATGAGTGCCTTCAGCCAGGCTATCGCCTGCATGCCAAAGTGGACGGAGGCCGAGCCCGAGGTGTGGCTTGACAGCGCCGAGACAGTTTTAAAGGCCTGCCCCCTGAGTGCAGCCGAACTCTCCCTGGTGTTGGGCAAGTTCCTTGGAGGGAAGGCCCTGATTGCCTACAGGGCCCTCCCGCCGGAGGAGCAGGAAAATTGGGAGGTCGTACGCCAGACTATTGCCAAGGCGTACGAGATAACCCCTGAACGCTGGAGGAGGCGCTGGCGCGGGCTAGTGAAGGAGGCCAATCAAACCTGGGCAGACTGGGCCTACAAGTCCGAGCGTGCCCGTGCCAAATGGTTCGAGGCCGTGGGGGTTACGACCCTCAACGATGCCATCGAACAAATACAAATAGAGAACTTCCTACTCTACACCCCGCCGGCCCTCGCCACGCACATCGCCGAGAAGGAGCCCCCCACCTTAGCTGATTGCTGCCGAATAGCGGATCTATGGGACACCCATCACCCCCAGGAGAGCTCGCTGCAGCGCAAAATTACGCCACCCGCCTACCTATCAGGTGCCCCTCCGCCGAAGAATGGGCAATCACAGAAGCCCGTCGTGTGCGGGTTCTGTAAAAAGATCGGGCATGCCAAGGAGCAATGCCGCAGTAAACCACCCGCGTCTCTCTCTCCCGGACAGCCCCCTAATAAGTCGCCTGCGCCCTCTGCCGGGGCAGTGCGAAGAGATTTCAGCCAAACCTTTTGCACGGCGTGCAAGGTTTATGGCCACTCTTCCTCATGGGCAAAATGCCCTAGAAATAATAAGGCAGGAACTCCCGCCGTCGCCCTGGCAGTAACGAATCCCGAGTCCTTAGGCCCTCCTGCCGAGGGTCCCATCTATGTGGCACCTCCTCGAGGTAAATACTCAGCACACCAGGTCAAGGCATTTGACGACTCTGGCGCGCAAATTTCCCTCATAAGGAGGGACAAAGTTCCCTATGGAGCTAGAATTGATCGACGCAAGCTCGTCACCATTGAGGGCATAAACGAGTTTAAGATGATCCTCCCAACGGTCCAACTGAGGGTCACCCGACCCCACAGAGCCAGGACCCTTCGTCTCGCCGTAGCGAAACACATTCCAGGAGGCTATGACGTCATCCTGGGCCAAGACTTTGCGTCCCCTTTCAAGCCACAACCATTACGGGGTCCCCATTCCCCAATAAATCATCCAAATCCGAGTCCAGTGCCCGGCACGGCATCAGTGCCAGTGCCGAGGCCTCGGCCAGATCTCCCTTCAGGAGAATCTCGGCCTTCAGCTCCTCTGCCAGTGCCCCTTCGGCGCACTGAGCAGTGCCAGTCTCCGTCCGTCCAGACAGACGAGACCACCACCACATCGCCACCAGCGCCAGTGCCAATGTCAGTGCCTGAGCTGGTCACCCCTGCAAGCAAGTCGACCCCGCCCCCTCCGGCCGTCCCCTCTCTCTCGCCGCCCGCCGCAGATTCTTCCGCGAGTCATGATTCTGCCCCGCCTTCCTGGGCCGATGAACTCTGCGATCTGCGCCGGTTAATGTCCGAGATGGCGAACAAGATTCCTGGGTCAGTTGTCGCAGCAGCTGACCCAGATGGCACCCCTTGCCGCCCTTTGGCCTCGGGCCCTCCGATTCCCCGGCCAAGGACAACGGTCCAAGGAGGAGAGGTTCGCGGCGGAGTTACCACGGGTGTGGGCGATCGCAGGTAGTCCACAAGGAGCCCCGAGCTCTTCTGGCCCCTGTGCAAACCTGGCATAGGGCCCCCTTCTTCATCTTTGAACGTCTTGGCACCTTTCATCCAGGAGAGGATGTCAAGGCCTTCCGCTATCTTCTTCCTTTCCTTTGGAATTTCTATCCCTCATCCTTCTCTATCGATCTTTCCTTCACACTTTCCCTTACTTACCACCGCAAGCGGCAGTTAATATATGGGATATCATCCCCTTTTGAAATGTATAAATAATTTTATTTTGAAGCAGTAAGAGAGACAGAGTGGGAAGTGGCACGCTCTTACGCCCGTCCTTTGGCACAAGGCAGGCGTGTCAACTCTTCCTGAAGGGGTGGCGCCCTTTGGGTTTTCTTTCCCCGCCCTTGGGCTGAGAGTTAGCTCTGACCGTCGTCTGTTGGCGGCGGAAGTTAGATAAAGAAGTAAATCATAAATACCTCACTCTGTTATCCTTTATTTTTTACGTATATTATTTACTTTTGCATTTAATCTTTTCTCATTTTTTTTTTACGAATCTCGAGGCACAAGACTCCTGCCCTTACGAATTTTAACGTTGCCTTTTTAATCACCGCGGTGCGGCCCGCCCTTTAGTATGAAGTAATATCCTTCGTTGTTGTTCTGTCTAGTTTCCTTTATTTTTATTTACATTTCTTTTTTTTTTTAATTATCCCTGTGGAGAATGTTATCCTTGTCCATTTTCCCCTTCATTTGTTTATCCTCCCATTCATAAGTCGAGTAGTCTATTTTTAGCTTACACCCGAGTTGTAAGCTGCAGACGTAAAAATTTAGCGTCATTTAAGTTGGCGAGTTAAAACCCGCGAATAATCTCTTTGCCTCACAGCTGTCAAGTTCTTGCCCCTTCAGATTAGCGTTCGTGGGAAATATTAGTTATGCTCGTCGAGCTTGTGAACAATTGGAGGTCGATTGAAAAGAAGAATTGAATTCTATTATTACAATTTTGGTAAAGGGGATATTATTTAATACCTACAGTGTATTGTCACGAATGCCGCCTCTTCAAGGCACAAGTAATAGCATGCCTGTAATTCCAGGATAGCATTAAGGAATCAGTGGGTTTACATTTGTTTCCTTTTAAATTCTGCCTTGTATGTTTTATTTTGTTGTTGTTATTTTGAAATTTTGAAGTGTTCTTTGTTTATTTTCTTTTGAGCGCCTTATTACCCCAGTAAAGTAAATCGAATAAAGAATGGGTAGAAACAGTACTTAGGAAGTATTTGAGCAATAATTAATTTGCAAGCAAGTTTACCCTTTTATTGTATATTCTAAATTTCACTCTGCTCCTAAAGTAAATCTTCAGTTTGTTATTGATTAGTGTGGCATCAGAGTTTTACAAATAAAGTAGAGTAAAGGTTGTAGCAAAGTAAAAGATAGAATAAAGTCGAACGTTTTCTTCGCTCATTTTTGCTTTTGTCAATATTCGCACCCGTTTATAGGTGTGAATATTATCTTGCCAGGGGAGCTGTAAAGAGTAGCGCCAAAATAAGCTAGGAAACTCTTCTCCTTCCCTGCTTTGGGTTGGTTTGAACCTTTGAAGGTCGGGGAAATAAGGGCTCAGAGAAAATATAATAGTTTGGGGACAGTAAACTGGCTTTGCACTGTTTTCTTTGGTACAGGGAAAGAAAATCGTTTTCTATGATATCCGGGTCGGCGATCTGGGTCAGGACATCGCCCCCCCCCTACCCCTGTCCAGAAGCAATAAAAGGTCAGGGCCAGGATAGCTCGTCCCACACGCGCCCGCTAGTTTAAGCCGAGAACAAGTCCAGTCTTGGGCCGTTGCCCCTGCCCTCCTCTTCCGCTCGCCGCCACGTGGATCCCATCGCCGCCCTGTGTGCCCCGTGTTCCATTCCACGTGGCCTTAGAAGACTGCAAGGGGGATTGCAAGTCTTCCAAACGCGAGCTGACATTAAACGGCGGCCTTTTCATCATCCCAAGGGCGCCCTTTTCCGCCCCAATCTACGATTTGAAGAAATACCTTGGAGAGGGAGGCTACCATTTATCCACGCTCCCACACGTGTTTCTCGGCAGAAGACGTCGTCATCCCTGCGCCCCTACAAATGTGGTAATGTACCCAAAACGAGTTGCTAGTCACGATTACTTAGCCCTTTTGCATTTATTAATCTCTGGGCCTATAACTTTGTGTTCCCTGATATTCCTTGGTTCAAGCCAGGCCCACGTGTTCACAGCTTCTTTCCTCTGAGTCACAAGTAACGCCTCGGGGAGTCCTTGGCGCCTTCAGTGCACCCCCGAGTAATTCAATCCCCAAATTCCAGCATTAGATGTGTAACGTGGGTCCAAATATCGTTTCAGAAAGACGCCTGTAGCAGAATTATCCTTGGTCCGTGTTCCTGGCATTCCCAAGCTCCCCCCCCCTTCGGGAGGACTTCTACGGCAGTAATTTACCGTATTTTCAGTTAATTTTCCTTTTGACCTTGTGTGCTATCAAATATAACTATTTTTATATCCACGTGTTTCACGCACTTCCCCTAGTGAAGAGCCCTCCGCTCCGTGTACTTCTTTTTTTGTTTGTGTTTTATATGTCCTGGGTATCTTACAAGGCCATTTTCGAGTAAAAGTAATAATTGTGGAGTCATAAGATCCACCTGCACCAGGAAACATATAAAAGTATATATTTACATATATACATATATATATATATATATATATATATATATATATATATATATATATATATATATATATATATATATATATATATATATTTACACACACACATATACTGTATATATACATACACTACAGTGTATAATTATTATTCTTGTCAC
>JANJGK010000027.1:2506786-2509286 GCA_039081455.1 Macrobrachium rosenbergii | reverse complement strand
TCGGTAACGTTAAGTTAAGTATATCTTAGTTTAACCAGACCACTGAGCTGGTTAACAGCTCTCCTAGGGCTGGCCCGAAGGATTAGACTTATTTTTACGTGGCTAAGAACCTACTGGTTACTTAGCAACGGGACCTACAGCTTATTGTGGAATTCGAACCACATTATGACGAGAAATGAATTTCTATCACCAGAAATAAATTCCTCTAATTCTTCTTTGGCGGCTCGGAGAGTCGAAAGCTGGGCCAACAGCATGCCAGTCGAAAGCTCTACCACTCCTCCAAAGAAGAACTATCTCAGTAACGTAAAATTGCAATAGATTTGAGCGTGAGTTTTGTACTGGTCATGTTAACGGAGATTTTCGATCACAGTTTAAAAACTCCGATATCAAATAATGGCTTAAACCAAAATAATACTAAGTTTTCTATACATTGTGAATATACTGAAATATAAACCCAATGACCACTCGGTTACCCCATACACGCAAAACATTAAAGTATGTTGAATTAACTTTCACAGCTTTAATATTTAAGTTGTTTCGTTCCAAAGGTCGAACCTCAAGAAGAAGCATTTGACAGAACAGCCTCAAAAACTCAGAAATTGAATAACAGGAGTTTCCGTCGTTAAATGGGAACTGCTTGTTTGTTGAGTACTGGGCTAGACGATACGGTATTTTTACTTTTTTTTTTAGTTTACTGTACGAAATTTTACATGCAAGGTACGGTATTCGTTAGTGGACGGTACGAAATTTTTTTAGGTACGGTACAGCATTTCTGCTCTTGCACGGTACGACATTTTTCAGATACGGTACGGTATTTTTGCTAGTGTACGGTACCATAATTTTTAGGTACGGTGCAGTACGGTATGATATTTTTCAGGTACGGTACGGTATTTCGGTTAGTTTACGGTACTTTTAACCATTATTTCTAGTTGTTTTCGGGTAATTGTTTAATCAATGATTTTTCCTTATTTGATTATTGTTATTTCTGTTGTAATGATTTGTTTTGTAATTTACGATACTGTCAGAAACTTGCTTTCCTTTGTCGACTGTTATTCTTGTAACTTTGTATTTATATATAAATTTGGATAGTTACAGTAACCATGATATTGGAATGTATCATTAAGAATGAGTGTTCATATTTCCCCCCATAAATTGAGATATATATATATATATATATATATATATATATATATATATATATATATATATATATAGAGAGAGAGAGAGAGAGAGAGAGAGAGAGAGAGAGAGAGAGAGAACTTTCTTGTATCCAATTCCCTATATCTAGGGAATACCTTACACCCAAGGGGAATTATAAGTGATAAGTGCTTCGTCACCAGTGTGATTAGCACCTCTGCCTGGTTTAGAAGCGACGACACAGTGACTTTAACCACTGAGCCAGTTGTTTAGTCACTGCACATCGTCGTTTCTCAACTAGCAGCGTTCGAATCCCAATGGTGACAGTTGTGTAACGAACACCATATCTAATTTATTTATTTATTTTTTGATGACATGACAAACATCAGTGTGGATTCTGGGTTGATGTTGTAACGTAAGATTGCGATGAATTGTATCGTGTATTCATCCAGTTAGAATATTTGATTATAATTAAGTCGTATTCAGCAATTACGGTTTTTTTATTACGGAGTTTCCCAGTTCTAAAAATGAAAAACATTCCTTAGTGTTATTCATATCAATAGTTTATATACCTTTCCAGCAATATACTGCTTTGCATAATGCACACGTTCACTAAGAGTGGAGTGGCTTTTTGAGAGAGGAATTTAATGATGTTGAAGACTCTCTCTCTCTCTCTCTCTCTCTCTCTCTCTCTCTCTCTCTCTCTCTCTCTCTCTCTCTCTCTCTCTCTCTTCCAGATTTGCTATTATTACATTTGATGAATATATTATTTGGCATAATTAATATGAAGAAGATGGTCGCCAGTAGGCTACCTGTGATACGGAACTTCAAGATCTCAAGTCCTTATCATCATCTTTAATAATATTGTATATTACCAGTATCCCAAACACACTATTATCCATATTTATTATTGGACGAAATTTGCTTTTGCGGAAAAGTGTCACACCGTTCCCGAAGAATTTTTGTTCAAGTCTTTAGTTGTGTCACAATGGGGAACCATCTTTTGAATATTACAGGTACTCACTACTACCTGTAATTATTATTATTATTATTATTATTATTATTATTATTATTATTATTATTATTATTACATGATGGGTAATGCAATTCACGTTGATATGAACAACAATTCTTCCGTTCAAATACATTACCATCTATACAGAGCTTCCGAGTGGCTGTTCCGTGCTCATTATATTACTGAGAGATGTGAATGTTTTCGGTAATAATGAGAGAGAGAGAGGGAGAGGCTCTCTCAAGTTCTGTTTTCGACTTTGATCTATATTGATTGGAATTTTTTTTATAAATAATATTGATATTATTATTATTAGGTCAGCAATCAAATACACAATGCTGTCAGGATGCA
>JANJGK010000027.1:2493492-2506686 GCA_039081455.1 Macrobrachium rosenbergii | reverse complement strand
TATTATATATATATATATATATATAATATATATATATATATATATATATATATATATAAAATATATATATATATATATATATATATATATATATATTATATATATATATATATATATATATAATATATATATATAAATATATATATATATATAATATATATATAATATATATATATAAATATATATATATATATATATATATATATATATATATATATATATATGAACTCAATTTATGGGGGGAAATATCGATACTCATTCTTAGAGAAATACTCCAATATCAGGGTAACTGTAACTACCAACACTTATAAATACGAAGTTTCATGAATAACCGTCAACAAACGAAAGCAAGTTTTAGACAGAATCGTAAATGACAGTTATCTTAACGTAACAAATCGTTACAGCAGAAATAACAGTTACCAAATAAGATAAAGGACAATTATTGAACAAAAACTTGCCAGATAGCAACCAGAAACAAAGGTTACGAGTACGGTGCGGTCTAATTCTTCTTTCCCGTACCGTAACCTAACCGAAATGCCGTACCGTACACTAGCGGAAATACCGTACCGTATCTGAAAAATGTCGTACCGAACACTAGCAAAAAATACCATAGTTTCTGAAAAAAATTCGTACCGTGTATTAGCAGAAATACCGTACCGTACCGTCCCTGAAAAGTGTACCGTACCCTAGCAGGAATACCGTATCTAAAAAAAATTCGTACCGTACACTAACAAATATCGCACCGTACCGTACCGTACTTTCTAGCCCAACATTCAACGACTCAAACAACTGTTAGCCTACTCAATCTCTGGGTTTCTGTGGCTGTTCCGTCAAAGCTTCTTCGCTCAGATTCGACCTTTGGAACGAAACTATTGAAATATTAGAGTTAAGTCAACATACTTCAAGTGTTTTTGTGTGTACGGTGTAGCAGAGTATTCTCTGGGTGTATGTCATTCACAAAGTATAGTAAATTCCGTATTATTCAAGTTTTCACTCATTTGATATCGGATTTTTATGCTGTGATCGAAAGTCTCCTTAATACGATCAGTACGAAACCCACGCTCAAATCTATGGCGAATTTGCCGTTACCGAGATATTTACCGTCTTTTGTTTTATTTTACTGAACGCTAAATTATGGTTGGGGTACTATTATTATATAAAACATTACAGGTAAATAAACGAGCGTCAGAAACATTCAAAGCACACGATAAAATATAGGAAAATAACATATTCATGTCCAGATGTGAGGAGGGTTTAAAGTTAAATTTTACCCTAAGTTCGACATGAAACGATATTTGTTTATTATCTGTACCTAATTAATGATAACATACGTCTATATTTAATTTGAACAGTCCTGTCCGAACCATTTAATCTTCACCTTAACCTACTCCCTAGTTAGTCCCACTGAAATTCAAGATGGTGTAGAATTAAAGAAACATTTGAAAACGCGAAATGACAATACTTACTTTCTGCTGCTACGTGGCATCGTCTCCCCTTGCTTGACGCCACCAAAATTTGATTCGTAAGTTATTCTGTCTGTAACGCTTCCTCCGAAGAGCACTTAATATATCTATAAGCACTTCAACAATCATAATATAAGTGCTCAGTGCGAGCAAAAGAACACAGAGGAATTAAATTTAAATGAACACGGTTAACAGGCACACCATTCTGGACGTGGATAGCACAAGGCCAAACTGCCTACTGACTGTCATAGTGTCATTTCGAGAGTTGCTAAGCAGTGTTGCCATGCCTACTTTTGACATCGTACAGTTCATGGAAAATTATCGTATTTATCAGGATATTTCGGTCCATTAGCATTATTATTATGGTTAATAATATCGCGCAATAAGATGTTCCACCATTTTCTCTTATTGAAAGCTCGGTAATATTCAGAGGAAAATGTCTTAACATCGTATGGTTCATGGAAAATTATCGTATTTATCAGGATATTTCGGTCCATTATTATTATTATTATTATTATTATTATTATTATTATTATTATTATTATTATTATTATTATTATTATGGGTAATAATAATATCGCGCAATAAGATGTTCTGTCTTTTTTTATTGAAAACTCGGTAATATTCAGAGTAAAATTTATCCGTAACTTGAACACAGTTCCTAAACTTGGACATTCATTTTCACAGGCTTGTTGTCTTGGTGACCGCCCTATAGTCCGAAGGCCCGAAGGTCCGATAGTCCGAAAGTCAGCAGGCCCGATAGTCCGAAGGTCCGATAGTCCGAAAGTCAGAAGGCCCGATAGTCCGACGGACTGTAATCAGCCCCCCACCCCTCCATAGCTAATACGGCAAAATTGTAACCAGTAAACACGTCGGAATGCCGGCTTAGACCTACGACTATCGGACTTTCGGACTATCGGGCCTTCGGACTATCGGGCCTTCGGACTAACGGACTGTAATCTGTTGTCTAAGGTATTTTTACGGTAGTGCATGGCGATCATCAAACAAAAATTAAGTGAAACCACAAGAGATATTTCCAGAGACTTGACGCCACAGATATTTTACTTACTTATTAAAGGGATTTCAGTTTTATCATTGATTCTTCAATATATCAACTACCTCTTAGGATAACGAAAACTTAAACAAATAAATAAGTGAAGGTCTACCTCTGGCCAATTTGTAGAGAATCTGTCATAAAATAATTTCAGAAATAAGGTATTTTCCATTTTAACAGGGAATTATTGGTATTTTTACATAGCAGGCCTATCATTCAAGTGGCATTCATAAAATTATTGAAAAAAGGCATTTTCAGGCCTATGCTAGACAATTGAAAAAAGCATTTTCAGGCCTATGCTAGACAATTGAAAAAAGCATTTTCAGGCCTATGCTAGACAATTGAAAAAAGCATTTTCAGGCCTATGCTAGACAATTGAAAAAAGCATTTTTAGGCCTATGCTAGACAATTGAAAAAAAGCATTTTAAGGCCCATGCTAGACAATTGAAAAAAAGCATTTTAAGGCCCATGCAAGACAATCGAAAAAAGCATTTTTAGGCCTATGCTAGACAGTTGAAAAAACATTTTTAGGCCTATGCTAGACAGTTGAAAAAAGCATTTTTAGGCCTATGCCTGACAGTTGAAAAAAGCATTTTTAGGCCTATGCTAGACAGTTGAAAAAAAGAATTTTTAGGCCTATGCCAGACAGTTGAAAAAAGCATTTTTAGGCCTATGCTAGACAATTGAAAAAGCATTTTTAGGCCTATGCTAGACGACAGAGTCTTTCCTTTCAAGAAAATTACACCCCACTATAATATACAATATACCAAGTTCTGCATCTATCTGCCGGGGGCGGGGGTGGGGGAGATAGGGCCGTCAGCGCACCTTAACATGGGCCACTGTAGGCATTACTTAAGATTGTTTGCAGTGTCCCTTCGGCCCCCAGCTCCAACCCATTTCATTCCCTTTACTCTACCTCCGTTCCTATTCCTTTCGTCCATTTTAAATTCATCAACCCTCTCCTAACAATTATTTCACAGTGCAACTGTAAAAGATTTTTCCCTGTTACGCCTTTCAAACGTTTTTTGCTCCTAATTTCAGTTTCACCGCTGAATGACTTCACAGGTCCCAGCGCTTGGTCTGTGGCCTAAATTTTATATTCCAATTATAAGATCTGAGATGCTCCCTCTAGATCTTAGGATGCATAATGACGAGAATATCATAAGTTCAGTCCTGCACAGGAGTGCGACTCAGTATATAGCTACGTGAATTTTATATATATATATATATATATATATATATATATATATATATATATATATATATATATATATACATATATGTGTGTGTATTACAACATATATATGTATATATATGCATGTATACGTATATGTGTGTATATGTATATATATACATATGTATATATATATATATCTGTATATATATGTATACATATATGTGTATATATGTATATGTATATGCATACAGTATATATGTGTATATATACAGTACATATATATATATACTGTATATATGTATATATAAATATATACGTATATCTATAATATATATATACTGTATATATATAGATATATATACATTTATATACATATATACACTTGAATATATATATATATATATATATATATATATATATATATATATAATGTACATATACATATACAATATATATATATATATATATATATATAATGTACATATACATATACAATATATATATATATATAATTATATATATATATATATATATATATATATATATATATATATATATATATATATATATATATATATATACTAGTTGACCAGCCTGGCACTGCCTAAGAAAACTCTGAATGACAACCAATAAGCTCTCTCTCTCTCTCTCTCTCTCTCTCTCTCTCTCTCTCTCTTTGGCTGGGTATTCATGCTCAGGTTTACCTGTCAGTCCACCTGTCAGTTCATCGAAACTGGTGTTAAAACTTCCGTGTGGACAACTGTTTGTGGGCAGAGTCAGTCCACTAACCACAACTGATGAACTGATGGAAGTACCTAAACTACTTCTGACTGACTGACAGGTGATCGCACATTTAGATGGGTAAACATAAATTTCATGACAGTTCGCTGCTGGTTTTCACCTGGGAAAGATCTCAGCCGCTCTGACCAGAACATGAATAAATTATGTATAGGCCTAATCTATATCATTGTTAGACCCTGCAGCGCTGTTTGTAGACCGTTGTGAGTCCAAATCATATAATAAAAAATACAAAAATATATTTCTTTGTGATTCAGACTATTCAGAAGAAAAATTTCCATGTGGTACAGACAATTTGGTATAGGCCTAGTTAAGTTTCCTGCCTTTTTATGAAAGGTGTTACTAGTGAAAGTAGGCTTCACGGTCCATTTCATAAACTGAACCAACCCCCAGGTCTATTTAACCTTATTCATTAATATCATATTTAAATGGACATCTCTCTTTAAAAGGCAATATTTAGACCATACTCTGTTACGCCTTTTTTGCTTCTTGACTATTTTTAAGTGAATTGCCACAGCAGCTAGGCTACGTAGCTCCACCTCCTTATCAGCCAGCAGAGGTTCCATCGCTGCCACAGTGTTGCCACAACGAAGGCTAGGCGAGCACTGAGAGCGATGACCGCGAGTTAACAGTCCAACTGACAGTTATACTCTTTACTTATGGACACTCATCCGTCAAACGCCGTGGGTGAACTGACAGGTAAACCTGAGCTTGAATACCCAGCCTTTCTCCTCCCCCCTGTACTCTCGCTCCCTCACCCCCCCCCTCTCAGTCTCTCCCTTTCCTGTTAGGCTAGTTGCTTCAATTACATTGCCCAGTATTTTTTACATATTTCACCCCTTCTCACCCCGTATCCTTATTGGGGCTGAACTTGGAATTTAAATGGCATCGTGAGTGTCACTTTTCATCTCAGCGACCTCGAAAACTATGGATTAGGCACTAATATCTTTTGTTTACGGTTGTTTTTGCATGTCACCCCTCTCCCACCCCCACCCACTTTGGTGCCAGTGATGGCTTACCCCCACAGTATTCTTTCCCAGATAGTAAGTCATATGTATTCCAAGTTTGGTTGAAATTGCTCAATATGCTTCAGAGTTATGCTGGAACATGCATGCACACACATCCATTATATATATAATATATATATATACATATATATATATAATTTATATATATATATATATATATATATATATATATATATATATATATATATATAGATAGATAGATAGATAGATAGATATATTACCCAGTACAAGTCTACCACACAAAGTTATACTAAAAAAAGTACAATTTCTTCAGTACAAGTGACTGATGATTTCATCCGTGACCCTTGCTTAACAGAAACACACGTAGGTGGTTCTTGTTCCTTGAGGCCAAATATGACCTCACTTTTACTCAAATGTTCAACCACCATGGAAAGCCATTAGGGGAAACCATTAACACCCACTGGTGATTGGATATTATGCTGTTAATGATAAATGTATTCAGAGCAATTAAATGGGATTCTGTGTTTCAATATAAAACAATTTTCAGAAAGATCAGCTCTTTACGCAGTTATTATTATTATTATTATTATTATTATTATTATTATTATTATTATTATTCGCAAATTCCTTTAGTATTGTCATTAATTTAACCAGGAACGAAATTTTTGTTAGTAAAAAGCTTAAACACAATGAACAGGAAATAACCAGCGCACACACATTCATACATACATACATACATACATACATACATTCACAAACACACACATACACACATATATTATACAGTATATATATATATATGTATATACAGTATATATTTATATAAACATATATATATATATACATACATACATATATATAAATATATTTATATATACATATACATATATATATATATATATATATATATATATATATATATATACAAATATATATACAGTAGATATACATATATATATATATCTATATATATATATATACACAAATACATATACAGTATATGTATGTATATGTATATATATATATATATATATATATACATATATATATATATATATATATATATATATATATATATATATATTTATATTCATATATATATATACTGTATATAATTTATATATATATATATATATATTTATATATAATATATATATATATATATATATATATATATATATACAAATATGTATATATATATTGTATCTCTTCGTTGGGCGAGTCGGTAGAGCTGTGGACTGGCACTCGCCAGGCCCGAGTTCGAGTCTCTGGCCGGCTGATGAAGAGTTAGAGGAATTTATTTCTGGTGATAGAAATTCATTTCTCTCTGTAATGTGGTTCGGATTCTACAATAAGCTGTAGGTCCCGTTGCTAAGTAACCAATTGGTTCTTAGCCACGTAAAATAAGTCTAATCCTTCGGGCCAGCCCTAGGAGAGCTGTTAATCAGCTCAGTGGTCTGGTAAAACTAAGGTACACTTAACTTTTATGTATATTTGTATATATGTATATACATACAAATATATATATATATATATATATATATATATATATATATATATATATATATATATATATATATATATATATATATATATCCATACATGAATACATACATAATCAAAAACACCATTTCCTGCTAATTATGGGGCATACTATACCTCTAAATGGCCATATACCTTCAAAATTTCAAAATTAGTCAAGAGGGCATATTTGAACCGTCCACGTTCCGTAGCTCCGCCCAGGTGGTTTAAAAGGCTATGTAACCCATTTCAAGGGACGCCCTTCCACGCACAGCAATACAGTTTTTCCCTTTTCTTGACGATATTTTATGTATCTTTCTAGTGATTTCTGGCAACTCTCTCTCTCCAACACTCCCTCATAGCCACCTCATGTGACTGTGTCACTCACTGTAACGGTGGCTTCAGTTACCCCCAGAGCTTGCAGTCGTAGAGGATTCTTTTGTTGCGCAGCGCACATTGTCTGATATCGAGTGATATTACCTGGATTCTCGCCATTTTTTGTTTTGTTTCGTGCAGTTACGGAACAGTTATCACTATGAAGCTTACCAGAGAGCAGAAGCTCCGAAAAATGTGGGAGACTAGACGAGAAAACGTCAAAAATCGTAAACAACAAGCAAAGGAAGGAGCGGCCACTGTTGACGCCAACACACACCGCGAGATCATGTCTACGCCAGCAAGCACCTCTTCTCCCACAGCCCCTAATGAAAAGAAACGCAGCTCAAGAACAAAAAGCAAGTCACAGTTTGGTGCAACAATGCACAGGGACGTCGAAGGCGATGATGAAGCTGACAGACCTTCAAGAAAATATGTATTAGTGGATGAAGAAAACTTCCTTCAGTTTTGTCGCTGAAAACCTCACAGGGCGGAGTGAAGAGAAAAAACGAATCTACGGGTGTTGAAACATGCCGTTATGACGTGCACAGTAATATCGTAAGAGCCGCCTTACAGTCACAAACTGGTTATAGTGGGGTAGTCGAGTGGTGCTAGTGCTTTTAACATGCAACCTTTATCGGAAACTGCTTTTTATGTGATTGCAAAGGAGGCAAAAAGGGAAATAGAAGGAGGGGCTTACGGACCAGGTGTGACACCGTTGAATTAGTTGAACACCTTTGCAACACCAGTTTGGTGAGCGGTGTCAATGAGCGGAGGGAAGGTGCTCATTGCTGGTTAAACAAAACCCCTCCGCAATGATTTGGCACCGTGATGACACCCCAGCAGTGAGGCGTAAAATTGCCGTTAAAAGCGCAAAAAAAAAAGAAAAAAAAAAGTAGAACTATAGGGTAGCTCCGCGTCGCCGACGGCACTGTAACTTGACTTTTTCTACAGTTTTTTAGTCGCTAATTAAGAAATTACCTTTAATTTTTGGCGCTCGAGTGTAATTAACCTGTAATTAGCCCCCGAAGTCCATCCAACAAGGGGTTTCGATACACGGTCTTCACAAGACAGAGCACGGGTATATACGTCTGTTCCGAGCGGTTCAATCCCGTCCGGCAAGTGCAATAACTTGTTAACGTATGGGTACCGCCACCCGCCCCCCCCGGGCCAGTACTAAACACGGCGAAGGGACATTCCATTTGGCCGACAACAAACAGATGCACCGCCAGTATCAGAACCCCTAAAAGTGTAGAAAAAAAACAGTTGAAAAGGTAAAAACAGACACGGAGCTAATATTGAGAGAGAGAGAGAGAGAGAGAGAGAGAGAGAGAGAGAGAGAGAGAGAGAGAGAGAGAGAGAGAGAGAGAGATGCCGACGACGGTGGGTCTGAACCCGTAATCAAAGTTAGTTGGTAGCAATAATCTGTAGTAAATATTAGAATTTTACAAGAATATTTTTCGTCTATAGAATCATTATATGTTAAAGAATGTTGTGTGTAAGAATAACGCCAATTATGAAATAAAAATGGCCAAGGTATGTTGTACTGAAAATTGCAAGTATTCTTCCGACATGGTACTGAAAACTTTAAAGCGCTATAAATCAAAACACTACTTTTTTGGTTTCAGATATTTGCCAAAATTCTAAAAAAATTAGGAGCTTCTTGAAATTGCTCACGTGAGTGCACATTAGATGTACCTTTCTCGTGTAATTTTTTTTTTTTTTATAATGTGAAAAATTTTAGTACTACAAGGAATTTCATTCAGAAAAATACTATTTGCGTGACGTCACGCATGCTATACTTTTATGACTTGCATATATCTTTATTTATTTGAGATTTTAAGAAAAATCGAAATTACACGTCGTTTGTATGATATTTGAGTATCTACATGCAAAATTAGGTGTGTCTAGGATAAATAACAAGACCGCTGTAAAAAGTTTAAGTATACCTTAATTTTACCAGACCACTGAGCTGATTAACAGCTCTCCTAGGGCTGGCCCGAAGGATTAGACTTATTTTACGTGGCTAAGAACCAATTGGTTACTCAGCAACGGGAAGTTTGTGACGTCATACGACGGACAGACGGACGGACGGATGGAAATATCACGTTCTTATGGTCACGGAAAGTTTGGCAATGGTATTAATGATTGTACCTTGAAAGAATTAAGTGGAAGTATTAAATACTTTTTTTTATTAATATTTTTGTGTCAGACGTGTATTATTAAGCCGTGTAATGAATAGCTGACTTCTCATAATGCTCTGCTCTGCATCGTCATTGCTCCGCAGTGAGGATAAATGAGGAATTCCTCATAGTCGTGAGGACCAAGGAACAGTAATGATTCCCTTTGAACTTGGTATTGCTTCTCTATGGTTCTAAAACCTTCTGCCATTTACTGATCGATTTATAATCTATAATTGAACAGGAATTCTAAGGATGAATATTTATGACAGTTTCATGTGGTAATTGCAAAGTATGAAAATGAGATGGTGAAAAGGATTTTCACTCATTTTTATAGAGATTTATTCAGGATCTGCGACGTCAAATACATTTCTGTCTTCTAGAATATAGATGTCTACAGATTTTGGGCATTTATAATTTTTTTGTGACTGTAAAGACAGGTTCATTGTTGCTGAATGAACAGTATATACTGTATATAAGGTGTTGTAAGTTATATATAATATATATATATATTGAATTTATATATTTTTATGAATATAATACACATGAGTATACATATATATATATATATATATATATATATATATATATATATATATATGTGTGTGTGTGTGTGTGTGTGTGTGTGTATGTGTGTGTATGTATGTATGTATATATTATACCAGCTGACAACCCGGCGTTGCCCAGGAAAACTCTGTATGACAGCCGATAAACTCTCTCTCTCTCTCTCTCTCTCTCTCTCTCTCTCTCTCTCTCTCTCTCTCTCTCTCTCTCTCAGTTCCTCGTTAGAGGGGTGGGTATAGCCCTCAGCTAGCACGCTGCTGACCCAGCATTCGATTCCCCAGCCGGCCAATGAAGAATTAGAGGAATTTATTTCTGGTGATAGAAATTCATTTCGCGTCACAATGTGGTTCAGATTCCACAGTAAGCTGTAGGTCTCGTTGCCAGGTAACCAGTTGGTTCTTAGCCACGTAAAATAGATCTAATCCTTCGGGCCGGCCCTCTCCAGTAGAGCTGTTAATCAGCTCAATGGTCTGGTTAAACTAAGGTATACTTAACTTTTTTTTTTCTCTCCCTCTCATTCTCTCTCTGTCACTCCCTTCCCAACCCCCACCCCCTATGGTGTCATTGATGTCTTACCCCCAAAAGTATTCTTTTCCAGATAGTAAGTCATATTTATACCAAAATTAGGTATGATAAATGCATAAAGTTACTAAGTCTATGGGCAGAACCAGCCCCGTTTCAGGAAAGCACTCTCACCCCGATCCCCCTTGGTGCCCTTTGATGCTAGTAATGTCTTAACCCCACAGTGTTCTTTTCGAGATAGTACGTCATATGTATACCAAGTTTGGATGAAATTGCTCAATGCATCTCAGAGTGTATGTGGAACATACACACATACATACATCCATTTATATATATATATATATATATATATATATATATATATATATATATAGATAGATATATATAGATATATTAACTTTATCATTTACACAATCGTTCTGTGCATTAATACAATTACTAACAGGACCTCATTGAAACTGGACTGTATCTAGCAGAGATATTTATTTAAATATTTGAATAAATATCTCCGCTAGATACCATCCAGTTTCAATGAGGTCCTGTTAGTATGTATGTATGTATATATATATATATATATATATATATATATATATATATATATATATATATATATATATATATATATATATATATATATATATATGTGTGTGTGTGTGTGTTTGTGTGTGTGTGAATATATACAGTATATGTATATTCTTACGTATTTAGAAATTCATCTCTCCAGCCCATTAGCTAGGATGCCAAATTTCATGGTGGCTGGAGGAGGCCCCCACTAGGGGAAACAGAATGTAGGCGTCCTACCTCTATATCGTACGATGCTGGGTGACAGAAAGCCATTAGGGCACAAGGACAGGCCTTGATAGTAAATGGGCCACTAGGCTGACCCTTAGTTAGCCTTAACTATGAGACCTACTTCCCTTTGACCTTCGTGCTGGCTGTTATTCGCTTCTTTCAGATGTACCGCTGTCCTGTGCTCACCGCGAGAATCAAGGGGACAACGCCGTGACCTGACTTGTTCTCACTCCGTTCCTTGACACCGAAGTGCAAGGTCACTTCACTCTTAACAACACTAAGTCTGGCATTTTCTGTCCTCCCCCACTGGCTATGTGCCGGAACTTCTGAAAGAGCGGTCTGAATCTATCTTCTGCAAGCGAGCTCCATGCTGAGATGCAATAAGGTATGTCCTGAAGTCACAAGTAATGCCTGTGTTCTTTTACTATTCCTGATTTTCTCTCAATTTTCAGTATTTCCAACTTTCCATCCTCCCACACAAAGTCCCTTTGTTTCCCACAGCCTAGCACGCACATTTTCCCTCATGACTTGGTCCAAGCCTAAATTAAGTTTGTTCTGTGATAATGATTAGAGCATTCCCACCATAGTGTTACCATGTGCTAATTAAATCTAGCTAATAATGTCCTCTATCGTGAATAATTAATTTCATGTGAGAGAAAGTCTTTATGTAAATGAATGCTGACCTGGAATTCTTTTCCAGAATCCTGTTTTCTGGCTCTTCGCATTAAGCCCCTGCCCTTGTGAAACAGTTGCCCAAGGAGACTCAATTCCATCTTGCCACGTGCAAACTTCTGCAATCATCAGTCTACAAGACCATGTGTCAATCCCCTCAAGTGTTAATATTGTACTAATGTAAAATAGTTTTATCAGCCACCTCAAATATTTTATAAGATTCGTGTCAAATTCTTTGCAGGGCTGTAGCCTTCTCAGATTTATTTATTTGCTTGTAGTTACAATTTTATGGTACATTGCATGTACCCTGACTGCTGAACTGCTAGCCTGTCCATATTAATTTCTAGTTGCAAATCTGTAAATAAATTCATTTAATCAAATGGCGTGGTTTGAAAGGCGACCTTCCCGTTTTCTTTGAATAGATGCAATTTCAAGGTAAGTCATCATACTATTAATTACATTTATTGCTTATGTTCCGAGATCTAGGTGTTTGCCCCTAATGCAGGATTCATTCAAAATTCAATTTAACTCTTCCAACCAGACTCAGAACATATTATAGATATATGTATATATATTTATATATAATATATATATATATATATTATATATATATTATATATTATATATATTATATATTATGTATTATATATATATATATATATATATATATATATATATATATATATATATATATGTATATATATAGAGCCTCGACGGCCAGGTTGGTAGAGCAGCAGCTTCGAACTTCATAGAGGTCTGTGGCGCGGGTTCAGATCCGCAGCCTACTAGTCAGAGAGGCGGATGCTTTGCTATCCATGTAGACACCCCGGGATTATGTATGTAATCAACAGATAGGTTTGCTAAAAGCAAATGGGTGTTACAGACTAATACACACACAAACAAAGCCACTCCAACATCTTCTAAAAACATAAGACACCTCTCACGTCTCGAACTGTCGACCTAACCACTCAACTCTCCTCGCTGGTGGGAGAAAGGGAGCTGGTGATCTGGTACGATACATGTACATCCGCTACCGGGGTGTAAGCGATGTCAGGCAGGGCAGCCGATCGAGACTACGGTCTACCACAAA
>JANJGK010000027.1:2488492-2490992 GCA_039081455.1 Macrobrachium rosenbergii | reverse complement strand
TGGTGGAGGTGTGTTGTGGGTTAGTGGGGGGTGTGCTTAGGTTTAGTGGGGGTGCTTTAGTTAAGTCAGGGGCTGTGTTTAGTTTTAGTTTGGACATGTTAATCTAAACTACACCGTGTGTCACTTCCTTTCTAAGGTAATTGACCGGCTGTCACTCAGAGTATTCCTGGGCAGTGCTGTATTGGTTAGGTAATATATATATATATATATATATATATATATATATATATATATAATATATATATATATATATATATATATATATATATATATATATATATATATATATATATATATATATATATATATATATATATATATATATGCAGTGTGTGTACATCATGTAAGTATAAGTTAATGGTGGAATTTGGTAACATACTCTCTAAATAAGCGAATTATGCAAATGACATCCTTGTTAATGAGACGGCTTTTGTAGGTTTTGTCCCTTTGAGGAGGGTCATAAGTCTAGCGCCCTCATCCTCCCAAAATGAAAAGAGGAAAGCCTCCCAGAGACCCCTCCATCAAGGGATAAAAATGCATCGTTTCTTGGCTCAGATGTCCTGGCCATCAAACGACTTGATTCCGGTCATCAGAAACTCATAAATAAGTTATTGCTTTGACTGACGGCTCAGATCTTCTCCCATCAAACGTCAAAGTTCCTCCTCATCGCTTTTATTTAGGATCCTGAAGAAGGTGTCTGGTGGTCGGATTTTACCACCATCTCCTCCTTTCCTGCCTCCCTGAAATTTACTTTGGCGTGTTGTGGTTTCTCGCCAATTTAAGTATCTGTTAATTTATTATAAAAGTAATTAGAAAGCACAACTACGGCATTGTCAAGACAGAGAATGTAATTAATATTCTTTCCTGACTTCCTGGAATTTACTTTGGCGTTTTGGTGGTTTTACACCAAATTAAATATCCGTTTATTTACTGTAAAAGTAATTTGACACCAAAAATACAATCATTATCAAGACAGACAATGTATTTAGTACTCCAATAGGTTTCACAGGATGAGTGAGATCTATTTATTTATTTATAAAAGTAAACAGAAAGCAAATTTACATCATTCTCAAGATAGAGAATATAATCTTTGCTCTAATAGATTTTATGACAGAAGTTGGTGTTGAAATGAGCAATGTTTATGATCAGTCAGCAGACTTGAATTAGACCCAGTGATAAAAATGAAAAACTTGTACGAGAAATCGAGAAGAAGAAGAAAGTTTTAGTAAATTTAAGAAACAGAACAAATGAGAGAAAAGCGATGACAAGAATGTACAGGGGAAGGGAGAATATGAAAGAAAACGAGAGAGAAATACGGTGGAAAGACGATCAGATATTGACGCAAAGGGGAGAGAAGAAGTGTGAAGTTTCCCGAACGTCGAGAGGCGGGGGAATGAAAATACCAGAAGGATCAAATGTATAAAAAGCAAGACACCAGAACTCAGAAGAAATGGAGAAGATGATAAAGAAGAGGGAAAACTGTACGAAAGGCGAAATGAATGAGTGAAGGGAGCGAGAATAACCGTGAGAGCAGGAATCCAATTAGGCGATCGTAAGAAGAAGAAAAGGTTCCCGCCGGCGGAAACGAAATGATAAATGGTTGGCGGAATATGAAAGAGTTTTAGGATGAAATATAAGGTTGCATTAATCATCTGATGCGTGATAAGACGGAGAGACGTGCGAGAGAAAATACGATAAAAGGGAGAAGGAGAATAAAGTTAGAAAATATGATTGGAGAAATAAACTTTGGTGATAAAAACAAATGACTGGGAAATATGGACAAAATTGAAGAAATGAGAAGCGACTCAGGAACTGCTTACAGGGAGGTTTTGTAATCAAAGGCAGCACAAACTTTTGACACCATGGGAGTGGTGGCCAAAATAGACTTGCCAGATATACGAGAATTTTTCTATGAACGCTGAAATCTAATCCCATCACAGATGGTGCATTGTGGGAGTCAGCTTTCTTGCTGAGATGGTTTATGGCTGCAAGACTGACCATATATGATATTGGTTTAATTTGTCTCAGTTATAATCCAGGATATGAATTTATACACACACACATTTATATATATATATATACATACATACATACATACATACATACATACATACATACATACATACTGTATATATATATATATATATATTATATATATATATATATATATATATATATATATATATATATTATATATATATATATATATATATATATATATATATATATATATATATATATATATATATATATATATATATATATATATATATATATATTACATATATATATATATATATATATATATATATATATATATATATATATATATATATATATATATATTACATATATATATATATATATATATATATATATATATATATATATATATATATTACATATATATATATATACATAATATATATATATATATATATATATATATATATATATATATATATATATATTACATATATATATAAATATATATATATAT
>JANJGK010000027.1:2486985-2488392 GCA_039081455.1 Macrobrachium rosenbergii | reverse complement strand
TAGAAGTCACACTTTTGCATAATAAAGCACCATGTTTCAAGGCTCATCAGACACAGGAGCTGCTTCGAAACAGTGGTATCGATTTCTTCTCGTCAAGTGAATTTCCAGGTAACTCCCCTGACCTTAATAGGTGTGAAAACATTGGTAGTATCTTAAAGGATCGTGTTGAAGAGCGCACAGTGAACTGTGATGGTGTACCAAACCTCGATGACCAGCGAAGAGGGGTGACTGAAGTGCTCAGGGAAATGGAGTTTGAGTCTCAGCTTTTTTGCAATTTGCTGAAATCATACCCCTCAAGAATGCAGGGTGTGGTACAGGCAGATGGAGGCCACACAAAATATTAAATACTCAGAGAGAAACTTAAATAAATACCTGTTCTGAATTACTTTTATTTTTGTCCATATTAATTTTAGTTTATGCTGTAGAGGGAGGGGGGGAGGGCTCTAATTTCGAAACACCCTATATATATATATATATATATATATATATATATATATATATATATATATATATATATATATTACACACATATATATATATATATGTATATGTATTATATATATACACACATATATATGTGTATGTATGTATGAATATAATTATATGTATATGTACATATATGTATACGTATATATATATATATATATATATATATATATATATATATATATATATATATATATATATATATATATATATATATATATATATATATACACACACACACCCACACAAAGCAATCGGATTCATACAAAAACGACAGACGATATGAAATTGAATTGCATGTTTTTGTAAAAATGGACAGGATATCAAATCCCCTAAATCGGAAATGAATTTTTCCAAAAGGTCTCTTCCAAAGGTTCCGGAACCAAATGTAATTTTGGCAAGGGTTTAGACTTTTAAGAACTAAAATCCAATATAAATTGGATAACTGGTACATTTCTCAACTAATTTAGCCACAAAATATCTATGGAAGTAGAATAATCTTTGCAAATAAGACCTTTTTCAGCTAATAAAAATTGAACATGGATAAAAAAAGTTATGGTAAATTAAAAATTTGTTTTTTGTATTTTTATTGCTTTTGTGAATCTGCGTTTGATTCTACCAATCAAAATGATTTTTGGGCAAATATAATAACTGACTTTTTGGCGGAGGGCAGAAACTATTTCAGAGAACTTGAAATCTCTGCTCTGATGGTCAGGTATACGTAACAATTTCGTCGTCTTGAAACCTCATAAACATCATAATATTTGCTGCATTCAACAATAAATTGCAGTTATGTTATCCCTTTCAATCTACCTATGACTCTGGCTACTAATATTCTGGCGTATAACTAACATATGTCATCAAATAAATTGTAATTGATTCTCCTAAAACCACAAGTGCGTTTTCATCCTACTGTGCTGG
>JANJGK010000027.1:2479485-2481985 GCA_039081455.1 Macrobrachium rosenbergii | reverse complement strand
GTTTACTTTCACCGTACCTGTTCAATGTACATGTGGATGACCTCTCACATAGGCTGAGTCAAATTAAAGCGGGATGTTATTTAAGCAGCATGAATTTTAAACCATTTGGTGTATGTCGATGATAATGTTCTATTTCTTCATTGGAGGGGTAGGTAGAGCTCTCGGCTAGCACGCTGTTGGCCCAGCGTTCGACTCCCCGACCTGCCAATGAAGAATTAGAGGAATTTATTTCTGGTGATAGAAATTCATTTCTCGTCATAATGTGGTTCGGATTCGACAATAAGCTGTACTGTAGGTCCCGTTGCTAGGTAACCAGTTCGGGCCAGCCCTAGGAGAGCTGTTAATCAGCTCAGTGGTCTGGTTAAACTAAGATATAATTGACTTATTTGCTCCTTCGGCAGGTGAGCTACAGCAACTTGCAAACATTTGTCGTGATGTTTTGTCTGAGAGGCTTCTGTTGTTAAATGTAAGCAAGACCAAATGTATGATTTTTTCTAAGAGTAAGATTTGTCCAACTCATATATCACCTATTGTTGTTAACAAATCTAGAATAGATTTTATACCAAAAGTGACGTACTTAGGATATTATTTTACTGCTCAGAATTCTGACGATGCCCATGTAGAGTGTTTGTACAGAGGTCTACAGTATGTGCGAGGGGCAATATGATTTTGAGGAACTTTTCTAAATGTAGCCATGATGTAAAGAAAATACGTTTTCAGAGTTTTTGTGCAAGTTTTTATGGTATGTCTTTCGTTGTCAGAGCAAACCAACAACTACGAACAAGTTTTGGGTAGGCTGTAATGATAGCCTACGAGAGGTCATGGGCATTCCGAGGCATGCAAGTGCATCCGCTCTTTTTGTACCCTTTTTGTGGCTTTTGGTCAGACATCTTTTCCAGAACTGAGACCCAAAAATATAACATGCTCTTTTCAAAAATTAAGTATACCTTAGTTTAACCAGACCACTGAGTTGATTAACAGCTCTCCTAGGGCTAAGAACCAATTGGTTACCTAGCAACGGGACCTACAGCTTATCGTAGAATCCGAACCACATTATACCGAGAAATGAATTTCTATCACCAGAAATAAATTTCTCTAATTCTTCACCGGCCGGTCTAAGAATCGAACGCGGGCCCAGCAGAGCGCTAGCCGAGAACGGTACCAACCAGTCCAATGAGGAACTTTAATTCAGTTATTTTCAAACACTGGAAAATCCTTATTTATACTGAGTGCATTTGTTGCGCTCCTTGTATAAGAATAAAGTATTTCTTTATGATTTATTCTGATGTGCTACAATATATATATATATATATATATATATATATATATATATATATATATATATATATATATATATATATATATATATATATATATATGTCCTTTTAGTATGAAGAATCACTTAGTTTCATAATCCGCATCTCATTCATACCATAAGTTTCACCTCTCTTCAGTAATCATTTCTCATACTTATTTTCAATCTCATCCTTTTAGAGTTCGAAGATTTTTTTGTGTATGTTTTGTATGTCTATGGCCATTTTTGTCCGAAATAAAGATTTTGAATTTGAATTTGCGTTTGAATATATATATATACAATTCCTCATTGGGCGGGTTGGTACCGTTCTCGGCTAGCACTCTGCTGGGCCAGAGTTCGATTCTCCGACCGGCCAATGAAGAATTAGAGAAATTTATTTCTGGTGATAGAAATTCACTTCTCGTTATAATATGGTTCGGATTCCACAATAAGCTGTAGGCCCCGTTGCTGGGTAGCCAATTGGTTCTTAGCCACGTAAAATAAATCTAAACCTTCGGGCCAGCCCTCTCTAGGAGAGCTGTTAATCAGCTCAGCGGTCCGGTTAAACTAAGGTATACTTAACTTTATATATATATATATATATATATATATATATATATATATATATATATATATATATATATATAATTTACCAATATTCAGGGCTACAGTAATGTCAGCCGAAATATAAGTTTTTAAAGTTCCTTTTATGGGTCTTTCCACTTCAAAGAACGCTGCTATATCACAGGACATAAGACACAAAACATTCACGTAAGAACATTTGTATGAAGAATGATGATTTTGGCGAATAATAAGAAAAAAAAAACGAAATCTTCTAACTTGTGGATAAGCCCACTTGATGAACCAAATGACGTTCTAGAAAAGAACCACCCAATCTTTGCATCTTGCCTTTTCACTCTGACACTTCAGAACTTTCGAGCATATAGGAGTATGAGAGTGTATGTATGTATGTATGTATGTATGTATGTATGTATGTATGTATGTATGTATGTATGTGTGTGTGTGTGCACGGAGGCGTAAGGAGAACTGGTAAGAAAAAGCGGCTGACGTCGTAAAACAAAAAAAGAAATTGGAATAAAAAGGAATAAAATATTCATCGATTCTTTAGCAGAGGAAAGTTAAATATATATTATCCTGACCTACAGGAAACGAAAACTAAATTCTTCTCGATTTTCACGCTGGACA
>JANJGK010000027.1:2471985-2476985 GCA_039081455.1 Macrobrachium rosenbergii | reverse complement strand
TAATATTATCAAGTCTTTTTTTGGTACAATTGATTGTGATATCAAGGAGTTAAACTTAAAGGTTAATAACAATACTACCAGAAACTAGATAAAAAATTGTTTCAACTTCGTAGCCATTTTCCCAAAGTCTCCTCCGAAACTGCAGCAATTTTTCCTCCTCACAAAAGCAGAGAGAGAAAAAGTTTCCTGTCATAAGTTGAGAAAGGTCTCCTCCTGAGGGAAATCCTCCTAAGAGCCTCAGAAGGGAGAATCCTCAGAGGGTGTCCCCCACTCCCTTCCTGCCCACTGAATATGACAAAGTGTCCTAAGAGGGGTCTTCAGGGGGCATCTATTTTTCTTCTGGGGCTGCTTCTTTGATGTGGCCTCTTGATGGTTGTTCTTTAAGAGGTTTGCCAATAATGGAAGACTTCTTCAAAATATCATTAGTGTTGGTGCTGATTTCCACGACGCAGACAGAAATTCACACCAGGGGTGAATGAAAGTGAATCGGTGAATAGCTGAACCAAGATTCACTCATTTGACTTGTTCTGCAGTTGTCACATTTCATCTCTGTTGGTGCATTCCGTTTGCAGATATGGATATCGGCTCCTTTTCATTATGACTGAAACCACAGAAAGTTTCAAACGATTCTGTATTTAGCTAGAAATCTTTATCTCTTCTCTTTCTCTCTGCCATAGGATGGGTGTCCTGTCCCTCGCTCCATTAAACTGCCTATTTTTAACACTTTGCAGACAGTAACCAAAGTAACTGTTACTGTGGAGTCATTCACTTGCCCTCTCTCACTGACCCCTATAGGTAGAGAACTTCATCTCCTTATTAAGGTAAAGTACAGGGTTTAAGGCTATTTTCGTCAGATGCGTCCCTATTCGTCTTTACTAATTTTATGCTTTTTCTTTTCATAGTGCAATGTACCTACAGTGAGACCTGCATTGCTTTTTATATTTTGTGCTGTTTAATTTGTAAAGCATTGACGAGAAGTGTAAAGTAATCATAAGATATTCGAGTTATTGGAATCGAGTTCAGTCTAGGTATCTTCTATGCAATTCCTCGATTCCTTCATTACAGTGCTAGTTCGGTTGAGTAACCATAAGTGTTTCGATTACGGATTAGTAGTTATTCAGCTGTGGATCTGTGCATCCTCTTGTGTGCGTAGTGGTCCCCACTATATCATTTTCAATGTCCTTTGAAGCAGGCATCCTATTGTGTTTCCCCCAACAAATCACTGGTCATTTGTTCTTCATCTTATTACACCAGAATTACGCTACCATTCTGCTGATGTGTTTTCTTTTGTAAATATAATTAATTAGGTTAAGCCCCAGAGTTTATCTAATCACTCCTCTCTTGAAGTAGGCCCTCAGCCGTATTTTGTTGTATATAATTTTAGCTGACCTCAAGGCCAGAGTCCAGATTTTTGTGGCACTTAAGGTAAGTTGCGTATAATCCTACTATACCTCATTGATCTAGCAAGACCCCAGCTTAAAATTATAATATTATATTCATTGTTTACAGTTTTTTAAGTATTTAGACTATTTTTTTCGTATTGCTATTCTTGCCAAATTAAAAGGACGTCAGTATTTACATAGAGTAAAAATGATTCCTTTTCTTATTCTAACTTGAATATTTAGGGGTAGTAATTAAGCTATAATAGTGAGCTCCTTACTTATCTGTCGCAAGGCTGAAAGACGTGGTATCTAACTAATTAACAGATTTGATAAGTATATTTTAATTAATTTTTTTTTTTTGTGCATTTTGTGAGAGGGATTTTTGAAGCTGAGTTGATTAACCGAAGGTAACATGATTTCCATTTGTAATGAGATAAATAATGCTTTTATTTGGTTAGCTGAAATCATGATTGTGTATCCATAGTTTAATGAAATATTTTAATATTGTTTCCACTCGCTACTTTCCCTAAGGTAGGACAACGTTCATGTCCTATTCACACATAAGAAATGCACTGAACTGTTTTTGTTGTAGGCATAATATTGTATTTAAAATGAATTGTATTAAATCTTCAATTTCTAATTTGACTCCACGAGGGAGGAACGTATTTGGAATGGACTCAAAGGATTAGTATCCCTCGTTTAGTACACCAGCATTTGTCACAGGGCATAGCTGTGCAAAGACGTTTAGGAGGTTTTTCCCTTGCCAAATGGCTCATCACGCGGGTTTAGCTTTCCCCTATTTTGACAATAGGGAAAGACATGGCACTCACGACCCCCCCTACCTCCCTCCCTCCCATCAAAGACCAAGACAGCCCAAACATCAAGTGGCATTGAAAACAATCATGTTTTGCAGGGAGATGCAGCAGCTGCCAATTCTAACAGTGAAGAATTAAGCTGGCCTTATGCCAGCATCCAAAAGGTGGGCAGAAATCCAGTTTGGATGAAGGGGGCATTGGCTTACCGTGCTAGGGGTTGCCTATGTCTCGAACTGGTATTCCCAACCTTAAGATGGCTCAACTGCTACAGAGTTCCTTAAGGGGGTCTAGGCCAACAGTCAAAAGGTGGGCAGAAATCCAGGTTCAATGATGAAAGCATTAATTTACCGTGCTAGAGGTTGTCTATGTCTCGAACTGGTATACCCAACCTTAAGTTAGCTCAACTGCTACAGAGTTCTTTATGGGGGTCTAGGCCTACACCCAAAAAGTGGGCAGAAATCCAGGTTTGATGACAGAGGCATTAACTTACCATGTTAGAGGTTGCCTACGTCTCATACTGGTATACCTGACCTTAAGTTGGCTCAACTGCTACAGAGTTCCTTAAGGAGGTCTAGGCCAACACTCAAAAGGTGGGCAGAAATCCAGGTTCGATTAAGGAGGTATTAACTTACCTGCTAGAGGTTGCCTGCATCTCAAACTGGTATACCCAAACTAAAGTTGGCTCAACTGCTACAGAGTTCCATAAGGATGTCTTGGCCAACACTCAAAAGGTGGGCAGAAATCCAGGTTCGACTATGGAGGTATTAACTTACCTGCTAGAGGTTGCCTACGTCTCAAACTGGTATACCCAAACTAAAGTTGGCTCAACTGCTACAGAGTTCCATAAGGATGTCTAGGCCAACACTCAAAAGGTGGGCAGAAATCCAGGTTCGATTATGGAGGTGTTAACTTACCTGCTAGAGGTTGCCTACGTCTCAAACTGGTATACCCAAACTAAAGTTGGCTCAACTGCTACAGAGTTCCATAAGGATGTCTAGGCCAACACTCAAATGGTGGGCAGAAATCCAGGTTCGATGACAGAGGCATTAACTTACCATGGTAGAGGTTGCCTACATCTCAGACTGGTATACCCAGCCTCAAGTTGGCTCAACTTCTATAGAAGTCCTCAAAGCGGTCTAGGCCAACTCCCAAAAGGTGAGCAGAAATCCAGTTAGCAGAGCTTTCTGATGAAGTGTTCATTATGACCAGCTGCTAGTCGAACTTGCTGGACAATACCAGTGATGGTGGTCAGATCTGATGCCTGGAACCTCCTGGGCATCTCAGTGATGACGACACCATTCCCTTTGGTGATCGCCTCCAGCATCCTTCCCTGAATTCCATTGATGGCTGTGTGGAAGTTCCTCGGGAGGTCCAGTTTGACAGTTACTTCTTCCATTTCCTCAAGTTGCTTCATTTGAACCTTCTTCCCCTGAATATTACACAGTTTTCCTCCTGGTCTTGTCGTTGAGGGCCATGTTGAGGTGGAGGTCTTGAAAGGCGTGAGAAGGCGCCTCTGTCCATCTCAGGCTGATCAGGTTAAAGGTCTATGTTGATCAGTTTTCATTCAGCTTTTCTTACCTTATGGGGGTTTTGGCATCCCTCTCGGGCCTTGTGGGCCTCTTTCTTGACAACTCCTTCGTCCTTTTCTATATTTCTACCTTTCACTCTTTCCTTTATGGTTACGATCATTTTGTCATCTTCCTTCCGCCCATTACTAGTGTGACGGCTCTCATGTGATGCACTGCTTTCTATCTTTGGCTGATTGAGTTCAAGGTCGAAGGTGATTAGTTTTCGCTGAGGTTTTTCAGTCCTGGTAGGAGATTCCTTTTGGGGCTTTTGGTACCCCTGGTCGGCCTTGTGGTCCTCTTTCTTGTCAACTCCGTCCTCTTCTATTTTTCTACCTTTTCCTCTTTCCTTGACAGTTATGATCATTTTTTTGTCTTCCTTTTGCCCATTATTAGCCTGATGACTCTCACGTGATGCTTTGGAACCAAGGTGTGAGAAGACGCTGCCTTTAATATGTGGCTGATCAGGTTCAAGGTCGAAGGTGATTAGTTTCCGCTGAGGTTTTCCTGCCCTGGGAGGAGCTTCCTTTTTGGAATTTTGGTGCCCCTGGTCGGCCTTGTGGGCCTCATTCTTTTCAGCTCCTATTTTTCTGCCACAATGAAGATGGCTGATTTCCTCTGGAAGACGTACATTCTCCTAGGGTAGATCTTCTCTAAGGCACCATTCATTCTCTTCTGCAGCTTTAGATGACTTATTTTTAATTAGTTCTTCACTGGAGGATGGGTAGAGCTCTCGGCTGGCACGCTGTTGGCCCAGCGTTCGACTCTCCGACCGGCTAGTGAAGAAATAGAGGAATTTATTTCTGGTGATAGAAATTCATTTCTCGTCATAATGTGGTTCGGATTCCACAATAAGCTATAGGTCCCGTTGCTAGGTAACCAGTTGGTTCTTAGCCACGTAAAATAAATCTAATCCTTCAGGCCATCCCTAGGAGAGCTGTTAATCAGCTCAGTGGTCTGGTTAAGCTAAGATATGCTTAACTTAATCCCTCTAACTTGGTAAGTAGAGTGTTATACCATTCGCCTCGCACAAAGTCATTGATTTTAGCATCCATTAATTCTTTCTACAATCTCTGGTTCTCTTCAGACATCTCTTCGATAATTTGACCTTGTCCTTTAATAGTTTTCTGCAATTCCTCTTTCTCTTTCAATAGTTGGGATTGAATCTCAATTTAGGCTCGGTTTTGTTCCTTGGCCCTTCCCAGCTCTTCTTTCTTTGTTTTTGTATTTTACTTGTA
>JANJGK010000027.1:2466985-2469485 GCA_039081455.1 Macrobrachium rosenbergii | reverse complement strand
TACGTAGAAATCAATATTATTCATGAACAGTATCGTTAAACTGCTAATTATTCATTCTTGACGTTTTACATGCCACTTGGAAACCCGGATATAAAATCTTTACAGAAAGCAGCTGTGTTTGTCAAATGGAAAGGAAACCTCCACAAAAGCTGTCGAATTTAAAGAGCCCGAATCCTACCCATGTTATTCCAAGAGGAGAAAAATCTTTTTTTATTCAGCCTACTTTTGCTTTCCCAGATAAAGGCAGAGTATCACAAGATAGTTTTCCCGGCAACTGGTTTTACCCTTTTAGTTTTCTGTTAAAGAAAACTATTGTGCCGGCTTTGTCTGTCCGTCCGCACTGTTTTTCTGTCCGCCCTCAGATCCTAAAAACTAGTGAGGCTAGAGGGCTGCAAATTGGTATGTTGATTATCCACCCTCCAGTCATCAAACATAACAAATTGCAGCCCTCTAGCCTCAGTATTTTTTTTTATTTTATTTAAGGTTAAAGTTAGACATATTAGCGTCTTTCAACGATATAGGATAGGCCACCACCGGGCGGTGGTTAAAGTTTCATGGAACGCGGCACATACAACATTATACCGAGACCACCAAAAGATAGATCTATTTTCGGTGGCCTTGATTATATACCGTAGCGGCTGTACAGAAAACTGGATTGCGCCGAAGTTTTATCGGCGCATTTTTACTTGTTTTTATAGACTACACAAATCCTGTCCCTTAGACACTGATAAATATTCAGCATAAGAATCGAGAAGAATTTAATTTTCATCTCCTGTAGGTTCAGGATAATATATTTTTCCCTTTCCTCTGCTAAACAGTCAATTGAAGTTAGGATATCAATTAATTAAAAAAAAAATTAAGTGATCGTTTTTGACAAATAGTCTGAGTAGTATCAGTGAGGACAGAAGGAGCCTGAGGTATCTGAGTTACAAGATAATAACTTCGTTATAAGGTAAAACTGGACGATTCCCTGATTAGCGAATTAGTAAAGAAACAGATGTCCGAGTTCACAGGGAATAAAGCAAATTAATTCGACTTTTGGAATTTCAAATATTCCTTCTATTAATGACAACTGAGTTGGCCTGTCCAGGAATGTATAAAAATCCGAATTTGTCGGACAAAAGGTATTTCGTGGTTGTGGGTCGAATTGTTAATATTATCTGTCGCAGTGGAAATTTTGTACGATTCTAACCTAATTTCCAATTTCTTTGAGTCTAATTATGGGCACAGGCATTTGTTGGTTATTGTGGATGAATTAACTAGATTTGTAGATATTTTCCTTTTGAAGCATAAGACAGTGGAAGAAGTAGCCATTGCGTTTTTTGAGGGGTTAATTTGTCGTCGTGGGCTTCCTGAGATAATTATTACAGATAACGGGAGAGAATTTGTGAATAAGACGTTAGAGTGGCTTGCGGAGGTTATGGGAATTCGGAAAGTAACTATTATTCCGTATAGACCAGAAACCAGTGGGTTATGTGAGCTGGCCAATAGGAAGGTAATTGAGGCTCTCGGAATCACTGTGGGGGTTAATGATCTGAATTGGGATCGGTATATCGCACAGGTCCGGCATAACATTAATACTATGGTTAGCGATACTATTGCGATGTTTCCTGCTGAGGTAGTCTTTGGCTATCCACTGCTAGGTGCGTTCGATTTGTTAGCCATTCCATCTCGTTATGATGATGCGGTTAGATCGTTGGTCTCTACTGCTAAGGAGGGATACTGTATGCACGCCTTGCTAGGAATCTTGAGTTGAAGATGCAGGAAGTGGTTGATAGGAGCAATTCAAAGCCAGATGATGTTAAAGTTGCTGTCTGTGACAGGGTTTTTGTGAAGATAAATGTCAGGAATCAGTTGAATTATAAAAGGGGCCTAAGTTTGAGGGTCCGTTTTTGGTTGTGGAAATAAAGGAAGGTTTGTTGTTTGAGATAAAAAAAAAATGGGATTGTTTCAGGTTGACACACACACTGTACCTAAGATCAGGAGGACAGCTTAAAGGGGAAGTGATAGGTTCACTGTTTTTTTTTTAATCTCTTTTTATTTTTATTTGCGGGTTTCCCAGAAACGTAATTTGGGGGTTTTGAACATGGGGAGAATGCTTGTCCATGGAGTTTTATAGATTCTGGGTGTCTATTTTCGGTATTTTGTTGTTTATTTTTTCCTTTCTGCGCAGTTGTGTACTGCCTGTGAGGTGAGCTGAAACTTTCTTTTCAAAGACCTGAATGGGCTCTAATAACTTTAACATGTACTGATTCTTTGCACTGATTACCATGGTTTGCATATCTTTTCCCCCCATATTTTTATCTGCTATATGTCTCTTTGATTTTGATTGATTCTTCTGAATTTTGATTTTGCATTGTTTAATTGCGTGTATTTATTTTGGGGTTGGTAATGTGGGGAATATCCCACATTTATTTTTCTCCATGCCCATTTTTTAAATTTTGTTTTTCCCTGTTTCCTCAGATGTATTGAATAGAGGTCTATATAAATGGTCGTGAAA
>JANJGK010000027.1:2416985-2464485 GCA_039081455.1 Macrobrachium rosenbergii | reverse complement strand
CTCTCCATTTATAAGATAAGCAGAAGTTTTACTGTTTCTTAATGTTGATATCTAGAAAAAGTAACTTATCTCCTCTGAAAATAACTGGGCATTTTTTAAAGTTTGGAAACTTATTCTCCTTCTTTGCCGAACTCCTTTTGTTGTGCCAAATTCCTTTTGGATGCAAACGACCCTTGTCGCTCAGTTATATATATATATATATATATATATATATATATATATATATATATATATATATATATATATATATCAAATATAAGGGAGCCCATAGAAATGCCAAAATGTGAAAAATAAAAGCTATATTTCAGAGAGCAAACCGTCTCTCTCCTCAGGCAAATAGTAAATGAAAAAAAGTTACAGAAAAGCCTTAAAGTCACCCCAGTTGACAATTTCTCTTTAATCTTCTTGATCGCTGGTTGGAGGAAGATTTTACCAATAATATCCGAATCCCAGGCGCCTCTTGAGAGATTCATTGCATTTCTTTGTTTAATCAAGGCTGATTCCACCATCTGGCTTTTGAACTGACAATTGCTGCTGTAAATTATACGAGACATATTCAAGATTATTCTGTGATTATGGTTATTTATGTGGTTAAAAATAGCTGAGCTCTGTTGTCTGTAGCTAACTGAACGTTTATGCTGTATTAATCTCTGGGGGAGTGATTTACCTGTGAAACCGATACAGGATTGGTCACTGTCGAGGCAAAGGATTTCGTAAACTCCTGTGTCTTTGGGGACTGGCTTTTGTTGGACGTTAATCAGGGATTTGGCTACGGTATTTGGGTAGGTAAAAGCAAAAGGGTTAGAGTTTCCAAGTGTCTATGTCAACATCTTAATCCTGTCCAGGTGTGGGATTTTTATTTTGTTGTTGTGGGTCCACACATGCACGCACACACACCCCCATCTATTTTTGTAATGTTTCTGCTTATGTCTCCTTTTTATGTGATGGTTTCTTTTTTGTAATGTTTCTTTACCACCTTCAACTTGTTATGATTTATTTTATTCGTTGCCCATGTAAAGAAGTTTATTATTTTCTTTTATAGATGCTTGATCGTTTCTGGCTTTGTTGTTATAGTAGCGTTTGAGTCCCAGGAGGCTTGAAGAAGACACAGTGCAGCTTTCTTACTTCTTTAACATGCTAATTAAAAAAATAACGCTGTACATATACAAGTGGGATGTATATATATATATATATATATATATATATATATATATATATATATATATATATATATATATATATATATATATGTGTGTGTGTGTGTGTGTGTGTGTGTGTGTTAAGTAATATGAATACAAATCGAAGACTGGTTAAGGAAGATCCATAGAAGAATCAATCAAAGGAAAATGACTAGTTTAGGGTCTTCTTCATGTGAGGGAAAGATTACGTAAACTCAAAGAAGAATGACGAATTACAGGCAGTCACTTTGAACAGGGAGGTATTAAGGGCTTACCCATACAGGGAAAAAGGGAGAGAACTGGGGAAGGGGCAAATGAAACCCAGAGCTCTTTTATATAAAAATGAGTAAAATGAGTTTTATTCCTTCATCTCTTACATTGTTATTATAAAAAGCTGGTGAGGTTGCTTGGAAAGAAGTTTCCTTCGTTGAAATACACACACACACACACACACACACACACACACACACACATATATATATATATATATATATATATATATATATATATATATATATATATATATATATATATGTGTGTGTGTGTGTGTGTGTGTGTGTGTGTGTGTGCATGTATGTACGTGTTTATGCATATACATCCAGTACAAGTTCTTTTGAAGTAGAATTTAAAGAAAGCCTTAAAAAGGAAAATAAAAAATAGTCAGGCTGAATAGGTTCTTGAAATTTCATAAGTTGAAATTGTATTTGAAAGTTTGAATTTTCATAGGTATAGATCAGTCTCCATTGCTTTATGGACATTTATCTTGCGGGAAAATGAAACTATATCTTAAATATCTTACCGACTTGAGAATAATTCTTTAAAAAAGAATATTATTAGGAGTCAGAAGGCAGGATAGAGTGAGAAATTATAACTTAAAGGAAATGCAGATGAAATAATGACGAAAGGGAGACGGAGATGGCTTGGACACGTCCTTCGCATGGGAGACCACAACTTGATGGAATGAGAGAGAGATTCCTCTGATGTGCTGTTATGGATAAATTACTCTCAACATCATCTCCATCTCATGAAAATTATGCTGGTTGGTTTATTACAATATTCTCTTCATTGTTAAAGAAATCACAAAGTTTATAAAAGTCTGAATAACTCTGAAAGACTTACCGTAGAAATTAAAGCCTTTTTTTAAAACTAATTCATGACTTAATACACAAGAGGAAATGTGTATTAGACAAACAGCTCTTCCAAACTCTTGGCGTCGTAAAAGTGCTTGAAGGAGGAGGAGGAGGAGGAGGAGGAGGAGGAGGAGGAGGAGGAGGAGGAGGAGGAGGAGGAGGAGGAGGAGGAGGAATGAGTTCGACCTCCTTTCTGCAAGAGGGAGAAGAAGATTAATGGCGGTTCTCGGATCCTCTAAAGTCTTATTTAGTCAACGCCTTCAGACACACTCTTCCTTTCATCCCCTTTAACTTATTTTTTTTTCTAATTTTATTATTGTGGGAGGAAAGTGGACCATGTTATGGGTTCCCCTCTTGTCTAGTCGACGTGTTACATAATACGTCTTGTTTATGCCAAGGAACACCGAGGAATGAATGAACAAACAAGGAAATATTATTGTAGTATTGCCATTATGAGTCACTGAGACCAGTGTACTTTGAGTTTGAATCTCTCTCTCTCTCTCTCCCTCTCTCTGAACATTCCCTCACTTAGAGCAATGTGCTTTGAACTTGAATCTCTCTCTCTCTCTCTCTCTCTCTCTCTCTCTCTCTCTCTCTCTCTCTCTCTCTCTCTGAACATTCCCTCACTTAGAGCAATGTGCTTTGAACTTGAATCTCTCTCTCTCTCTCTCTCTGAACATTCCCTCACTTAGGCCAATGTGCTTAGAACTAGAATCTCTCTCTCTCTCTCTCTCTCTCTCTCTCTCTCTCTCTCTCTCTCTCTCTCTCTCTGAACAATCCCTCACTTGGAGCAATGTGCTTTGAACTTTAATCTCTCTCTCTCTCTCAATATTCTCTCATTTATGCCAACGTGCTTAGAACTTGAATCTCTCTCTCTCTCTCTGAACAATCCCTCACTTGGAGCAATGTGCTTTGAACTTGAATCTCTCTCTCTCTCTCTGAACAATCCCTCACTTGGAGCAATGTGCTTTGAACTTGAATCTCTCTCTCTCTCTCTCTCTCTCAACATTCTCTCACTTATGCCAACGTGCTTAGAACTTGAATCTCTCTCTCTCTTTCAACATTCCCTCACTTATGCCAACGTGCTTAGAACTTGAATCTCTCTCTCTCTCTCTCTCTCTCTCTCTCTCTCTCTCTCTGGGAACATTCCCTACACGCGACACTGCATCTGATGTTCGACTAAATTCCTGCAACAACACGAAACAGGAATTCCAATCCCATTATCCTCATCTGTTCAACTTCCAGTAAGCAAGTGGAAGCGAATTCAAGCGACTTCAGTCGTCCTTTGGGGATGATTGAAGAAGCCTTTAACTCATTATGCCGTAAACAGGAGGCCCTCCACCCCCACCCCAGTCCCCAAGAGGTCCCAAGGTCTTATTTCGTAGAAGAAGAAGAAGGAGAAGAAGAAGAAAATATTGAATAATCAAACCTCGATAGTGTTGAAATAATGAAGCAGAAGAGAAACTCCTAAATTCTCCGAGATCTGAAACGCAGTCGGAGAGAGAGAGAGAGAGAGAGAGAGAGAGAGAGAGAGAGAGAGAGAGAGAGAGAGAGAGAGAGAATATAGGGGAATAATCGTAAAACGGGGCATACGTCCCCCTCCCCCTTTAAATGAATGACTCACTCACTCATCGCATCCCCTAAAGAAATATGCAACTGCAAATCAGCTCGATGTTTTATCCAATTTAGAGGAGAGGGAAGTAGATTAAACAACTACGAAGTATCGATTTCTTTAAGGCGTTATAGAGATGAAGTCGACTCTCTCTCTCTCTCTCTTTCTCTCTTTTATTGCACCAATTTCACAACTAAAGGCATAAAAAAATATTTAAATCCACCGTTACTTGTCTACCACTAGAATCCATTACGGGGCTTTCCACTAAGATCTCACTTTGTCGAGATTATTCAGAGATGTCAACTGATCACACAATGCAGTATATTGATGTTTTAGTTTCAGCAGGCGTTATGCCAAAACGGGCTCTTGCCGTTGGGCAGCCCTTAATGTCAATGAAATAACAATAAACATCTCGGAGATGTTGTTTAGTTGTTCGTGTTTTCTATTCTTCGGCCGAAAGCTCCTTTTCTCTCTTTTTTTTTTAATACGATTATGTTTTTTTTTAATACCTGACCTTAAATTCTGCTGGATCGATTATTTTTTATTAATAGCTGGCCTTAAAGTCTGTTTGTTCAATTATTTCTATTATTAATAGCTGACCTTAAAGTCTGCTGGATCGATTTTTTTTATTAATAGCTGACCTTAAAGCCTCCTTGATCGATTATGTTTGTTAGTAGCTAAAAGTCTGCTTGATCAATTATTTTTTTTAATAGCTGTCCTTAAAGTCTGCTTGATTGATAATGTTTTGAATAATAGACCTTAAAATCTGCTTAATCGCTTATGTTTTTTATAGCTGACCTTCAGGTGTGCTTGATCGATCATGTTTTTTTAATAGCTGACTTTAAAGTCTGCGTGATCAAAAAAAGTCTGCTTGATCGTTTATATTTTTTTATTAATAGCTGACCTTAAAGTCTGCTTGATCGATTATGTTTTTTAATAGCTGAACCTAAAGTCTGCTTGATCGATTATTTTTTTAATATCCGACCTTAAAATCTGCTTGATTGATTGTTTTTTAGTATATGACCTTAAACTCTGCTTGATCGATTATTTTTTTAATATCTGACCTTAAGGTCTGCTTGATTGGTTATGTTTTTTAACAGCTGACCTTAAAGTCTGTTTGATCGATTATGTTCTGTAATGGCTGACCTTAAAGTCTACTTGATAGATTATTTTTTGTAATATTTGACCTTAAAAGTCTGCTTGATCGATCATGTCTTTAATAGCCAACCTTAAAGATGTTTGATGGATTAGTTTTTTAATAGCTGACCTTAAAGTGTGCTTTATCTATTATGTTTTGTAATAGCTGACCTTAAAGTCTGCTTGATCGATTATTTTTAATAGTTGGCCTTAAAGTCTGCTTGATCGGTTATTTTTTAATAGTTGACCTTAAAGTCTGCTTGATCGGTCAAGTTTTTAATGGCTGACCTTAAAGTCTGCTTGATCGATTATTTTTTTAATAGCTGACCTCAAGGTCTGAGTGATCGATCAATTTTTTAATAGCTGACCTTAATCTACTTGATCGATTATGTTTTTTAACAGCTGACCCTGAAGTTTGCTTAAACTATTATTTTTTTTAATAGCCGACTTTAAAATCTGCTTGATCAATTTTGTTTTTTAATAGCTGACCTTAAAGTCTGCTTGATTGATTATTTTTCTAATAGTTGACCTTAAGTCTGCTTGATCGATTATGTTTTTTAATAGCTGACCTTAAAGTCTGCTTGATTGATTATTTTTTTAATAGTTGACCTTAAGTCTGCTTGATCGATTTTTTTTATTAATAGCTGGCCTTAAGTCTGCTTAATCGATCATCTTTATTTTTATTAATAGCTGACCTTAAGTCTGCTTGTTTGATTAATTTTTTTAGTAGCTGACCTTAAAGTCTGCCTAGTAAGGCTTTTAATTTTTTTGCAAGCAGCCAATGTTAAAGTTTCCCCGGTTAGTTTTATTGGAACAATTATCTAGCTTTAAAGTTTACTCTGTAAGGTTCCTTGAATGAGCTGCCCGCAAAGTTTGCCCAATCGGCGTTTCCGTCGTATTAGCCGGCCTTGAACTTAGTTTTTTTCTGTTCATTAGCGAATATCAAAGTTTGCCTGGTTAATTTGTTTATATTAGCCGACCCCAGTGTTTGCCTAGTAACTTTTTTCTTAATTAGACAACGTTAAAGTTTGCCTGTTTTTTTTTTTTTAATCACCCGACCGCAAAGTTTGCCCGATTAGTATTTTTCCAATATGCTGATTTCAAAGTTTGCCTGGTAATTTTTTTTTTCTTTTTTTTTTTTTAGCCAACGTAGCAGTTTGCCTGTTCAGTTGTTTCAATTATCCGAACTCATATTTTACTCAGTTTGCTTTTTAATGAGTAAAATTTCCCGGGTTAGTTTTTTTGTACATTAGTCGGCCTTAAAGTTTGCCTGGTCATTTTCTTTTCTTAAGCAGAAGTTCGTATTTGCCCAGTCATTTTGTTTACTATCTTACTCAACTTTGCCCTATCCTTTTTGTAAATTAGCCAACGTCAAAGCTTGCCTGACCAGTTTTTTAAGCTGATGTTTCTTGCCTGGTCTGATGTTTAAGCTGATGTTTGCTTGCCTGGTCTGAAGTTTAAGCTGATGTTGGCTTCTGGTCTGAAGTTTAAGCTGATGTTTGCTTGCCTGGTCTGAAGTTTAAGCTGATGTTGGCTTGCCTGGTCTGATGTTTGCTTGCCTGGTCTGATGTTTGCTTGCTTGGTCTGATGTTTAAGCTGATGTTGGCTTGCCTGGTCTGATGTTTGCTTGCCTGGTCTGAAGTTTAAGCTGATGTTGACTTGCCTGGTCTGATGTTTGCTTGCCTGGTCTGATGTTTGCTTGCTTGGTCTGATGTTTAAGCTGATGTTTGCTTGCCTGGTCTGATGTTTGCCTGCCTGGTCTGAAGTTTAAGCTGATGTTGGCTTGCCTGGTCTGATGTTTGCTTGCCTGGTCTGATGTTTGCTTGCTTGGTCTGATGTTTAAGCTGATGTTTGCTTGCCTGGTCTGATGTTTGCTTGCTTGGTCTGGTGTTTAAGCTGATGTTGGCTTGCCTGGTCTGATGTTTGCTTGCCTGGTCTGATGTTTAAGCTGATGTTGGCTTGCCTGGTCTGATGTTTGCCTGCCTGGTCTGAAGTTTAAGCTGATGTTGGCTTGCCTGGTCTGATGTTTGCTTGCTTGGTCTGATGTTTAAGCTGATGTTTGCTTGCTTGGTCTGATGTTTAAGCTGATGTTTGCTTGCTTGGTCTGATGTTTAAGCTGATGTTTGCTTGCCTGGTCTGATGTTTAAGCTGATGTTTGCTTGCCTGGTCTGATGTTTAAGCTGATGTTTGTTTGCCTTGTCAGTTTTTTTCTAAATTAGCCAAGCTTATAGTTAACTCAGATGTTTTCTTTTAATTAGCCGACTTTACAGTTTGCTATCAGCTTTTTTTTTTTCTTAAATTAGCCTTTCTAGAAGTTTGATCAGTCTCAATCTTTTAATCAGGCTATTTTACAGTTATTCCAATTAGCTGTTCAATATTTTACTTAGCCGACCTTGAAGTCTGCTGTGTGACTTTTTTTTTAATTCTCTGTCCTCAAAGTTTCGTCAGTTATGTTTTGTCTTTAGAAGACATTAAAATTTGCCTGGTCAGCTTTTTTTTTTCTGACCTCAGTTTCCCTGGTCAGTTTTTCTAATCAGCTGACCTTTAAGTTTGCTTGATTTTTTTTATTAGCAACTTGACTTTGGCTGACCAACTGTTTTTTTTTTTTAAATTAGCCACCATTAAAGTCTGCACAGTCAACTTTTTAGCTTTTCTTTATATTAGCTGACCTTAAAATTGCTTAAATTAGCCGACTTTAACTAAATTATGCCCCAACAGATTTTTATTTAGTTTTTTTTATTAGCAGACCTCAGATTTTTTTTTATTAGAGGACCCTAACTACAGTTTGCCTGGACAGTTTTGAATTTTTTTTGATTAGCTGACCTTGACTAAAGAGTTCCTAGATAGCTCTTTAATTTTTCCTTAATTACCTGACCTTAAAGTTTACCCAGTGAGCTTTTTGTTTCTTTTAAATGAACCAATTCTAAAGTGTTGTTTTCCTAATCGGTTCAGCTAGCTGACCTTAATTTTCTTTTTAATTTGCCGGCTTTAGCTAAAGTCTACTCAGTGAGCTTTATTTTTCTTTTATATTAGCTGGCATTAAAGTTTTATTTTTGAATCGGCGTCCTTAATGAAAGTTTGGGTACCTTGTGCATCTAACCCTGATATTCCAATGGTCAAAGACTTGACCATTTTCAAGAGAAAAAAGAAACCATTTTCTAATTAAAGAATAAAAAACCTTAACAGGGCAATAAAACACAGAGGCGTAACATCGAAAAACTTCATCTTTTATATCACAAATAACTTTACAAAAATAGTCTTTGGAAATGGTTCGACCACTCGTTGACAGACGACACTATTGTAAAGATAGTCTCTCATCATCCGACCTGACCGGGGATATATATATATATATATATATATATATATATATATATATATATATATATATATATATATATATATATATATATATATATATTTGAATCTATCATCGAAGGAATTCTATGAGTATCAAAGTATCATATAAATACGGAATCTTAATTTGTGACTTGTTTCATTCGCGTAACGGTACGCAATGTTTTGCCTCTCAAAGTTCTAACATGAGAAAGGCGTATTTTATTCCTGACGGGGAGGGCGTAAATTCTCAGAATACGTCAGCAAAATTAGCAAATATGAATAATTAATGTAAATAAATTAATAAAAGCAGGCTTAGACATATAAAGAATGGTAAAACATGATCAGTTTCATTATGGCAATAGTGTTAAAGTGAAAAATTTGAATGCTGTTATTTGTCGTAGTGAGACATCGTGCTCTTTACAGTATTGAAAGAGAGAGAGAGAGAGAGAGAGAGAGAGAGAGAGAGAGAGAGAGAGAGAGAGAGAGAGAGAGAGAGAGAGAGAGAGAGAGAGAGAAGGCATGAAATGAGCACTGTTTTAGACTTGTGAAAGATGTTTTTGAAAGATGATTCGGTTTCAGAATCCTAAACTTCTAAAACGTTTGTGTAGTGTTACTTTTGGTCCCTGGAATCTAAACACTTTCGCCTATAGAAGGCACTCGCCTTCACCTGCTCATCCAGTTGCTTTTATTATTAATTTGTTGATTTATCTGTTTTTCTCATCATTGATCTGCTCTTTCTGTATTTCCCATTACCCTCAGTTACGTTTTTCGAATGAACACCATATTCTATGGTAGCCTGAATAGAATTAATTTTCTGCCTAATAATAATAATAATAATAATAATAATAATAATAATAATAATAATAATAATAATAATAATAATTTGTAATTCAAGATTTAAGTTGATAATTATCACTGGCTTTGACCATCAAATGTTTGTCGCGACACTGTTTAAATCTCTCTCTCTCTCCAACCAAATTGGCCAGCCCTAGGAGAGCTGTTAATCAGCTCAGTCGTCTGGTTAAACTAAGATATACTTAACTTTGGCCTGCGTTGCCCCAAGCAGTAAATTACGGTGTCTTGTTGTGATGCCACTGTCGTCCATTTGAAAGGTAAATAATTCAGTGCTTCGGTAAACTGAGCCACAAATGGTTTTTAATGGAGCTTGCCCTATTGCCCACTTTTCCCCAGGAATCGAACCTGGGTTTTCTCACTTGATGGGCGAAAAACCTATCGGTCATACCTCAAGGCATCAAACTTTCAGACATACTCATATATATACTGTATTAATTTATATATATATATACAGTATATATATATATGTGTGTGTGTTTGTGTGTACACACACCTGACCTTCTTGTGGTATGATTGGTAGCATTCTTGTCTAGGAAGTGAGAAGTCCCAAGTTCGACTCCTTGGCAAAAGTTGGCAGACACCCCACCATATGCCTTTTCCATTTGGGAGGTGGTCCTAGAAGTAGTTAGCCTTAATGCTTTGGCAAATATTTTGATTTGTGGGTGGGGGTTGAAGGTACTAACTCCACACCCTATCCCATTGAGATTCTAGAAGCCTTTGTGCAACTGGTCACTCACCCAAGGATTGACCAGACCCAGCTTTTAATTAATGTTGCAGATTGAACAACCAGTGGCATAGCAGATTATTGAGACTGATGTCCTCCATACTTTCCAATTAGACAGGTTTCAGGCTTCTTTTTATCACGTTAACCAGTCTTGACTCTGTACGTCAACTTTTTCAACACTTGACCAGGAAGGAGAGATTTCTTTCAAAACCTTCTTATCCTTTTCCCAAGTGCTGCTGTTTCAAAGAAAGTAGCACTATCAAAGATGTGAGTTCCAGTGGGGTGGTGGGGTCTTCATGGTGTGCAAACATGAAAATCTAGAGCCAAAATGCCATTTACTACAAGTGAGGGTAAACGCGTGAATGTGTGTTGCTGAACTTGCCTTTTTATAGTTGATGTGGTCATCATGTATGACAGACTCTTATGACCTGAAAGGTTGCTCACCTATCTTCTCATCCTACAGGTCCACAATACAGGGAAAACCTGCAGCCTGTGTAAACTGTGGATAGGGAATTCATCCGTGAACCCAAATGCATGTACTTCCAAAAGGGTTAAACATCATCATTAAGTGAACCTTGCATTTATTGTTTTGACATTTAAATCCTCTTCTGAAGAGTGATAAATAAAAATAAAACACATCTATTTCTTCTCCTGTAGATGCAAAATGTGTAAAATGAGTAATAAACAGAGAAATTGGCAGAGCAAGCAGAGTATGGAAGTTAACAAACTCACTTATATGCCACATTCTAAAAAAAAAGATATGAATGATGAGTTTGACGAGAACAGGCATAGTCACTCAGAGAAAGTCAGGTAACCTGCAAAAAATCTGGATAATTTAAAGTCCTGCTGACAGAACTTTCACTGAAGGTGAGAGTGACAGCAGCTGTAGTGTATCTGCCTCTGTGGAAGGCTGATCCAGTGCTGGAATTTCATGGCATTTCTAATTTCTGGAAGCTGGGCCAGGAGATGTTGTATCTTACCAACATTTGTTGGTGTTCTGCATATCTGAAGGAAATCTGACAAGATATGCAGTTGTTGTGTCTTCCTAGAGGAACATATCAACTTAAGATGTGGATTTTTTTTTCAGGTAAAAGGAAAGTTTGCAAGTTTGGAGCTTTCTGTAGAGGAGGGTACTTCAGCAGCTTCAGGAAAGATTGGTTCCTAGAAAATGCCAGATCATTCCAGGAAACAGTAGAAACGTCAGCAACACATCTAGCACATGTTTGTACCAGAAAAACTGGTCCAGAACTTAAGATGAACTCTCGTAAACTTTCTTCCATAACTTCTGCAATTGAAATGTTATTCTGTTATTAACCAATAGAGGGGTCATTGTTTACATTTTACAGTGGGACAAAGATTCTTTGCAGCATCCCGTCTGCCAAAGCTATTCTGATTCAAGCCTTGTGTTTTTCATTTGCTCCTGTTGAGCTTGTTCCATTTAACTGTCTAGCTCCTTTTGCTCTTACCTTGCTCCATTTTCAATCGTTATTTACAAATAAATATTCCTGGCAACCCCATTTGAGCCTAGCAATGTAGCTAATTGGTTATATTACACTAATAATAGTGATAATAATATCCTCTTTTATTTATGCTCTTGCTAATTCTCGGTGTGACTGATCTTTGCTCTCAGCAATATAGTTCAATGACCAGATGAACATCATTCTTGGCTCATTTTACTTTGAACACGCCACACTAATCTGCCAAGTATTGCAGTTCTTGGCAACTCCAAAAGGGTCCAGTCCTAAGAATAGATATAATATCCTAATCTTTGTCGTTATGAGAGGGATCTCTGATCCTTAACTATTTCAAAATGCTGAACACTTTTTCAGTCAGGATCTCTGGATCCCATTTCCAACCTAGTTCTTGCTAATTTTGAATCTCCCTTTCCTACTACACATTCGCCTACATTACCTGTGTGTCGGGTTTCTAAGATTCTTGCTTAGTTGAAGATCCCAAGGTCTTTGATGTCTGCCATATTCCAAATGGAGTTTACAAATAAAATGGATCCTCTATTTTAAACCATTAAATTGTTTCTATTATTGAGAATATAGTTCTGGCTTGAATCTTTCAAATTAACATTTGGTTATGTTAGCTTCTAACAGCGGTAAAATATCAAAAACTTTTCACGGCTCTAACTCTCTCAAACACCCTGAATCCAACTCTTAATATCGAGACCACCAGTTTAGTACTTGCAAGAAAATATCCACTGTGGATATCTTATAATGTCGATGCATAATATCCTCTGTAAGAGTTGGAGTTGCAAAGTCTATTGCTATTACCCTTGATACCCCTGAGGCCTTTTACAGATAATGGCTTTATTTAATGCTTCTGTTCATCTATTAGCCATCCGTTGTTGATGATGGCATAATAACAGCTTCCCCTTCTTTGTTTTAAGTGACATTTTTTAGGGTTGTGTCTGTCATTTTCATCCTTGACATATTTCAGTACAATCTCGTTTCTAACTATGGCCAATGATCCTGCTGCAACTTCCTGCATTCCTCCTTTGTCTACCCTCAATCTCTAATCAATCATCGGAAATTCATCACAACAAAACTGTTCTAGACTTCAGTATGAAAGGCTAGTGATAATTACACCTCAAAAAACTGTATCAAAATCGCAGCAAGCCTTGGGGGTTAATCATTCTCACATGATTACGATCAACGATAATTGTTGCAGTAGACAACCAATGGAGTAGGAATCTTACAGAGACATTTCCTTCCTACTCAGCCATCAGAAACAGCAACGTAGCCAGGATGTAAGGGCAGGCTTGCAGACATCTGCTTCTGTTAGCGGTTTCTGTAAAAGAAATAACACAGGTGGTTAGATATTAAATACCTTAAAAAATATACGTAGTAGGTAAATACTGCCCTAAAATGGAAGACTGAGAAAAATGGTAGATATTCCTTTGTCTTACTACTGATTTTGCAGATACTGCAAATTCCTCACTGGACGAGTTGGTAGAGTTCTCGGATAGCACTGTGCTAGGCCCGAATTCGAGTCTCCGGCCGGCCAGTGAAGAATTAGAGGAATTTATTTCTGCTGATAGAAATTCATTTCTCGGTATAATGTGGTTCGGATTCCACAATGAGCTGTAGGTCCCGTTGCTAGGTAACCAGTTGGTTCTTAGCCACGTAAAATAAGTCTAATCCTTCGGGCCATCCCTAGGAGAGCTGTTAATCAGCCCAGTGGTCTGGTTAAACTAAGGTATACATAGATACTGCAAATGGGACCCCCTAAATACTCGTGGAAAGCATTGAAGAATCATTCTGAAACTGCAGCAACTTATGCATTAATGTTTCACAAGCCCAGTAGGTGGTATATCACAATTTCGAAAATTTTACAGATACTGCAGTTTTCCATTTTAGGGCAGTATTTTTCTCCTTCGATTATATGCACAAAGAAAATCTTAAAATTTTCAAAGTAATTCATATCCAACTACACAAACATGGTAAGGCCTGTTGTGGACTTTTGAACTCTTCATACTAACCGAAACCTAATTTGAAATGCGAGCGACTTAAGTACTCGGCAATTACCTTTAAAATAACATTACGCAGGATAAATATTAATAACAGGGATTTTCGTGCATAAAGGGATTACGCCCCGCTATTAATGTAATTTTACATAATCGCCTCATGCAGCATGACTAATATTGGGTCACCCGGGCGTTTAGTCCACTCGTATTAGCTTTATAATTTGCTTTCATTTATTCATAGTAATTCGCTTCTGTCGAGTTTATGGTCAGGCTTTTGTTCAGGAAATGCTATCACACAGATGTAACTGTAAAATGACGCTGCTGCATTATATATATATATATAATATATATATATATATATATATATATATATATATATATATATATATATATATATATATATATATATATATACACTGTATATTCATATATAAACATATATAAACATATATATATATATATATATATATATATATACATATATATATATATATATATATATATATATATATATATATATATATATATATATATATATATATATATATATATATATATATATATATATATATATATATATATACATGGATGATGTACGAGACGGCTACTGAAAGTCTATGCCTGTACTCATCAGGGCGTCAGTTATAGGACGGGATGCAGAACGTCCAGGCCTGAATGATCAAACATAAGAAATCACTCTGCAATTTTCAAAACGCAGATTGATATGAGAAACTTTGAATTAACAGCCCCAGCCCAGCACGAGGACGAGCTTACGACTTTAGAGTCAATTTTCATCAAAGCACTCGTTCCCTCTTCAAATGTTCAGACGTCTTCTATACTTTTGTTTATTTTGTAATCTCTCTGCAGTTCTGTTTAGTTTCGACCAGTATTACTCTTTATGTTTAGTCACTTTTTAGCCATGTATTGGGTAGGTTTGTTTTAAGATATTTTAAGAAATATATTTTTATTCTTTTTATTTTTATCTTTATAATTTTATGTAGTGACGTCCCTTTTTATTAAACAAAATTGTGTGTGTCATTGCAGCCTTGAAAATGCAATGGATTATAGCGAAACGCCGTCGGCCACAATAAAAGCTGTTGATTGTTCGTGTGCCTCTCCACATCTGCCCTTGGTCTCCGTGTGTGTGTGTGTTTGTGTGTGTGTGTGTGTGTGTGTGTGTATATATATATATATATATATATATATATATATATATATATATATATATATATATTCTCATATAAAAGACAGCAAAATGTATGAATTTTATAACCTTTCAACAAGTTTGTTGGATGGCAACTCTACAATTTTGCCATGCAACCCACATGGCAAGGCATAAAACTGACATATTTTGTTACTCTTCATGTGAGAGAACATGAACATAAAGGGGATTCACAGAATATTTACTTGAGAAAGGAATAATTTAGTACCAGTAGCAAACAAGGTTACATATTTGTGACATCATTCTTAGGTGATCCTGACGAAACAACGTGACTTAGGGAAGCACAGACGACGTATTGTGTACCTATTGTATAGCTTTTGATGAGAGAGACCCATACTGCCCTCAAATGGAAGACTGTAGCAGTATCTGCAAAAATACAAAACTGAGAAGATTGGTAGATACTCCCTTGCCCTCCTGCTGATTTGGCAGATACTGAAATGGGACCCTCTAAATAATCGTGGAAAGCATTGAAGAATCATTCTGAAACTGCCTTAACTTGTGTATTAGTGTTTCACGAGCCCATTAGGTGGCACATCTCAAAAATTTTGCAGATACTGCAGTTTTCCATTTTAGGGCAGCATGGGTCAGGAGGTGTGGAGAACCAAAAATTTTCCACTTGTACCAAACTAAATTTGGTAAAGAAAAAAAAAATTGCAGATTTTCAAACTGATCACAGGGTCAAATTTCATGATACTCGATCGTCTCTTTAATCAGATGCAAAAAGCAAGTGGGAACCAGTATCTTGTGTCTGGCCTCTGCCTGGCCAGCAGTGCCTCAGTAATGTATTCGAATCATAAATACAATAAACCCGCCGGATAATGCATCCCAAATTCGCACACTCCTGCAATGCTTAATGTATTTCATTTACAACGCAAATTGCACGAGGAACACGAGCACATTCGACGGAACGAGTACTTTCAACTTAGTATACCTTCCGCAGTGCCATGACAAATGCCGAGACGTAAATTCAGAGAATGAAGCAAATACGTCATATATTTGTAATGCTGTTTATGTTTAATTAACAGGCATTAATAATCATGTTCAATTCACAACAATATATGTAGACAAAGTAAAGTGTAATAAAACGTTTACATATTAAGCTAATTACTACCTGCTTATTTAATATGCAATGAAGATGAGTAGAAATAAATGTCAGTTACTTTTAATTACATGAGTGTCAATGATTCGTGTGGGTACCAGAAGAGTTAGAAGACCTAGACCTACTTGGATGAGAAGTACGAGATGATAGGCTGGAGATGAGTGGAGATTTGTAAAAGTCAAAGCACAGGAAAGATATGCAAGGCAGAATTTCTCAGCTTGCCCTTTTCATAGTACTGGATGAAATGGTGATGATGATGATGAGTGATCAATGGTGGAAGAAGGGAAACTACTGAGTGCAGGATACCTGCAGAGGATCTGAAAACGTAGTTATCCAAGGAGGCAAAATTTGGCATACATTGAGTGGCTGTTGAGCTAATTCCTATTTACGGAAGTGATCAAAACATAACTGTTTTATTACTGTTCAGTCATGTGGAGAGACTAAATAACAAAATGTTGGGTAAAGTTTGTACAGTTTCAAAGTTTTATTGGTCAGAAGAAGGGGTCTGAAAAGGTTTTGGGCGGATGGTGAGGCAGAGGTGCTAGAATGAAGGGGCCTTAGAATGCATGTAAGATACTGTAGCGCTGTGTGTGTGTCTGTAAGGAGGGATTGATGTACTGCTGATGAACATTCTGGGTAGATATACGAAGCAGATGAAGTTGTGTTTTTCCACACAGTGTCTCACTTATGCTAAGCTTTTTACAACTTATACTTCCACAGGTCTCACCCTTTCAGTTCTTTTTACACCATACAGACTATAAAGAAAGTTTACCCAAATAGCCTGAGCTTTCTTCCTTTCATTTGCTATCAACATCCACACTTCACTTCCATAAAGGAGACTTGGTTAACAATCCCCCATACTCTCATGCTTGGTTTCCCCAAAGGGGGTTGTGCCATCAATGCACCTCATGCGATGCACTGTAGGCATTACTTAAGGTTCTTTGCAACATCCCTTTCGATCCCCCTAGCTGCAACCTCTTTCATTCCTTTTTCTGTATCTCCATTCATATTCTCTTACTTCCATCTGACTTTCCACTTTCTCCTAACAATTGATTCATAGTCCAACTGCAAAAGATTTTCCTCCTGTTACACCTTTAAAACCCTCTTACTGTCAGTTTCCCTGTCAGTGCTGAATGACTTCGTAGGTCCCAGTCCTTGGCCTTTGGCCTAAATTCTATATTCCAATTCCAATTCCTCGCGCTTGATTCAACAGTTAACTGATGAACATAACAGGAAGAAATTTTGTTTCATCTGTGCCAGGAAAAGTAGCCTGTGTAGTGTAGTCAGCAAACCACTACTACAGTTAATGAATGAGACAAATATCCCAAGGAATGGGAGGAGGAGAGTTTGACCTACCTCTGTGAACATCAGGAGTCAGGTTGATGATGAGGGGAGCCGAGAGGTTGACTGTGTCGTCGTCGTACGTCGTGTGGGATCTGGAAGACGTCGGTGCTCCTCCTAGGCTGTTGTACAGATGGGTCATCAGTGTCGTTGTGTAAGCACCTATGGTCGTGATCGTCGACGACGTGGGTGGCGGAGCGATGGTTGTAGTGATTTCTGAAGAGGAGAAGAAGTTTCTTACTTTGAGTTACCCTTCCTCACACCATGGAGTGCTCAGTAATACGCTACTGGATCCCAAGGCACCGCAGTGAAGACTCAGAACAGGCTAAGCTGTTATTCCCAGATTACGGGCTGAGTACAAGAGAATTTCTTCTACTACACAAGCACACACATGAGTTGCTCTTAGGGTCCAAAATGTTATTCTTTAACAAAGAGTTTTGGAAATTATCATCAAGTCCAAAGTTCCTTAGAAGTTCAGCTTTGTCTTACTATGTAGGTTAACTTTCTTATCGCTTGCTTTCACAATCTAACACGTACTCTGCACGCCAATAGAAATGATAATTCTAGTGTATGTATGTATGTATGTATGTATGTATGTATGTATGTATGTATGTATGTATGTATGTATGTATATATTTGTATGTAGTGGGCTTTATTATAACCCAGTGGATCTAGGCAGAGGGGCATTCTAATTTCAAGAAAAAAAAGTTTTATCAATATATATCTGTTTTGTTCTGCCGCCTGATTTTGTCGTCGATACCACTGACATCAGGACAACAGTTTAACATTTTAAATAAATCAATTAATCGCTGGATTAAAGCAAGCTAAAGGATGGAAGAAAAGCAATGTCACAATCAAACATCGGAAGGAAAAACTGCTTAAAAATCCACAAGACAGCGAATGTCAGCATAAGGAGACAGAATGTCATACAAGGAGAAAGAAAGTCCTAACCTCTTAAAGTTGTGGTGTAGGAGCCTTGACCTTCCTTGTTTCTTATGGAGCAAGTGTAGCGCCCGAAATCCCCCGGAGTAAGTTTTCTAATCTGCAAAGTCATATTATGCCTGGGAAAGAAGGAACATTACGTGGAAAATTAATGAACTGGGTTCCAGTCATATGCATTCAAATGGGAGCAACAAACCTAAAGTGAATAAGAAAATGAAGAGACGATAATTTTAATGTACAAATATTCATGTTTCATCATTAAAGCATTTTCCTTAACAGAGAGTGGCCCTAGAGAATAAACACTGTAACGGTTTTTGCCACATTCATACTTTAACAGACAATTTTTGGTAGGTAGGTAAATTTATCTTCACGGATATGGAAAATCAGTAGCCTGGTACATTCAGGCACAAAGCAGGCCTGTATGTAAAACTTTCATAACAGAAGCTAATCCATTCACCTAAACAGAAGACTCATCAGCAATACATCAAACCCCAACACACACTGCACCATACACTCTCACTTCTTAGATCTTAAAGCCCTTCCTGCCCAGTAATTCTGCCAGTTGACCTACCAGCACTTTCTGGGCCTTAGAAATCGTCTCCAACTCCCATCTAATATTATACATTCTCATCAGTAACTTATCATCATCTAATATTATATTCTCTCCTCAGTAACTTATCCCCCATTTTTGCACATGACTGAATTAGCTCAAAACAATCTAGTCCATCTTTTCACCGACACTAACCTTTTAATTAAAGCTCCTTTGTATCGCCATATGTCTCATCCTATTAATTTTAATTAAGCTAAATGTGTTAATACATAAACTATTCATCTCAACAGCTATTAGTCTTTTCTTCATTTGTCCCCATAGGGGGTAGCGCCATCAATACACCTAATGTGGTGCACTGTATGCATTATTTAAGGTTCTTTGCAGCGTCCCTTCAACCCCTAGCTGCAACCCCTTTCACTACCTTTACTGTACCTCCCTTCACATTCTTTCTTCCATCTAACTTTTCACCCTCTCCTAACAGTTGATTCACAGTGCAACTGCAAAAGGTTTTCCTCCTGTTACACATTTCAGACCCTCTTGCTGTCAATTTCCGTTTCAGTGCTGAATAACCTCTTAGGTCCCAGAGCTTGGCCTTTGGCCTAAATTTCGTATTCCATTCCATTCCTTCATTTGTACTCAACATACAGTACACACTTCAATTCTGCAAAGGAAAATTGCTCTGTAATCTCTTCAAGTCTAACACTGGCTTGTACAGTCTCTTCCCGGGCCTCAGGGTGCGTCCACGCTGCAGTAGGCTATTTAACTCACACACATCGCAAAAGTGGGAATACAAGTTAACAGCTTATTGGAAGTCTGACCAGTGCTTCATGTGATTATCCAGCATTGGTCAAAGAATTGTTCTTCACTTACAGTAGTTGACTTTTTTCAACCTGAGTGTGATATGTGATAAGATGCTGACATATGTTTATGACTGTAGTGTGGATGCACCCTTAGCATATGCTCTGCTACCTTCTTTGCTGATCCTATACTTTAACTCCTCTGTTCTCTCACCTACTGTTTCCATTCTTTATCTATCCATATCAGCATTCATTGCCCCATCTTCCTGATATTCACTCATATTTACTAGCAACTTTCTCATCGTACTTACATTTTGCAGCTCAATTGTTTAAGCAGTTTTTCTTCAATAACCTTAATCTTTATTGTACCCCAAGAGCATGTTTACCTTTCACACAATGTTCCACCTTCACCTCTTGTTCTTTCTTTGACTTCTAGCATCACTCCCTGCGTGAACATTTTAAACTGCCATGGAGACAAATACTTGGTCTCAGACACACTTTTATGCCAAACCAGACATTCTCCTGTCTATATATTCTGTTGCTCCTGTATTGCTTCTGTCATAAAAACTTTTATTAATCGGTATCAACAACTTATCTTCTGTAATACTATACTATGCAATCCTCTTTATCAACTCTATCACTAGTTTTTTTGTAGGTTCATGTATGCCACAGACAGCATTTTTGCTCATACTTCTTTTATATCATGACTGTTTCTTAGTAAACAAATAATTCACACAAACTCTTCCTTTTTTGAAACTCACATTTCCTCCTTTATCAGACATTAGAACGTTCAAAATCCCATACCAATATAACTACTAATTCACTGTAATTGGAGATACTGATGTATACGTTGTATCAGCCGAATATAACTAACACTCAACAATGTGCAGTAAATGCTAACTCTCAGGAAGTTAGTGAAAACTTACGTGTAAGGTGGATGTCCATCCTGTATAGTATTGGTGAAGTATTCTTCCGTGAGACGTCGTAGCCCCAAATGATTCTCCAGGATCCACATGACATTAGGGGCTGGGAAAGCCGCATAGAGACAAGTCAGGCTCACCGCCTGCCCAAGATGGGCCCAGATTTGGCTGCCGGGGCCCCTGACCTTAGGCGCGAAGTACACGTTCAAGACGACTCTTTTGCTCTTCGATGGCGGATAGCCATTGCTTGCGATGCAAATGTACCCCCCAGCGGTCTGGTGGTTTACGTGTTCCAGTATAAGCTTTCTTTTCTCCCAGCTTTGAACTGAGGGACAGGGAAGTTGGAATTGTAAATATTGTTTTTTAGTAACAATTGTGGGTAACAGTGAAAAGAAGTTGCATTTGCTATTTACACGAGTCCTGGCCTACTTGAAAGCAGATCAAAGATATAATTCAACTGGGATGCATCCCAACTTAACCTATACAAGGACACCGTTGCCTGTCTTAGCCCCCTCTGGACACTCCACCCCAATGTGATGACATACATAACGTAATAACGTGTACAGAACCATTCTGCAATATTACCCAGTTATGCATGCTAAAATATGACTGCAACGCACACACACACACACACACACACACACACACACACACACACACATATATATATATATATATATATATATATCTGTGTGTGTGTTTGGGTGTATATATATAGTGGCATAGTGCCCAGAAAAAGAGTAGGTGTTTACATGGAATTTGCTGTACCATTTTTCATCATCTAAACTTGAGAAATCTGTTTGATAGTTACCTAAATATTTGCAACAGACCATTATTATTCTGATCTGATTAGCTTGTACCTACCTTCACCCTTAAAGAAATCTTTGTTTTTATTTTACCAACAAAACTTGACAAATATCAATACCAGTACGCTACAGAGATCTTAAACGCACACTCCTTGTAAAAAAGATGGGAAAAATGATTCCTTCCATGTAGCCTAATCAGCCTGTATCAAAACTTTCCACGGGCCTTTGCAAAAGTTTTAATTAAGATCTCTACATGACCCTAGAGGCGACGAAATGAGCAGGAAGTTTCCGTCTGTGATGCAAATGATATATGATGCATTGAGGGCTAAGTTTAAATGATCAAAGTTACAACTTTTCTAACTAAGGGTATAATTAGGTTTCGTTTTTTTTCTTTTTTACTGCTTGATTCAAAACCTAATTGATGATGTCCCCGCTGGAACACTATCTTAGGATAGAATAGAATAGAATACAGAATTTAGGCCAAAGGCCAAGCTCTGGGACCTATCAGGTCAATCTGCTCTGAAAGGGAAATTGTAAGTAGCAAGCTTTGAAGTGTAACAGGAGGAAAAGTATACCTTAGTTTAACCAGACCACTGAGCTGATTGACAGCTCTCCTAGGGCTGGCCTGAAGGATTAGATTTATTTTACGAAACCTTTGCAGTTGCACTATGAAACATTGTTAGGAGAAGGTGGAAAGTAAGATGTAAGAATGAGAATATGAATGGAGGTATAGTGAAAGGAATGAAAGGAGTTGCAGCTAGGGGCCTTGGAAGGGACACTGCAAAGAACCTGAAGCTTTGGCACTATATATCTGTCATATGCTTTCTGCTCATAAAGAATCAAAGTGGGCCAACTTGCTATACTAATAGTGGCTTTTAATACCCTGAAAGGCTATCCTTCTTCTTCTTTTAACGTGCTTTTTCCCATTTTTCGTATGGGATAAGCACGATGCCTTCTTTTTGAAGGAGTTTGATTTGGCTTTGGGGTAGACCATAGTCTTGATCGGCTGCCCTGCCTGACATTGCTTAGACCCCGGTAGCACGTGTACATGTATCGTACCAATCACCAGCTCCCTTTCTCACAGCAGCAAGGAGAGTTGAGCGGTTAGGTCAACAGTCGAGACGTGTGAGATGTCTGTTATGTTTTTAGATGTTGGAGTGGCTTTGTTTGTGTGTGTATTAGTCTGTAACACCCATTTGCTTTTAGCAAACCTATCCGTTGATTACATACACAATCCCGGGGTGTCTACACGGATAGCAAAGTGTCCGCCTCTCTGACTGGTCGGCTGCGGATTTGAACCCGCGCCACAGACCTCTATGAAGCCCGAAGCTGCTGCTCTACTGACTTGGCCATCGAGGCTCCCTGAAAGGCTATAGATAGGCCTATTTCTGTAGTATCGTCTGTGCCCTCTACTTGTAAATAGTTTTAAGAAGCCTTGTAGGGGGGGCCCAGTAGCGGGGTGGCGCCGGCATAGCACCTCACGCTGAGCACTGCAGGCATTACGTGAGGGTCTTTGCAGCGTCCCTTGGTTCCTAGGAGCAACGTCTTTCAGTCCTTTTACTGTACCTCTGTTCATATTCTGTTCTTCATTGGACGGGTCGGTATCGTTCTCGGCTAGTGCTCTGCTGGGTCCGCATTCGACTCTCTGACCAGCCAATGAAGAATTAGAGGAATTTATTTCTAGTGATAGAAATTCATTTCTAGTCATAATGTGGTTTGGATTCCACAATAAGCTGTAGGTCCCGTTGCTAGGTAACCAGTTCGTTCTTAGCCACGTAAAATAAGTCTAATCCTTCGGGCCAGCCCTCTCTAGGAGACCTTTTAATCAGCTCAGTGGTCTGGTTAAACTAAGATATACTTAACTTATGAAGTTATTCAGCGCTGAAACGGAAATTGACAGTAAAAGGCTTGAAAGGTGTAACACTATAAATCAACTATAAGGAGAAGGTGGAAAGTAAGATGGAAGAAAGAGAATATGAAAGGAGGTACAGTAAAAGGAACGGAAGGGGTTGCAGCTAGAGGCCGAAGGGACGCTGCAAAGAACCTTAAGTAATGTCTAAAGTGCACTACCCCCCCTACGGAGAATATATAGTAACTGAATAAAACTTTGGAGCAAAAGAGTCTCTCAAGAATAGTTTTATGCCACAAGACTTTGCCAGAGATGTCTCAGTATGAACCTTGAAACACTCATAACTATAAAAACATTTGGAGTCATCAGCGAATCGCATTGCCTATTAACCAAACTTTATCACCATTTATCAGTATAACTTTATCATCATTTGACCAGTATAACTTTTATCATCATTTGTCAATACACTTTGTCATCATTTGTAAGTATAACTTTATCATCATGTGTCATTATACTTTATCATATGTAAATATACTTCATCATCATTTGTTAGTATAGATTTATCATCATTTGTCAGTGTAAATTTATCATCATTTGTCAATATAACTTTTATCATCATTTGTCAATGTACTTTATCATCATTTGTAAGTATAACTTTATCATCAAATGTCATTATACTTTATCATGATTTGTCAGTATCAATTTATCATCATTTGTCAGGTAAATTTATCATCATTTGTCAATATAAAGTTATCATTTGTCAATATAACTTTTATCATCATTAGTCAGTATAGCTTTATCATCATTTGTCTATAACTTTATCAATTATCAATATAACTTTATCATCATATGTCAGTATACTTTATCATCATTTGTCAGTATATATTTATTATCATTTGTCAATACAACTTTTATCATCATTGGCCAGTATAGCTTTATCATTATTTGTCAATATAACTTTATCAATTGTCAATATAACTTTATCATCATCTGTCAATATATTTTATCATCATTTGTCAGTATATAGTTATCATCATTTGTCAATATACTTTATCATCATTTGTCAGTATATATTTATCATCATTTGTCAATATAACTTTTATCATCATTTGTCAATACAACTTTTATCATCATTTGTCAATATACTTTAGCATTATTTGTCAATATCACTTTATCGTTTGTCAATATAACTTTATCATCATTTGCCAATTGACGCCAGGTAAATTTTCACTAATCAGTCAATCGTCATTTGCCCAAGAACAGCGGAAAGACGAACGCCCATTGAGGTCAGTTCGGCCTGAAGAAATTCCAAGGTTCAGTGGCCCTCATCTCCTGAACAAGTGAATTCTGTTATTACCAGAAAATAAGTATGAGGAAAGATAAATATGTACGAATAGTTGATATGCAATTTTCGTAACTGGGCTGACGTTTTTGAAAAACCTGTTTGTTTATGTAATCCCCTAAATCAATTTATCACATCCAACAGAAGACTTAAAATATTTCCAGTTATGTAAATACTCGATTGCATAATTAATGTCCTCAGCCACTTTCCTTATGAGTTTTATTCATTGCAAAAATATTCATTTTTCATCTGCTCTTGGTTGCACAGCGACAATATGGAATACAATTATGTCATTTCAAAAGATGGGTGGGAGTGTGGATAACACTATTGGCTGAAAAAACTACACATTACTACAACTAGCAATAGATCTATGGGGCCTGGTGTGAGCAGAAAGAGATTTTATATGGAAATTCATATGTATATATATGTGTATATATATGTGAGTATATGTATATATATGTATATGTATTTTAAAAAAAATATATATATATATTGTATGTATGTTTAATATATTTTTAATATATATATATATATATATATATATATATATATATATATATATATATATATATATGCATATGTGTATATATTATGTACACAAGGTCAGTTATTTTAATAAATCAACAAAGAAGAAATAAACAGCAATGAGGCACAAACCAAAAGAAACAAAAAAGGCAAATATAAAAAAATAAAGAAAAGAGATAAGCATCCAACCATAACCTCACCGTATGTGGAGGAATTGAGCCTGATCCGACCGTAGTCTTCCCTGAACCACTTGTAGGAAGGCGTTGGGGTTCCGTGGGCGGAGCAGCTGAGGACCGCTTTCATTCCCTCCATCACCCACAACTCCTCATCTTTGTCGTCCAACACTGGCGGTTCTGGAAGGGCAATGTTTGTATGTATATATATATATATATATATATATATATATATATATATATATATATATATATATATATATATATATATATATATATATATATATATATTTGTAGTCTACTGGTCACTTTTTACCAGATACATAAGTAACTGTAATAGCCACAGTGCCCTCTTAACTTCTCAAATTCTTCGCGCTTTTTGGATACGCTTGTCACTGCAAAGCCTTCGATCCAAGGGCAAGAAATTTGAAGGAACTATGATGCCCGGTAGCGGGAAACGAACCCTGCAAATTTCTCGCACTTGGATCTAAGGCTTTGCAGTGCTAAGCGTATCCAAAAAGCGCGAAGAATTCGAGAAGTTAAGAGGGCATTGTGGCTATTGCAATTACGCACACACACACAAATATATAGATATATATAGATATATACACACACGCGCATACAGTCAGATATCAACTCACAAATAATCCATTAGCATCGAATGCACTCTACCTTGGTATAACTCACACTTCAAGGGAATTAATATTATAATAAGTCCCCCTAACCTGATAGGATTCGAACCTGTGCCTTTTAGGGTTAGAAGTAGGGAGCCAGTGAGCATGTGCACTCATCTGTCAAGAGAACTCTAAGTTGCTTTCATCAATGGTGTAAATTTTCCCATCGAATTGATGTTCTGGGCACAGATACCCAGTCAACCCAGATTTAGTGTGTCCCTTAGTTTACAAGAGCATAAGCCTCTATCCTAATTAGGAGTTACACCATAAGTGGGTAGTGCCATCAGTGCACAACATGCAGTGCACTGTAGGCATTCCTTCAGGTTCTTGGCAGAGTACCTTTCATTTCTATTACTGTACCTCCGTTCGCATTCTCTTTCTTCCATCTTAATTTCCAACCCCTCTTATCAGTTGTTTCATAGTGCGAGGTTTTCCTTCTGTTACACCTTTCAAACCTTCTTACTCTCAATTTCAGTTTCAGCGCTGAATGACCTCATAGGGCCCAGTGCTTGGCCATCGGTCAGAATTCTATATTCTGTTCTATTCTATGAGGATTTGGTACTGAGGGATTCACAGTTAGATGAAAATTCGCCTTTCAGATTATCTTTTCGTCCTATAAACCCAAATCCTGGTTAACACAGGGAAATACTTAGAAGATCAACTCCTTTGAGCAGAAGAAGAAGAAGACTCAATCAAAGCAGTAGTAGTGTTAGTAGTAGCAGACAGGACTAGCCTTTGTAACGGCTCCACCATCTCCGTTTCGATGAACAAACACTCACGCAATAACAATGAAGGCCAGATTAGTTACAGTTTGCACGAAGCGATAACAGTGAAACCTCGAGTAAGTATTGCACTCTCATCAGTGTTGCTTGGATTAAGGGCTCGATATCCCATTGCAAATTGATATTCACGTAATGGTTATGGATCGCCCATTTTAGCTTCGAGGCTCCTGTTTTATATTTCGTAATAATCTCACTGTGTAATACCCCTGCAGTTTATTCATGCAGTTATTGTATTTCAGAGTTAATTGCGCATGCTTGGATGTGTACCTTTTTTTAATGTCAGTATTACTTACTAATCCTGTCATTAGCTGCTTTATTCTGTTCTTTTTTGCTTTACTCTGTACAAGCATTTGATGCCCTGAAACTGGCTTTACAAATCATAGAAACATTTATTATTATTATTACTATTATTATTATTATTATCATTATTATAACTACATACTTTCTCAGCTCCATTCATTCCCTTACCAGAGCAACATGGCTGGAAATGAGACTTTCGTAATCAAACCATTCTTTTGAGTTAACATAGCAAAGCACGTTTAAGCAAGCAGCACTATTTGATTGAATTCAGTCCTTATGAGGACGGGATCTCTGTATGAAACTCAGAATGTCTAATGTCTACAGAAACTACACAAACCAGGTCTGTCCTTATGAAGACAGGACCTTTGTATGAAACTCAGAATGTCTAATGTCTACAGAAACTACATAAACAAAGTCTGTCCTTCTGAAGACAGGATCTCTGTATGAAACCCAGAATGTCTGTCTACAAAAACTACACAAATCAGGTCAGTCCTTATGAAGACAAGACCTCTGTATGAAACCCAGAATGTCTAATGTCTACAGAAACTACACAAATCAGGTCAGTCCTTATGAAGACAAGACCTCTGTATGAAACCCAGAATGTCTAATGTCCACAGGAAGTAAGGAACCCAGGGAAGCAATGAAACCCCCTTAGCTCCCCGCGTACCTACGACGTTTAAGAACCCGTGGATGGACGTCGGGGGCAGAGTGTTTATGTTGCAAGTGTAGTATCCATGGTCCTTGATAGTGACGTTGGTGATTGTGAGGATCCAGGTCGACCTCTGCTCTCTCTGCACGGACATCCGGGGGTCCCTGATGATCACAGCTTCGCCCATCGACAGGACGATGTTGGTCACTTTTTTCATCCAAGCCACCTGGTTTGGGAGAAAGAGTAGGTAGCATGAATCGTAAAAATAACAAGAATAACGATAATAATGATAAATGGAAACCTCTGTTCCACAGGAAATGGGAAGCCCCTTCTCCAGTATATAGAAAACCCTACTTTTTAGTAAATCAAATGCTCTTCTCTACAGCAAATGGGCAGCCCTGATCTTTAGGAATCGGAAAGCCCCATTCTACAGAAAATAGAAAGACTACTCTACAGTACAGTGAAAGCCTTCTCCACAGCCAAAGGGCAACCCTACTCTTTAGGAACTGGAAAACCCCCTTTCCAGTATACAGAAAACCCTACTCTGTAGTAAACTGAATACCCTTCTCTGCAGCAAAATGTGGAAAACTGTTCTACAGTACAGTGAAAGCCTTCTCTACAGTAAAGGGGAAGCCCCTTCTCCAGTATATAGAAAACCCTACTTTTTAGTAAACTGAATGCCATTCACTACAGCATGCAACATAATGCAAAAACTTGGCAAGAATTTAATGAGCTAGATTTCAGATAGCAAAGAACGGTACCAGTCTACAAGTATACGGACTACAAAAGAAGTTGCCATTTAGATGTGGTAATATCAAGATCACAATAAACAGAACAGAAAATTTCTAGTAGAATAACATAAATGTGAGTTCTTGTAAGATTATTCAGATGGTTGAAAGTTTGGAAAACTGACCTTGTAATCTCCAGGTGTTTGCACAAAACAGGTCAGTCTTGCAGTTTGTCCCACATTGACTGTCACAGTTTGAATCGGCAGGCCATAGTGAGATTCTGCAGAAGGAGAAGAACTACTTAAGGTTCTAATAGAATAGCTACAAAATATACCAGATTTAGAGTAGATTGTTCCCTAATCAACCTACGACAATGACCAAGTTACCACAGCGGAAGTACCGTTGTGTGAGATATTGTTTCTTCGCTACTAGCGGCTTGGGCTGATGAGCAGCGTTTTGCTATTTTGTAGCTAAAGCTGCTTTTTTTTCAGCTCACTAAAGAGTGGTGTCGCATATGGCTATTACATAAGTACTCCACGGTTTAAGTAAAACAAAACAAGGGAAGTTCAAATGGTTCAGTGACTTGTGACAAGTAACTTGGATAAAAAATCTTCTTTGCAAGTTTATAGAAAGTTGAAAAATCATATGATATGAGTTAAACTTATAAGAAAACCGTGTTTTTCCTGCAAAATTTTGTCTGTGGAAACATTAATAATGTCACCTAGATGCACTGCCTACAATTTGCCACTGAGGTGGCAGACATTGATTCGTTGTGTCTAAAGTAATACTGGAAATTTCAACCTAGTAAACTTTTCGGGTAAATAATTTAATGAAATTTAGGGCACTTTTTAGCAATTTGTTTCTCAACAACACAATCCTAAGACATTTCTACTATGACCAAATTACCCCATGGGAAAGGGGATCACGACACGTTTTCTGGATACAGTGGCCTTTCCAGAATACTAACCTAGAATTTGTCACCTTGGGGTGGTGTCGGAATGTGAGTTTCAAGTTCTCATTGGTTTGTCTCCTATTTCTTGTCGTAGCAATTGACTATTTAGCTTTTGAGCTACTCGTGGGCCTAACTTATGTTTATTTTCCCCCATAGGGAGATAGTGCCGCCAGTGTACCTCATGCAGTGCACTGTAGGCATTACTTAAGGTTCTTTGCAGCGTCCCTTCTGTCCCTAGATGCAACCCCTTTCATTGCTTTTACTGTACCTCCGTTCATATTCTCTTTTTTACATCTTCCTTGACACCCTCTCCTAACAATTGTTCCATAGTGCAGTTGGGAGGTTTCCCCTCCTGTTACACCTTTTAAACCTTTTTATTGTCAATTCCTGTTCCATCGCTGAATGACCTCGTAGGTCCCAGCGCTTTGCCTTTGGCCTAAATTCTGTATTCTATTCTATTTTTATTTTCATTTCTGAAATCCCTTTTGGTAGTAATTGCCACTTGATCTAGTTTTTAATATTTCTGATCACAGTAATTGCTCCCTACTTGTGTTACTGAAATCGTTGATGACAGTGTTTATTCCTTAATTGGGTTTTTGATACATGTCATGACAGGAACCGCTTGATGATGATTTGGAAATTTATGGAAACAGTAATTGCCTGTTGATTGTGATTTTGCATAGATTGTAGTGCTGGACCTGTTGAGTGATATTCTAAAATTTGTTAGCATTTCTCTTGACAGAGGTTTTCGGAATGTCTGGCAACAACTAGTTTTCTGTAAAAGAAAACTATTGTGCCGATTTTGTCTGTCTGTCCGCACTTCTTCTGTCCACCCTCAGATCTTAAAAACTACTGAGGCTAGAGGGATGCAAATTGTTATGTTGATCATCCACCCATCAGTCATCAAACATACCAAATTACAGCCCTCTAGCCTCAATAGTTTTGATTTTATTTAAGGTTAAAGTTAGCCATAATCGTGCGTCTGGCAACGGTATAGGAGAGGCCACCACCGTTCCGGGGTTAAAGTTTCATGGGCCGCTGCTCATACAGCATTATACCGAGACCACCGAAAAATAAGTCTATTTTCGGTTGCCCTGATTATGCGCTGTAGCGGCTGTATAGAAAACTCGATTGTTTGAGGAGCCTTGCTTCAAGCAATTGTTTCTAAAGTCACTTTAAGAGTTCCAATGACAGTATCTCCTCCGATGGGGATTTTTGGAAAATGTAACAAGTGAGGTTACTTTACTCTTCTTGCGGCCATCTTTTGGCAATAATCTTGAGGCTGTTGGCTGTAAGAAATATTTTGTTGAAGCTCATAGGTAACAAGGGGGTTCTTAAAGTAAGGAAAAAGGCTGATATCTGGACCGACTATGCAAACTTAAATGAGTTATTTAAATTATATATATATATATATATATATATATATATATATATATATATATATATATATATATATATATATATATATATATATGTATACATATATATGCATATGTATATATATATCAGTATATATACATAAATACATATATATCAGTATATATACATAAATACATATATATATATACATATATGTATGTATACACACAAATACATACATACAGGCATGCATTCATGTATAAAACCTTGAGCCGTTTTCCCTAGCAATGGGTGGCTCCCAAGAAAAGTACAGACAATAATCACTACCAAATTCACAGTTAAACAGCTAAACTGCTGAACTATAGATGGAGCCTATATTTACACAAAAAACTTTAGCTAAAATTTAAAAAAATACAGTTCCCTTTGTATTGTAATTGTATTTGACTAGGTATGAAGAATAGAAATAGGAAAAATAATTCCAATATTTAGTCTGGTACCATTTGGACTTCAAAAGAGGAAAAATATCTAGAAGATTTTGTCGATTTGGGAGTAAAGCTTTTAAGAAGAATATTAGGAACCAGGTGGCAGGATGGAGTTAGAAATAGAGTTAATGAAAGTTCCACATGCAGATGATATCATGATGAAAGGGTGACGGAGATGGCTTGGACATGTCCTTCGAATCATCCCTAGGAGAATAAGTAGTCTGCGATAGTTCCCCCTGGCCCCGTGGAGGTAGTGCCGTCAGGGCACCTCATGTTGTGCACTGTAGGCATTACTTAATGTTCTTTGCAGCGTCCTTTCTGTCCCAAGCTGCAACCCCTTTGATTCCTTTTACTGTACCTCCGTTCATATTCTCTCTTTTCCATCTTACTTTCCAACCTCTCCTAACAATTGTTTCATAGTACAACTGCTTTGAGGTTTTCCTCCCGTTACACCTTTTGTAACCTTTCTCCTGTCAATTTCCCTTTCAGCGCTGAATGACCTCAAAGGTCCCGGAGCTTGGCCTTTGGCCCAAATTCTATATTTTATTCTATTCTAAAATAAACCACTGGCATATGGTCAGTCTTACAAGATTCGAGAAGAGTTCGAGTGAGTGACTTGTTTGGTCATAAAACAGCGCTCTTATGCTTGGTAGACTTCTAATAGAATAGAATATAGAATTTTGGCCGAAGGCCAAGCCCTGGGACTTATGAGGTCATTCAGCACCGAAAGGGAAACTGAGAGTAAAGAAGGCTTATTGATAGGAGAGGGTTGAGGAAAGTAAGAACAAAGAAAGAGAATACGAACGGAGGTACAGTAAAAGGAATGAAAGGGGTCGCAGTTAGGGGCCGAGGAACCTCAAGTTATGCCTACAGTGTAACACATGAATGAGGTCAATGTAGTAACAATGATATAAATTGCTTTTATTTATATTTTTTAACTTCGCAACGTGATAAGATAATCAGTATTGCCACCTGACAGGGCATTTTAATTTTGTATCGGAAACATTTGAAATCCAAGAAATAAATGTTTCTTAATAGTTTCACTCACAATAGTTGGAACTGTTGTGCAATACTGTAGCCATGAAATATGGGAAAGTAAAATTAATATATATATATATATATATATATATATATATATATATATATATATATATATATATATATATATGATATAAAGAAAACTACTGTGCCGGCTTTATTATATAAAGAAAACTATTTTGCCGGCTTTGTTTGTCCGTCCGCACTTTATTCTGTCCGCATTTTTTCTGTTCCCACTTTTTTCTGTCAGCACTTTTTTCTGTCTGCACTTTATTCTGTCAGCACTTTATTCTGTTCCCACTTTTTTCTGTCCACACTTTTTCTGTTCCCATTTTTTCTGTCCGCACTTTTTTCTGTTTGCACTTTTTTCTGTCTGCACTTTTTTCTGTTCCCACTTTTTTCTGTCAGCACTTTTTCTATCCGCACTTTATTCTGTCCACAATTTTTTCTGTTCTCACTTTTTCTGTCTGCACTTTTTTCTGTTCCCACTTTTTTGTCAGCACTTTTTCTATCCGCACTTTATTCTGTCCACAATTTTTTCTGTTCCCACTTTTTCTGTCCGCACTTTTTTCTGTTCCCACTTTTTTCTGTTCGCACTTTATTCTGTCCAAACTTTTTTCTGTTCCCACTTTTTTATGTCTGCACTTTTTTCTGTTCGCACTTTATTCTGTCCAAACTTTTTTCTGTTCCCACTTTTTTCTGTCCACACTTTTCCTGTTCCCATTTTTTTGTCCGCATTTTTTTCTGTTTGCACTTTTTTCTGTTCCCACTTTTTCTATCCGCACTTTATTCTGTCCACACTTTTTTCTGTTCCCACTTTTTCTGTCCGCACTTTTTTCTGTTCCCACTTTTTCTGTCAACACTTTTTTCTGTCTGCACTTTTTTTCTGTTCGCACTTTATTCTGTCCAAACTTTTTTCTGTTCCCACTTTTTTCTGTCCACACTTTTTCTGTTCCCATTTTTTCTGTCCGCACTTTTTTCTGTCTGCACTTTTTTTCTGTTCCCACTTTTTTCTGTCAGCACTTTTTCTATCCGCACTTTATTCTGTCCACACTTTTTTCTGTTCCCACTTTTTCTGTCAACACTTTTTTCTGTTCGCACTTTTTTCTGTCCGCACTTTTTTCTGTTGGAATTTTTCTGTTCCCACTTTTTCCTGTTTGCACTTTTTCTGTCCGTACTTTATTCTGTCCGTACTTTTTTCTGTTCGCACTTTATTCTGTCCGCACTTTTCCTGTTCGCACTCTTGTCTGTCTGCACTTTTTTCTGTTCCCACTTTTTTCTGTCAAAACTTTTTCTGTTCGCACTTTTTTCTGTCAAAACTTTTTCTGTTCCCACTTTTTTCTGTCAAAACTTTTTCTGTTCGCACTTTTTTCTGTCTGCAATTTGTTCTGTCCGCACTTTTTTCTGTTCGCACTTCATTCTGTCCGCAATTTATTCTGTCCACATTTTTTTCTGTCCGCCCTCAGCTCTTAAAACCTACTGTGGCTAGAGGGCCGCAAATTGGTATGTTGATCATCCACCCTTCAGTCATCAAACACACCAAATTGCAGCCCTCTAGCCTCAGTAGTTTTATTTTATTTAAGGTTAAAGTTAGCCATAACAGTGCTTCTGACAACGATATAAAATATGCCGCCACCGGGCCGTGGTTAAAGATCTATTTTCGATGGCTGTACGGAAAACCCGATTGCGCCGGAGAAACTTCGTTGCATTTTTTACTTATTATTATCATCACCCGGGTCATTTACGGTAATTTAAAGTCAGTAAGAGTCCTTCTCCCTCCTTCCCCACCCCCCACCGCTCTCCCTCCAAGGCGCCAACCCACCCCTACCTGGCTTCAAACAAACAGAGAGAGATTTCTTTCGTGGTGGGAGGTCAGGTCAAGATAATTTCCCTGGGTCACGAGTCCGTAAGGGTCAAGGTTCCGCACGAACCTTCCACTCTGGAGGTTCATAATCTACTGACAGTGTCTTCTGCAGCCTCTCTCCCTTGAATACGTTGTCGGATATATATATATATATATATATATATATATATATATATATATATATATATATATATATATATATATATATATATATATATATATATATATATATATATATATATATATATATATTATATATATATATATATATATTATATATATATATATATATATATATATATATATATATATATATATATATATATATATATATATATATATATATATATATATATATATATATATATATAATGTATATATACATTACAAATAGCCCCTGTGGAATTAAGGAATTAACTGCGATCCATAACAACAGAACCCAGAGCACTACAGTGACATAAAAAAATTTCCTGGCAAGGGGATGTTGGTGGAAGGTATCGAAGTTCCTCTTGAATTAGTTTGCCAGACTTTAATACGATCAAACGGGTGGGAAGTTTGTGGGATTTCCAAACTCCTGAGCATATCAGCCAATGTTATAATACTTTTAAGTATTCTATAAATTAGATGAAGGTTTTTATTCAAACAACTTTAGGAAGTACGTATGAGAGTACTGAATTTATGTATGTATGTATGTAAGTGTATATATATATATATATATATATATATATATATATATATATATATATATATATATATATATATATATATATATATATATATATATTACACATACATAAATATATTAATGGCTACAAATGTGCTCCTGGTATTGCATCTGAGCTAAAATTCCTGCTTTACATCTCAGTGGCTGTTTATGCAATATGCTCCTCATTCTCATCATGTCAGTACATCATGTCAGAGACTTATTAATTTCTTAGTGATTCCCAGAGACCAAATTTCCACAGATAATGGAAGTCTTGGAGTGGACATTTTTGTTAGCCCCGTGGAGTTCTCTATATCGTTTTGCTTTACCCCCTTCCCTCCCAACAGCTTTTCGCATGTACATTTTTGCACTTTGCTGGTTATGCAGTCATGGTAGGAAAGTTGATTTATGTTGCATGCTAACACAAGCTGTTGTGAAACAAGATGATATGGCTGACAATTCAGTCTGAGAGGAGGAATGGCAACAAATTACAGGATAAGTAGTTCTGAATAAGCAGTTCCGTCACTTTTTGAGAAAATCTTCCCTGGCATAAAAGTTAAAATCAAGGCTTGGCAAATTCCATGGGATGTGCTGATTGGTCAAAACCCAAAAATGTTGGAAATTACCAAGTCGGCTCCACCATGAGGTTAAAAGTTTTTCATGGGCAGCAGAAGCAAGAAACGGGTCATTGCAAAAGTGCACAATGTCCTAGAGACCATTAACAAATACGAATAGCACCCAAGTCCCCTTTCTTTAAAAGGTATGACGAGAAGAACCAGGCAGATGCTGGAGACCAAACATTTACAGATATGACCAGCCCCCCAGTCCTGTTTCTTTCCAAATTAGGACCAGCAACAACCAGGTTAAGGCTGTTGCTGACTAAGCAGGTATAACTATGGGCTAGTCTACGTTGGCTGGTAAAGTCATGTTGACAGTGAAATCTACAGTATCAAGCTATGAGCGAGGTCTTGAACCTGGAACCACAAGACTGTGAAGTTCCTGTAAAACTAACAGCGCTATATACCTATGGGCCAGTTTACACTGGCTGGCAAAGCCATGTTGACAGTGAAATCTACAGTGTCAAGCTATGAGCGAGGTCTTGAACTTGGGACCACAAGACTGTGAAGTTCCTGTAAAACTAACAAGGCTATGTTGACCCTAGCGCATCCAGTATGCCAGGATGGTCACTGCCCTTTGCTAATTCAGAATTACATGCAAGTCTCCAGGGCATGCATGACTTTTCAGTTACTGTTTGATTCTACGATAGCAGAGCAAGTGCTTTGGTTACTTGTGTGCTTTTACTCTTTAAATACCAAGATGAATGGTAATTACATTCTCTCCAGTTTCTCGGAGAAGATATGAGTGTGAAGTGATAAAGTTGTTTTTGTGTAATGCTCTTTTTCAAAAGATATAATTCACTGAGTTTTAGCCTATTTATTTGGGTATTATATAAAATTTCACGGATGTATACAGTAGTGCAGAAATATTTTCTATAACATTTGATGACTAAGTTTGTCTTTTTTATTTTCATTTCAAATATATTTGTCCAATATCTTACATTCAAAACTGTGCCAATACAAATTCATCAGCATTTAGGAGACAGTCTTTTTACGCTTACCCAAAATTTAATTTTAAAAAATGATAAGACATTTGTTCAAACGGTTCTGTCAGTGCTTAATCGTCCCAAGATAAAAAAAAAATATAAATTTCAAATATGTACAGGGATCTGCAATTTAGGAAGTGTATTCAGGATTTTAGTGCATGCCTCTTAAATAACAAAAATGAAACAACTATTTAGACTGCATTGAGATGTAATGGACCATGCCAGTTTACACGATTGTGAAAAGTTACTACACTATTTAGTGACTGCAGTTAGGATCTTAGAGTCTATATAACTTAGAAAAAGTGACAATACTACAGTATTTAGTGACTGCAATCCTGATGTTATAGTCCATGCACATTAGTTTAGTTGCCTAAAAGTGGCTATACTATATAATGACTGCATTTAGGATCTTGGAGTCCGTATAACTGCAGTCAGTAACTATGTTCTGATTTTCTAGTCCATGTCTCTATTATTTAGTGACTACGTTCAGGATTGCAAAAAACTGACTATTATTTAGTGCCCGTAGTTGGGATGTTTTAATCCATGGCTGTTAATTTAGGTGATTCTACTGTTTAGTGGCTGTATTTAGGATCTTACAATCCACATGATTGCAAAAAATTGGCTACTATTTAATGCCTGCAGTTGGGATGTTTTAATCCATTGCTGTTAATTTAGGTGATTCTACTGTTTAGTGGCTGTATTTAGGATCTTACAATCCACATGATTGCAAAAAATTGGCTACTATTTAATGCCTGCAGTTGGGATGTTTTAATCCATTGCTGTTAATTTAGGTGATTCTACTGTTTAGTGGCTGTATTTAGGATCTTACAATCCACATGATTGCAAAAAATTGGCTACTATTTAATGCCTGCAGTTGGGATGTTTTAATCCATTGCTGTTAATTTAGGTTATTCTACTGTTTAGTGGCTGTATTTAGGATCTTACAATCCACATGATTGCAAAAATATTGACTACTATTTAATGCCTGCAGTTGGGATGTTTTAATCCATGGCTGTTAATTTATGTGATTCTACTGTTTAGTGGCTGTATTTAGGATCTTACAATCCACATGATTGCAAAAAATTGACTACTATTTAATGCCTGCAGTTGATGTTTTAATCCATAGCTGTTAATTTAGGTGATTCTACTGTTTAGTGGCTGTATTTAGGATCTTACAATCCACATGATTGCAAAAATATTGACTACTATTTAATGCCTGCAGTTGGGATGTTTTAATCCATGGCTGTTAATTTATGTGATTCTACTGTTTAGTGGCTGTATTTAGGATCTTACAATCTACATAATTGCAAAAAATTGGCTACTATTTAATGCCTGCAGTTGGGATGTTTTACTCCATGGCTGTTAATTTAGGTAATTCTACTGTTTAGTGGCTGTGTTTAGGATCTTACAATCCACATGACTGCAAAAAATTGACTACTATTTAATGCCTGCAGTTGATGTTTTAATCCATAGCTGTTAATTTAGGTGATTCTACTGTTTAGTGGCTGTATTTAGGATCTTACAATCCACATAATTGCAAAAAATTGGCTACTATTTAATGCCTACAGTTGGGATGTTTTAATCCATGGCTGTTAATTTAGGTGATTCTGCTGTTTAGTGGCTGTATTTAGGATCTTACAATCTACATAATTGCAAAAAATTGGCTACTATTTAATGCCTGCAGTTGGGATGTTTTACTCCATGGCTGTTAATTTAGGTAATTCTACTGTTTAGTGGCTGTATTTAGGATCTTACAATCCACATGACTGCAAAAAAATGGCTACTATTTAGTGCCTGCAGTTGGGATGTTGTAATCCATTGTTAATTTAGGTGATTCTACTGTTTAGTGGCTGTATTTAGGATCTTGCAATCCACACGATTGCAAAAAATTGACTACACTATTTAGACTTTTAACGCGATGCTACAGTTCAGTTCATGCCTGTTAATTTGTAGTATACTACTTAGTGACTGCATTTAGGATCTTGGAGTCCATATAACTGGGAAAAATGACTACACTATCACTGACTGGGTCCTTGACGTTACAGTCCATGTGTGTTAGCCTAGTCGTGAAAAAGTGGACTTCTCTTCTTACCTCTCAAAAATAAGCTGGTGTCTAGAGCAACCCTTTCATCTTCCCTTGGGGCGTAACGGCTATGGCTCCTGACACCTGCAAGGGAAAGCACACTTTAATCTGTCTACTCAGTGCTTGTGACGATGAAGGTGTTAATGTTAAGTTGTTAAATATTGCTTGCTTAATCTTATGTGCAGATGCTTTACTCTATGGCTTCCCCTTCTTCTTATCTACTCATGAGAATTCTGTAGTACTTTGCAGGTGATGGTACTCAGGAATTTTTCTACATGAGTGTCTGAATAATAATAATAATAATAATAATAATAATAATAATAATAATAATAATAATAATAATAATAATAATAATAATAATAATAATAATAATGGAAAGAGAAACCCACCAGATTAAATATTTACATATTACTTCGATGTCGAGTACTTTCAGGTCCTAACTGTGACCCTTTTTCAAGAGATGAGGTAGTCAGGCTGGTTCAAGGCCCAGAGAAGATTGCTGGGCCTTGAACCAGCCTGACTACCTCATCTCTTGAAAAAGGGTCACAGTTAGGACCTGAAAGTGCTCGAGATCAAAGTAATATGTAAATATTTACCAGTAAACAAGTTATACACAAGAATCTTGTGGGTTTCTCTTTCCATCTTCAGAAGAAAACTGAAAGAAGTTTTTGTTTGGTTCAATAATAATAATAATAATAATAATAATAATAATAATAATAATAATAATAATAATAAGTGTTCAGAGACCACAGACTCTGCCAATGGCCAAGATCTCCCTCTTCTAAATGCTCCGCCAACCAAAAGTTTCCTTATCCAGAGTGGCGATTACTCTCAAAGTCTACTAATTTGTAGGTATGATTATGTCCACCTCTGGTTGAATTTTTATGAGAAATCCCCGCTTATTTTATTGCGTAATTCAGCTAAAAAGCAAACGACCAAACAGGCTAACCTCTCGTCCAACTTCGTTGATGAAATGGGAGTGTTTAAATTCAGATTTCTTAGAGATTTGTTTTTTATTTACTTTCAGCAAGGCTAAGCTGAATAATATGACCCCAGAAAGTCATAAAATTCTAACAATCTTTGCACACTACCCAACAAAAGTTAGCCATCTGCAAGTAGTCCCCAAGGCAATGTTTTGACCAAGATTTGTCCAAGGCTATTGATTCATTCTTGAGGTGGTTTGCTTACGTACACAGACTCACACAGACATTAGTGAAAGCTACATTAATATCTCCTGGGGCTGTCTCAGTGCATGGTCATCTTAGGCAGTTGCCCAGGGGCCTGACAATTCTAGAGGCCTCAGTACGTTCTCTAACAACTGATTTGATTTTGCAGAAAATTTATGCACTTTATCACCATATGCCTTTTTCTCATTCATATATATATATATATATATATATATATATATATATATATATATATATATATATATATATGAAATTTTTATCACAACGTGATTTATATACATTCATGAAGCTACAAATATCGCTTAATATCCCATTCACGCAACTTCGGGAATATCCCCGATGGGGAATTATCACCGAAGGGGAATTTTTCAAGTGATGAATGGATCGGCACCGCTTAAAAAATTCCTCTTCGGCGATAATTTCCCATCGGGGATATTACCGAAGCAGCGTGAATTGGATATTAAGCGACATTTGTAGCTTCATGAATATATATATATATATATATATATATATATATATATATATATATATATATATATATATATATATATATATAACAAAAGAAGTAAATCTGTTGAATATGATGGCAGCCTTGGTTGCATTAGTCTTGTAGATTATTCATTCAACTCTGCTAATTAGTCTTCTTTCTTCTTCAGCAACAGAATTAAGTAAAGTGAACTTTGGCACTTTACTTAATTCTGTTGCTGAAGAAGAAAAAAGACTAATTAGAAGAGTTGAACGAATAATCTACAAGATTAATGCAACCAAGGCTGCCATCATATTCAACACAATAATAATAATAATAATAATAATAATAATAATAATAATAATAATAATAATAATAATAATAATAATAAAACATAGGTGATTGTAAAACACCTAGGGGGTTGGCCTATAACATGACTTAGTGTATCAGGGAAGATGCATATGATTTTGTTTAAGAAAATAGGACAAGTAACAGAAGGGTTGATAGGTGAAGAACAGTGGTTTTAGACGGGGAAGAGGTTATCAGGATCAAGAGCTTGTTGTGAAATATTCATGTGAGCAGTTGGAGAGCAAATAAAAAAAAAGGACATGAGAAGGATTAAAAGGGTGAGATATGCAAAGATAAGAGTTGTCAGATGGTTCAGTCATGTGGAGAGATTGAGAGAGAAAGAGTGCATAATTCAAGATATTCGAGCACCGTAAGTGATTGTGTAAATAAGGAGTCTGACATACTATTAATGAGCTTTCTGGCCAGTTGTGGAAGTTTTCTGCGGGGGCGTTTCATTCATTCATGCGCAAAATAATAGAAAAACAGATAAGAAAATGAATTAGTGACAATATATATATATATATATATATATATATATATATATATATATGCATATACATATATATATACATATATATATATATGTATATATATGTATATATATATATGTATATATATATATATATATATATATATATATATATATATATATATATATATATATATATAAATATATATATAAAACATTAACACAAAACTATGTACGAATATCACAAATACAGATCAAAAGACCTTTTAATTGTTTATAGACTCGGAAAGAACGTAACATAACAGCACGTTTTACAAAAACCCATAAAAAAACCAGAGCTGAATATCAAAGCTGGGAAAATCCCGAGGCTTTTCGTCTCATGCGACGCATGAGGGCAAATGTAGTATTTTCCGTATGACAACACAAACAAGCTCAACCCCAGCAGCGGTAACAGAACTACAGCTCATAGGCATCAGAAATTCCAGTTTTTCCTCTTCTGCATTTTTGTGGTGAATGTTTCTCGAGGTAAACACGACGAGACAAAGTCTTGTTTTGACAACAACTGCTTCCGAGGAGTCCAATTTTTCCTTCATGCATTTCGAATCGGCTTTTTGTGTCTGCGTCGTTACCTAAGCGAATGGTGACGCGCGTTTCTGTCTGTGCGTGTATGTGTCTGTGTTTTATTGAAATATAGAAAATTAAGGACGAAAGCCAAGCGCTGGGACCTATGTGGCCATTCAGTGATGAAACGGAAATTGAGAGTCAAAAGGTTTGAAAGGCGTAATGGGAGGAGGAAAACTATGAAACAATTGTGAGGAGAGGGTTGAGAAAGAAAGAGAATATGAATATGAAGGGAGGGACAGTAAAAGCAATGAAAGAGACTGCAGCTAGGGGCCGAAGAAACACTGCAAAGAACCGTCAGTGATGCCTACAGTGCACTGCGTGAGGTGCACTGATGTCACTACCTCCCTAAGGCGTGTCTGTGTTTAGCAGAGCATCTAAACGGGTGAAGAAATCAGAAGGACCATCTCGACACTTTATTATTTCCACAGAGCTCAAATTTCACAATGATTTTCCCAACCACTTATTAGGTAGCAGTGTTCATTTATTAACGTCTGGTGTCCGTTCTCGATCTCCGTCCGTAAAAGTAAACTTTATTCCCAAACTGACGACAAAATAGGGAACGAAAATGTCTAAAATACAACGTTTAATCGGCATTCGAAATAAAAGCACACAATGTTTTCAGCGGATAAGTCTATATTGCAGAGCAATTAGCATCCACAGCATATATTGCTTGGCACTCTGCCCTGTTTAGTGAATACGAAAAAGAACAAAAAACAATTTAATCTCAAGTTTAATCCGATGGACGGCACGAAAGTTAAATACCTCGCAGTTTCCTTGCCGGGTTTTAAGGTCAACGAAGCTGTAAGTGTGAGCTCAGGCACTGGAACGGGAAAATGTTCGGCTCGTTTGCGAATCTTGTTATTTTTCCAGGAGTCAACTTGGTGCCTCGGGTCTAGAAAACACAGGCCATCTTTTCAGTTCGGTTTTTGCCAAGGTTTTGTTTTTCCCCTTCTCTGGTATCCAGGTGATAATCAACGGTGATCAAGCCGGCGGAACAGTTTGAGAGAAGTTTTTCGAGGGAGTTAGTTGAAAGTTTACAGGAGCGAGAGCGAGTTAGGTTATATGGGGTTTAATGGAAAGTTGGAGGAATGAGTGAGGTTATTTGGGGATTAATGGAAAGTTGGAGGAATGAGTGAGGTTATTTGGGGGTTAATGGAAAGTTGGAGGAATGAGTGAGGTTATTTGGGGGTAAATAGAAAGTTGGAGGAATGAGTGAGGTTATATTGGGGTTAATGGAAAGTTGGAAGAATGTGTAAGGTTCTTTGGGGGTTGATGGAAAGTTGGAGGACTGTGTAAGGTTATTTGGGGTTAATGGAAAGTTGGAGGAATGAGTGAGGTTATTTTGGGTTAATGGAAATTTGGTGGAATGAGTGAGGTTATTTGGGGGTTAATGGAAAGTTAGAGGAATGTATAAGGTTACTTGGGGGTTAATGGAAAGTTGGAGGAATGAGTGAGGTTATTTGGGGTTAATGGAAAGTTGGAGGAATGTATAAGGTTATTTGGGGGTTAATGGAAAGTTGGAAGAATGTATAAGGTTATTTGGGAGCTAATGGAAAGTTGGAGGAATGAGTGAGGTTATTTGGGGGTTAATGGAAAGGTAGAGGAATGAGTGAGGTTATTTGGGGGTTAATGGAAAGTTGGAGGAGTGAGTGAGGTTATTTGGGGGTTAATGGAAAGTTTGAGGAATGATTGAGGTTATTTGGGATTTAATGGAAAGTTGAAAGAATGAGTGAGGTTATTTGGGTGTTTAGGAAAGTTGGAGGAGTGAGTGAGATTATTTGGGGGTTAATGGAAAGTTTGAGGAATGAGTGAGGTTATTTGGGTGTTTAGGAAAGTTGGAGGAGTGAGTGAGGTTATTTGGGGGTTAATGGAAAGTTTGAGGAATGAGTGAGGTTATTTGGGTGTTTAGGAAAGTTGGAGGAGTGAGTGAGATTATTTGGGGGTTAACGGAAAGTTTGAGGAATGAGTGAGGTTATCTGGGTGTTGAGGGAAGTTGAAGGAGTGAGTAAGGTTATTTAGAGGTGAATGGAAAGTTTGAGGAATGAGTGAGGTTATTTGGGGGTTAATGGAAAGTTGGAGGAGTGAGTGAGGTTATTTGGGGTTAATGGAAAGTTCGAGGAATGAGTGAGGTTATTTGGGATTTAATGGAAAGCTGGAGGAATGAGTTAGGTTATTTGGGGGTTAATGGAAAGTTAGAGGGATGAGTAAGGTTATTTGGGGGTTAATGGAAAGTTGAGGAATTAGTGAGCTTATTTGGGGGTAAATGGAAAGTTGGAGGAATGAGCGAGGTTATTTGGGGGTTAATGGAAAGTTGGAGGAATGAGTGAGGTTATTTGGGGGTTAATGGAAAGTTGGAGGAATGAGTGAGGTTATTTGGGGTTTAATGGAAAGTTGGAGGAATGAGGTTATTAGGGGGTTAATGGAAAGTTGGAGGAATGAGAGAGGTTATATGGGGGTTAATGGAAAGTTGGAGGAATGAGTGAGGTTATTTTCGGGTAAGTGAAAAGTTGGAGAAATGAGTGAGGTTAATTAGGGTTAATGGAAAGTTGGAGGAATGGCTGAGGTTATATGGGGGTAATTGGAAAGTTGGAGGAATGAGTGAGGTTATTTGGGGGTTAATGGAAAGTTGGAGGAAATGCAGTGTTTAATGGTATGAGGAGAATTGAAGTTAATCACAGAGCAGGGAAAGTAGGGAAGCAACAGAATCATTGCAGTGAGAAGGTTTGGAAGGGAATTGGTGTTGTCTAAGAACGGAGGAGGAAAGAGTCATGAAGGGATTGTTGTTGGGTCATTTCTGCTCCCTGGAAAGTGAAAAACGGTGAATGCTGAGTGTGACAACTGACCATCTGGTATTCTTGTTCTTTTTGTTTACTTTGTAACCTTCTTTTTATCTGTCTCTCATTTGTGCCCAGACGATGCGTTACTAAACGTGAGAGAGCTTGGTACTGAACTTCTGCCAGTCGCTTTTCTGTGGGATTCGATTATACACTGAAGTCACGTGCATTTACTGTGATTTTTAAGCATATATATATATATATATATATATATATATATATATATATATATATATATATATATATATATATATATATATATATATAGATAGATAGATAGATAGATAGATAGATAGATAGATAGATAGATAGATAGATAGATAGATAAACAGATATAGAGGAAGTTCTGGATTTTAGGGTCTATCAGGAAAGACAAGTGTCCCGCCTAGTGGTCAGATAAACCTTAAGTGCTTCCACCACCTCAGCAGACGTAACAGCCGTCTTTGCCGCTGCTTAAAAACAGTCTTTGGGATACACTTGTTAGTTATATGACAGGTTTTTTTTCTTTCCTTTAATGAGAACTTTTACAGAACAAAAGTTCTGTTTTGGCATGGCCCGGCCTCTCTCTCTCTCTACCTTCTAGAAAACTGCCTCGTCATAGAAAAATACTGAATTCAGGCCAAAGGCCAAGCACTGGAACCTATGCGATCATTCTGCGCTGAAACGGAAATTTGGCAGTAAAGCTGTTTGAAAGGCGTAACAGGAGGAAAACCTTTTACATTTGCACTGTGAATCAATAGTTAGGATAGAGTTGAGGAAAGTAGGATGTAAGAAAGAGAATAAGAACGGAAGTACAGTGAAAGGAATGCAAGGGGTTGCAGCTAGGGCCCTAAGGGACGCTACAAAGGACCTTCACTAATGCCTAAAGAGCACCGCATGACGTGGCTTAGATACGCTGATGATTTCTCTGCAATCTGTCACAGAGCTGAGATTTCAGGAACAGCCATTAAACTTAAAACTGAATGGGAAAGGATGGCAGTTGCCCATCCTAGATATCCTGGTTAAAGAAAGGATACAAATGAACAAGGTACAATGTGCCCGTTTCACTTTGTAGAATGTTGTTAGAGTACCAGTATATATATATATATATATATATATATATATATATATATATATATATATATATATATATATATATATATATATATATATATATATATGTATTAATAGATAGATAGAGAGATATGGCCATGTGGTGTGTCGCCGTATCATAGTGCTCGATGCAATATTTCCTGACATTCATTTGTTGAGAATAAAACCTGAATGTCATCAGGATTAAGAATGTTGAACATTTCAAAAACAGAAAGGGCATTGTGTCATAGGTTCAATTTTTTGGATACCAGGTAACAAGAAGCAGTACAGATATTCTATGGGCCTATTATTATTATTATTATTATTATTATTATTATTATTATTATTATTATTATTATTATTATTATTATTCAGAAGATGAACCTTATTCATATGGAACAAGCCCACCAAAGGGGCCACTGACCTGAAATTCAGGAAGCTTCCAAAGAATATTATGGTGCTCATTCGAAAGAAGTAACAGAAGATAATAGGAAATACGGAAAGAAGAGATAAGTTATTATCAAAACAGATAAATCAACAAATTAATAAATCAGCTATCAGCAAAACAGGTAGATTATCAAATAAATAAATAAATAAATAAATAAATAAATAATTAAATAAATATATTTAATTAAGTAGATAGATAGATAGATAGATCAAAATAAACGTGATAGGCAGAAAGAATTTTACTAACAGCACCCTGTGCCTACCTTTCCTCATCGACTTTGAATCAGTCGTATAAGTTTTGAAACCTATCAGTTTAAATATTAATTATTTCGTATTAAAACAACAAAAACGTAAGGATAAAATGCTTAGAAAACTTGCTCCGTAATAGAAAAATACTCGTAAAAGTTCAGTCTTCAACAGAGTAACAACACCTTTTACAAAATCCAAATTAAGAACCGAAATTCACCGCGCTTTTTAATGGACCGGAATACAGAATTCAGGCCAAAGACCAGGCGCTGGGACCTAGAGGTCATTCAGCGCTGAAACGGAAGCTGAGAATCGAAAGGTTTGAAAGGCGTAACGGGAGGAAAACCTCTTGCAGTTGCACTATGCATCAATTGTTAGTAGAGGGCTGAGGAAAGTCAGATGGAGGAAAGAGAATATGAACGGAGGTACAGTAAAAGGAATGAAAGGGGTTGCAGCTAGGGTCCATGGAGGGGACGCTGCGAAGATCCTTCAGTAATTCCTACAGTGCACGGCGTGAGGTGCACTGTCGGCACTAACCCCTTACGGGAACTGTATTTGCCAGCAAATAAGCTTAAACACTCGGTTAGCAATAGCCAAAAGGAGTAATAATTTTGCCTGCAGGAGTCTACGACGTAACTTGCGATAAAGCAGCCAACGAATGGACGTAATTTTAATCTAAAACCTCTGCCTATATCCCTCTTATCCCGAAGGAGATTTCATAGTTAGAAGCTGTAGTCATTATTCAGTATTAACACCGTTGCCAGATTTTCGAGGGAAAGATAAAGTAAAATTATTTCCTCGCTTAGAGAGAGAGAGAGAGAGAGAGAGAGAGAGAGAGAGAGAGAGAGAGAGAGAGAGAAATTTTAGGTAAATATGCCAAGTACTAGGCAACTAAGGCCATTCAGCGCCAGAGAGAGAGAGAGAGAGAGAGAGAGAGAGAGAGAGAGAGAGAGAGAGAGAGAGAAGTTAAGTATACCTTAGTTTAACCAGACTACTGAGCTGGTTAACAGCTCTCCTACAGAGGGCTGGCCCGAAGGATTAGATTTATTTTACGTGGCTAAGAACCAGCTGGTTACCTAGCAACGGGACCTGCGGCTTATTGTGGAATCCGAACCACATTATAACGAGAAATGAATTTCTATCACCAGAAATTAATTTCTCTAATTCTTCATTGGCCGGTCGGAGAATCGAACGCGGACCCAGCAGAGTGCTAGTCGAAAACGATACCAACCTATCCAATGGGGAACTGAGAGAGAGAGAGAGAGAGAGAGAGAGAGAGAGAGAGAGAGAGAGAGAGAGAGAGAGAGAGAGAGAGAGAGGAATGACTTTACGAAAGCAGAAATTCGTGAGGAAATAACAAAATATTGTGACACAGCTACATCAGACAGGCAGGGAGAGAGAGAGAGAGAGAGAGAGAGAGAGAGAGAGAGAGAGAGAGAGAGAGAGAGAGAGAGAGAGAGGCTCTTTTGCAAGCTGAAATTTGTGAGGAGGAAATAACGGAATATTTCAACGCAGCGAAATCAGACAGGCAGCTTGTTTAAACATTCACCTGAAACAAAAGCGTCATTTTACCCAGAAATT